>BPTQ01000008.1:111777999-112122139 GCA_019973895.1 Chrysanthemum seticuspe | reverse complement strand
CTGGAACTATCTAGAATTCGTGAGCCTCTAGCAATCACAACGGATACATTAGTGTTCGTTTGATTATCTTCTAGAGATGTTGAACCATAACATCGCCTTTTATCTATGTTCAATATTATTGATTCTTGTGAAAACTAGGAGATACCTAGAAACTAATATCTTTGAGATACAAAGCCTATCTTATGTTCTGAACTCTTTGAACTCTTTTCGAATAGATAATGTTAGATGATACCAAAGAATATATCCGTTCTTTGGGATTACTCGCAACTGTTAAATGCGAAGATGATGATTTGATCTGATTCGTACGTAGATCTGTTCGTACGTTGATTAGTATAACAAAACAATTAGTATAACAAATAAGACTATTCGAGATGTATTATGCCGCGGTTGGATATGTATGCCGCGACTGAAAATGAGATTTGACTCGAATAGAGAGGATGCACCAAGGGTGAAAGTCGTCGTTGTGTTACAGCTATTGGTAAAGAGACATCAAATCCATTAATTTCAATGATTCACCTCTCACAGGAGTTAACACACCTGGAAGTGATGAGAATAGTATTGAACTTATCCGTTTTGATGTACATGATGTCATATGTTGCTGCAAAGATCTGGTGCTTTACAGATTACTTCATCATAGAGATGTTCTTCTTCTGATTCTTTGCTGCTGATCCTCAAGTACCTGTACTTTCATAGCTCACAAGTGTTTAAGATATGGGAGGATCTTGTTTGGAAATTTTTTCGTCAAATGGCACAATCCTCAACAGCATTATCGATCTATCAAGGAAACTGGAACTTAACCTAGTCAAATTCCAGTTTAGGGGAGGATTGTTGGGAATTAAGGTAATCTACTGATTTTGCCGAAGAAGAAATGATTCTGCCGAAGAAGAAAGGATTCTGCCGAAGCTATACTTCAGCAGAAGTGTTAAAGCAGACATTGTGTTGCTGCTGAAAGTGGGAACCACGTAGGAGAGATAAGCTCAGTTTAGAGTAAAAGTCAGCGCCGTATGTATAGGTTGGCGCCGTATTATGTAGAGCTTATCAGAATAAACAATATGATTAACAAAACAATATGATTAGTTGCATGCTTGTCTAGATGCATGCTTAGTCTAGTTTAGTAGTAGAAGCGTAAATTGTCAACGCTCATTAGGGTTTCTTGCCTATATAAGAAACCATAGTAGATTGTAATAGATAAGCTTTTCTCAAGTTTCTCAAGTCTTGTATTCTATCCGAAACATAGAGTTTCTATAATCAAAGATCCATAGAGGATCAAAAGTGTTCTTAGTTATTATAACTTGTATCTATTTTCCGCTACAATACCAAGTTGTAGAGATCTTCTATTAGTTTGCTTGTGATTACATAGGCAACACTAACGATCTCCGAGTGCTTAAGATCTATCAAGGTCTTTGTATGTTTCTAACAGAATCCTTCTGGTTGGCTGACATAGACCGTTTCTTTCAGTTTCCCATTCAGAAAGGCAGTTTTGACATCCATTTGAAAGATGTGATGTTCATGTGAGCCACGAATGCCAGAAATATCCGAACAGCCTCAAGACGAGCAACCGGAGCGAATGATTCTTCAAAGTCAATACCCTCTTCCTGTCTATAACCCTTAGCCACCAGATGTGACTTATTTCTGATTACGTTCCCTTTAGCATCCAATTTGTTTTTCCAAATCCATTTTAGACCAATGACGAAGACCCTTGTTGGTCTTTTAACCAATTCCCATACTTCAAGACGTTTAAAATGATTGAGTTCTTCCTGCATGGATTCAATCTAGTTGTCTTTGGTTATTGTGTCTTTAATGTTTTTAGGTTCAGATTGGCAGACAGTGAGTGCATAAATGCAATGTTCACCGTCTATGTGAAGACGTTGTCTTGTTATGACTGGTTGATTCGGGTTACCAATAATGTTTTCAAGAGGATGGTCTTTCGTCCAACGATGTGTGGAGGGTTGATGTTGATATACATTATGCAGATTTGGAGGATTTAAATGGTTTATAGATGATTATGCAACATCTGGTGCAGCAGAGTCATTAGCAAACGGGTTGAAGAACGCATTTGGATCAAAATATGCAGGTGGGGGTATTTATTGTTCAGAACATCATCAGCTGGTTCAGCGTCGTTGGATGCAGTTTGTTCAACTGTTGTTGTAGAGTCAACTGGTGGTGCTTCTTCAACAGTAGTTGTTGTAGCAGGTGTATCAGGTATTGGAATATGATCAGGTTAAGCAGCGGAAACATTGGATACACCTGGAGCACGTTCATCAATATCATCACTAAACAGAGGAGCAAATAGCTTTTCCATTTGTTGACGAGTAAGCTGGGGGCTTGGTTCAGCTGATGATAGGGTTTGAGGGAAGTTTAAGAGGTTGTGACCGGGTTCCAAGCTGTTATGCTCAGAATCCATTTCTGTAAGTTCATCGAAATTTGCATGAATCGTTTCCATAACCTGCTTTGTACGACGATTCCAAATCCGGAAACCCTTAGAATTTTCAAAATATCCTATAAAGACTCCAATGTCAGCTTTGGCTTTGAGCTTACCAAAGTTATCACGATCATTATTCGGATAACAAAGGGATCCAAATACATGAAAGTGTTTAAGATTCGGTTTATGGTTGTGGATAAGCTCATAGGGTGTTTTGTTGTGGCGCTTGGTAATCATTGAGCGATTATGAGTATAGCATGCAGTTGACACGGCTTCATCCCATAAGTAATCCGGAAGTTTAGCATTGATTAACATCGTTCTTGCAGCTTCCACTAACGTTCGGTTTCGTCTTTCAACAACTCCGTTTTGTTTTGGTGTACGTGCAATAGATGTTTGATGTTCAATTCCCACTTTCTCATAAAATGCACGAAGAGTTTGATTCACAAATTCAGTTCCTTTTTCTATTCGAATTTGTCGGACGGTGTTCTGGAGCTGAACTTGAATTTTCGTGAGAAAGGTGATGATCATCTGTGGAGCTTGATCTTTACTTCGAATAAAATAAACCCAAGTCCATCTTGAGTAATCATCTACAATTACTAAGATGTAGCGTTTGCCATTAATCGTCTGCACGCGCATCGGGCCACACAAATCCATGAGAAGAAGATGAAGCACATGCTGTGAGCTGTGTTCCACCTTTGAAGGAAAATGAGCACGAGTGCTTTTACCTTGTTCACAGGCTGAGCATAGGTGATCTTTAGAATGCTGAAATATGGGGAGACCTTCAACTAGTTTATATCGAGCAAGGTTGGTTATGGTTTGAAAGTTTAGATGTGAGAGACGACGGTGCCATAGCCAGGATTTTTTAGATGTAGCCTTAGAGAGTAGACAGTTGGGAGATGAAGCAATCATGTCTTGCATTGAGATTGTGTAAAGACTTGATGTGCCTTGACCAGACATAAGATCGTTTCCTTGTAGATCACGAATGAAACAAGTTTTCTCCCTAAAAGCAACTTCCAAATCTCCATCACAAAATTGACTGACTGAGAAGAGATTGTGACCGAGACCTTCAACATAATAAACTCTGCTAATATTGATGTTGCCATTGATGTAATATCCGTAGCCCATGATAGCTGCGAAGTGATCATTCCCGAATCTGACAGTGCCAATGAACTTTGCAATAAAGTTTGATAACAGTTTGACATTGCCTGTCATGTGTCGGGAACATCCGCTATCAACAATCCAGAGAATGATCTGTATCACCTGCATTCAACATAGACGACACAGATGGAATAGAAGTAGATGTGGAACCCGAAGAGTTAGAGGGTTCCGATGTAGATATAGATGAAACACACATGTTCATAATTTTAGGTATCCATGTAAAGCCAAGTGTATTATGTAACCATTTCTGCCATCTCCAACTAGTCTTTGCTTTAGTCTTAGTAAATGCACTAGGTGGTACTACGATCCTTGGAAGTGATAATGGAACTATAGGGACATCAATGCTTTTCTTAGAATCTAAAGAGGGCGGTTTACCTAGCACAGACTTAGAAGCTTTAGTGGGCCTAGAGGTATTCCGTTTCTTAGGATTTCGTAAACGAGATAAGATAGTTTTAGCAACACATTTTTCATGACAATCAGAAAGCATAATTTTACGACATATAACACAAGAAGCTTCAGACTTAATATCAAAAGTACTTAAAGGTTCTTCATTCGTTACAATACTTTTTCCATTACATTTGTCAGACGCAATATCTAAAGTGGGTGCAACTTGAATCTTATTCAAAGTCCTAGGGTGTTCTTTTACTTCAGCATTCTTTATTGTTCTTTTCTTAGGTCGCAACTTCCTATTCTTCCTTGTATTGCTCCTAGGCTGTGAAGTGCGGACGTTGGGAAAAGAGGCAACTATTCCTGTGTCAGTAGAGGGAAGCACATTAGTATCTTGTAATTTGTCAGTAGGCATTCTTGTGTCACTTTTTCTAAGTGTTACAGGTGCAAGTTTCATAATGTTGCTAAGCTGAACTTGTTCATACTTTCCTAACTTCTCTTTTAACTCAATGACAGTGTGCAACAAATCTTGATTTTCAGAACGAAGATTTCAAGAAAAATTCATGACTTCTTTAGTGTGTGCAAGATAATGATCAAGTTTGTTTGATGCTTCATCATGAGTCTGTTTGAGTAAATCAAATATGATACCATATTCCTTTTTAACTTTTGCAAGTTCTTGTTCATATTTTGAGATTTGACATTTCAAAGAAGCGTTTTGATCATCCAGTTGCTTAATTTTAGGATCAAAAGATTTTGAACGCAACTGGGTGATTTTGTTTTGGATATCAAGTTCATGATTTTGACAATCTTTTTGACACCATTGAAGATGACATAAATTTCGTTTAACAATCGTTCATTTTCAACTTTTAAAGACTCGATCTGAGGCACATTATCAGTATTCTCAACATTTGCAACAGAATCAACAGAATCAGCAGAGATATAATCAAATGCATATGAAATAGAATGCAATAACACAACATTATGGATATCAGCACAGATAACATCTTCCAAGAGTCGATCAACATCTTTTCGTAACATTTTATTTGTACGTTTAGTATTTGAAATTGATGTTTCTGTTTGTTCGAAAACTCTTTTCATAAGTCCAAGCTCCTTGTGAAAATCCCTTTCCCAATATATAGCATAAATTTTCAAATTTCGGACATGAGGTAAAATTCTTTTCTGAAGAATATCTCTTTGTGCACGCGCAAGAGGCGATTAAAAATGTTCAATTTTTATTTCATAATGAAATTCAATTTCATGTTCCAAAAGTTTGATGTCCGAAATGAATGTTTCAAAATATTTTATAACTTTACGTTGTTCGGATAATGGTTTTATTTCACTGAGTGAAGGTAAAGGACCATTAATTTGTACATTATTAGAAAGGGGACCCTCAGAAGTAGGTGTGATAACCCAAGGTGTGTCAGAAAAATCCTTTTGTGCAACGAAAGTGACGGCTTTTGAATAGTTAAATGGTTTGTTATAAACAACCTTTTCTAATTTTGATCGACTCTAATCTTCTGCATCTAATTCCTCTTGACGGTTATATTCAACAACACTCATAATTGAATCATCAACTCTATGTTCTGCACTGTAAACTTCAGGATTTGGTTTGAATGCTCTGTTTGAAAACTTAGGTTTGTAATCAGCAAGATTCGGTCCATATCCATTTGGATTTGGTTTGAAAGTAAACTTTTGAATCATTGTGATTGATTCACCATGTTTATAAACAACAGTTCGAAACTCTTTGATTTTTTTTTGTAATTCGACAATTTCCTCAAGATAGTCATCTATTCGTTTCATTGAATGCTTTTTGTACTCAAAGAACTGTTTTTGACAAGTTAACAACTCAGACTTGGATTTTTGAGTTTCCAAGGTAAGAGCGTTAAGTTGTTGTTTATGATTATGTTTCAGTTGTTCTATTTGAGACAACAAAGCATTCTTGGATGCGGCTAGATCACGTATCTGTCGTTCTAATGATTTTTAGTTTTGGTGTGATTTAGCAAAAGCGACTTCAAAACCTTGTTCACGTTTTTCTTAAGTTTTAAAATAATTGAGTTGCTGTTTTAAGCATTCAATATCCCTGGTTAACAGTGTATTTTTACTGTGTAATTGCTGATTCAGTGCACAACATTCTTCCATTCGGGATTGTTGGTCTTTAAGTAAGAGGTCAACATCTGGATTAGGCAAAGGTTCAGCATGTTCAACGTGAGTCACAACATGATCACTGTTCAGATCCTCAAGTATGACCACGGAGTCAATTTGATTATCAAAGGTAACTATGAGGTCATCTTGATCGTCAAATGTAACTGCTGGATCTAGTTGAGAATCGTCAGAATGAAATGTGGACGACTCATGTAGAACAATCTGAGCCTCGTCGGATTCAGATGTTGGCTGAGATATTAGATCAGTGAGGAATATGGTTTGTTCGGGTACCTGAGACAAGCCATCAGTGTCATACACTGGGCCTGTGTCACTCATATGGAGTTCGTGTATATTAGCCATCAACATAACTGCTGCATTATCCTGCAAGTCCTCCATATCATCATTTGAGTCTGCATCTGCCATAAAGCTTTGTTCTTTGTTTGTGAGAGTTCCACCAGCTTCATCCTTAAGAGCCAAAAGTAAAGCCTCCTTGTGATAAGCACTGCCTCTAGTTCTCGGCTTTGGGCATGCATTAGCCAGGTGACCCTTCTCATTACAGTTGTAGCAACGAAGACCATTCATCCCATTCTGAGCATTCCCCTGTTCAACCACTTGAGATCTCTGTTGTTGTGGAGCACCCATGTTATTCCTTCCCATAGCATTAAACCCTTGACCACTGCCCATCTGACGAACATTACCACGATTCTGAACTTCAACACATCCATTGTTCACAACAGCCTGATTCCTTGTGTTGGATGAGGAACGAATGCGATTGTTGGATTTGTTTGTATAACGGCCTAAGGCTTTAGCAATCATAACAAATCCTTGTTGCAATGCATCGAAAGCATCGGAGTCCTCATTAGCTTCACTGTAAAGTGCTTGATTATTGTTGTTGTATGGAACTAATTGAGTTTGTTGAGATTGTTGCTGTGACGGATCATATGGTGTAATTGTTGCAGTTGGTTGAGGAGCGGGTTGAGGAGGATAACTAGTTTGAGCCCACAAAGCAAGTTTTTGATTGTCCGGATGTGACGGTGGGGCCGGGAGTCCACGGATAGCCCTTTATTTGTCAACTTCTTTTTGGTGGGGCTTCAAATAGTCGTACAACAATCCGTATGTAGCATGATGGAGATTTTTAGCTTGACGGATGAAAATGACATACTTTTCCCAATATGAACCAAGACTACTTAGAAACTTAGTGTTGACTGCAATTCTTGGCATAATGATGTTATGTTTGTCCAAGTCATTGATGATGTCTGAGAATCGATGATGATATGACTCTAATGTCTCTCCTGGTTCAATCATGAAGTGTTCATAGGCCAAGTAGATTTTGGATTCCATGTCTTCTTGATTGAGTTCAGTGCCTTCCATGAGAAGAGGAATGTGTTCCCACATTGCTTTTGCAGTCTTTTGAGCGTCAACACTTCGAAGGATTGGATTGGGTAATCCTAAAAGGATATATTGCATTGCTAGCTCATCAGCTTCGAAATGTAGAAGTTCATCACCAGAAAGGTCAGCGACAGTTGCAATGTTTGTGAGATCATCTCGTGGTGGAATAGCATTTGGATCTCTGGGTGTAAAGACAATAGGCATATGAAATGGACCTTCCAAGATGACCTTCTTTAAGAACTTTCCATGTGGCTTCTTTAGATCACAAAACCTAAAGAACCTAATTACCCATTGATCGTAGTTTCTGGGAGTGAGCATTGGAGGTCTATCAAGTGATCCTGCTTCATGAATGGATTGTTGGCTACTTAAAGCTTCACACATCTTTGCAAACCAAGACGGTTCCTTCATAGTATTCCTGGATGGATGTTGATTGTAAAAGTTTGTGTAAGGTTGTACTTGAAGACTAGGTGGTGGTTGAACCATTTGAGGTGAAATTGCTCCTTGTTGTGGATAATGTTGTTGGTTAAATCGTTGTTGATAAATTTGTTGTTGTTGATTGAATTGTTAATGTTGTGTACTGAGTTGTTGTTGTTGTTGTTGTTGATTATACGTGTAAGGAAAGTAGTTAGAGTATGGAGGTTGAGACATCTTGAAAACTTGTGTTGTAAAATGGATCTTTTTAGTCGAATGAAACATTGTTGATGAAGTGTCCTTAGGCGTAGAAACCAAGTTTAGGCAAAGTAATGCTTAGATGTAAAAACACCAAACTTACGCGTAAAAGCAATAGTTATGCGTAGGATTAGCTTACGCGTAAGAATTGAAAAACACTAAGATTAGGTGTAAACTGAAAGTTAGACGTAGAAAACTTATGCGTAGGATTAGCTTATGTGTAAGACAAGGCTTAGGCGTAAGAAAAATCTTAGGCGTAAAGAGTTCTACGCATAAGTTTAAGCTTATGCGTAAAATTAGGGTTTTGCCCAAAAATCCTTTACACTAATCTCAGTGTAAAAGATATCCAAAGTCGAAGTGTTTTCAGGCTTATCCAAGCAAGAAAACACTGAGTAAACAAAGAAAACTGAAGATCAAGCCACGGATTTCTTACTCGTAACTTTAGGGTTTTGTTACGCGTAGGATTTTCGAAAACTGAGATTTTAGCCCAAAGTGTTTTTAAACCAGATTTTTGAGATGAAACAGCTTCAATATCACCAAAATAACACAAAAGTGTGAAACTTGATGATCCAAAACTTATACACACGTTACGCGTAGAAATGAACACACGTTTGAAATCAAGCTTAAAACCAATGAAATACACGTAATGTTTGAAACTTTTTGCCAAAAACTGAAATTTTAACACCTAAAATCCTTGAAAGTACAAGAATCTTGGATTGGAAAGTGTAAAAAATTAGTTTTTATGCGTGAAAAAGTTTGTAAACCGTATGTTACGCGTGAAACCAAAACAACTTCAAAAACAAAAACCTTTTCACCCAACTATTTGGCGATTTATACCACTGTTAGGTCACTATGTTTGTAACACAAGCCTCAATATGTAAGAAAGAAAGATAAGATGATCGGTTGAACACTTAACCCAAAACACACAAATGATATTAGAAAGGTTACGTGTAGAGTATGAGATAAAATGAACAACCAACCCTCTAGTGAGGGTTTACAAGGATTATTTATAGGGCAAGGAGCTAGGGCAACACTACTAGCATCCTTCCCTTCTTATGGGCTTGGGCCAAGGCTCATGGGCTTTCTACATAAGCCTTGGCATGATAACTAACATAAAAGCCATAATTAAGCTAACTATTACATATTAATTACTAACACTTGAATTCTAGTTTAGGAGTGATTCCAACAAACCGAGAGTAGTCATAAACAACAACTAGCACATATTTTTTTCCCATTTATAGTCTGCACTCTCATGGGTCCGCACAAACCCATGTGAAGGGTATGAAGAACTTCCATGTTGGAGTTTGTAGGTTTGGGTTTATGGGCATTCTTTTTACTTTTGTCCAATTGAAAAGTCGAACAAAGATGATCTTTTTCATACCTTAACCTGGGCAAGCCTCTTACGAGGTCCTTTCTGGAAAGATCATTGATTGTGCCGAAGTTCAGGTGATTGAGATGAAGATGCCATAACCATGACTTTGTTTTAGATGCTTTTGACGACAGACAAATTGGAGAAGACTTCATTATGTCTTCGATATAGATGGTGTACAAATTAGTGCCACGAGTTCCCTTTAAAAGCTCAACACCGTCCAATTCTCTAATGAAGCAAGTGTGTTTTCTAAAAGCCATTTCAAGATTAGAGTCGCAGAATTGACCAACAAAGAACAGATTATGACCAGTACTTCTACATAATATACCCGGGAGATTACACTGTCACCAAATACATAATCTCTGTAACCCATAATTGCCCCAAAGTGGTCGTACCCGAATCTAACAGCCCCGATGAATTTATTCACAAAGTTCTTGAGCCGTGAGCGATCTCCAGTCATATGCTTTGAACAACCTAAGTCCAAATACCACATAATGATTTGTACGACCTGCAGTTGAACACAGACAAGTATGGATGATTGGATAATTTGGATCCCCATGAGAGAATGGGTTCCACTTGGTTAGTGAATGATATTGGAACACCCACATTAGTAATAGAAGCTATGACATCATTAGTGGTGGAAGCAAGACTAGTAGAAGCACTGGGCCTATGTGAAGTATGACTACTTCTTAAGGGGATGATCCTACCAGTAGGTTTCCATTCCTTAGTGGGCATAGATCTATACGTGTTAGGTCAAAGCTCATTAACTTTGAATATGTGGCCAGTGGGTTTCCATTGATAACCCACATTATTGAATTTTCTCCCTGTAGGTTTCCAATAATTACTAACCTTTTTCCAAATTGGCTTCTTGACATCCTTAACCTGTTTAGCATTTCTTATATTTTTGACTGGAGATTTAACAACATTTTTTTAACTCATTCACATCACATTCATGATAAATACCAGAAACTAAACATTCATTACATGTTTTGCAAACAGTAGCAGAATTCGAATTAATTACAGTACGCTTATAGCTAATACTAGAATCAACACGATTCGTCTTATTCAACTCAAACTTATTGTTCATCGGGTGGTCTTCTACATTCTTCCCTTGATCACTCTTGGCTCGCGAGGTCCTATCTGGCTTTGTATTGCTTGGAGGCTTTGACCCGCTTACCTTAGTGTCACTGATGACTCCTGTAGAAGGAACGATGGGAACATTAGTTGGTTTCACTACTTTCTGCATTCCTGGTCTAGAAGTGCTGGGATCTGAGATTCTAGGAGGCACATCAAATGTCACATGTTTGACTTTAGGCATAGACAAGGCATAACTACACTATCTTTCCTAGTACCAAATTTAGGACATATTGCTATTAAACATTCTGTTAGGAGTTAGAAATTCCATTTTAAAGTGTCGGTCACCCCAATTATAGTCTAGCACAAGTTAGCTCGTAGACTTGTAGTTTTTTACGTTTTTTAGTAGTTTATTAGTTAGTTTCTAGCGTAGAATAGTTTAGTGTAACACCGTGGAGGAAGGACGGGTCTTTACCCACTGTATACCTGATCCACAAGCCGTCAGGAGGTCGTTATGTTTGTAACTATAAATACCTCTTCCATCCATGGAAGGGGTTGAGCTTTTCTTTAATCTAACATTCCATATTTTGTGAAGCAAGTCTCTACCAAGAAACACCCTCTCATCTACTTTCTCTCTCTAATGGCAAACATGTATTTTGATCATCCAAGACCACCCGAATCATCAATACAATAATATTACGATCCTACAAATGGTATCAGAGCCAAGGTTGTTGTGTGTTGATGATTTTTTTTGGTTTTGATTCATGGTTTTAAACTGGTTTGTGTAGCTTTTGTGGTCGGATTATTTTGTGGTCAGATAATATTTTTCGTATCATGTGGGTATCTTTTAGTCAAAAACTTCATGTGACTTTTTCAAAATCTGTTGTGTCACTTTCTTTGTCTCAAGTCAGTATCTTTGTCACTTTTACATGAGTTTTGTTCAAGTTTTTATCCGTGAATGAATCAAATCTATTTGTGGTCAATCTGCCAATTTCTGTTTTGTCAAACCATGGTCAAAATGGTTAAAATGATGTGCTATTCTGCTGTTTCTGGGACTATCTTTGAATCTGGTCAGGTTTTTGAGGTCATAACAGGTCTAAAATATGCAACTTTATGACATTTTTCTGGGTAAGTATGAAGATGATTAGTCGGAAAATTCGTCGGAAAATCCTAGCGACTTATTCTTAACATGTCCAGATTCAGTGTGCAAAAAAAAAGAAAAAAAAGGGGACCTAGCGACTTGCTATTCACTTTTGGTAGCGATTTGATATTTATCAAGTAGCGAGTTGACACTAAAAGGTAGCGACTTGTATCATGTAAAAATGTAGCGACTTGACCTGGCGACTTGTTACTTAACAAGTAGCGATTTGGTTTACTACATGAAGTTAGCAACTTAGGTTTATAAGTCTGTAATTTGTGCTAGCAACTTGTTACTTAACAAGTTGGAGACTTGTTAGTTTTGAAGGCTAGCGACTAGTGATGTAAAGAAATATGATAGCGAGTTGTTTGTATAAAAGATGTAGCGACTTGTGACACTTGCTAGCGACTTGGTGACAGAAATGAAGAAGAAGAGTGACTGAACCAAGACCACGACCACAAACAGACTTAAACCATATACCCACAACTCATAAGACCTCAGATTAATTCAAAGTTTGGCTAAGACCTTCAAGATCTCTACTCAAGTTTTATAAAAACCCCTCGATATTCATCACAGATCTAGATTCAAGACTAAATGACTAATTGAAAAACAAAGGCTAGATCTCAGATTGTTCTCTATTCGTGTGCTCCTAAAAGCATATCAAGACCAAGGGCCTATAACACGAATAAGAATTATTCATCATTGATCCATAAGTCTTGATAATATACGATTATAAAGAATCAAGGTCATAACATGTTCGTTATTCCATGTTTCTTTGTTTGGTGTAACTATATCTACTACCAACACGTTAAATTAATCAAGAATCAACCTACCCGTAACTTGTTATGTTCGAAAGGCCTTCTCAATCATCTCACCATCCCTGTGGTATAATCGTTACCATCCCTGTGGCCAAGATGTTGTCTCGAGCCAACCCTGTGGCGAGACCAATATGTGCAATTAAGCAATAAGGTATAATGAAGGATATGTGATGTGGGTTTATGATGCTGATATTGAAGATGGGGGCAAATGGTTTTTGTTTTCAGACCGTTTTGACTGAAGGAAAGTATAGATAAGAGGCGGATCATTTTTATGAAGTGTTAGGGTTTGGAAATGGAAGAGTTACAGTAAAGGGGGCGGATTTTTTGAGAAAGTAATTAGGGTTGTGTTGTATGATAAGTGTGTGATTATATTCCGAATTATTAGGGTATGGATTTAACTGGATCTGGTCTTAATTTCGTGGGCTCCAATGGGATAAAGGTTTGTTGAAATGACTTTGGGCTGCAACCGGGCCTATATTGGAGTTGGATCTGTTATGCATTTATGTTGAACGAGGCAATGTTTTAAACCGAACACTACAAATATATGTTAGATGGGGCAATTTTTGCCATTTTTCACTTTGCAAATGTTAATGGTAGCTCATCCTCATTTTTTGTTTAATAACTTTATAATGGGACTTCAAATTTGGTTGTTTGCTTGATTATTGAGTCGAAGATTGCACTTGAGCCTACTTGAATAATTTGTAAAGAAATTTTTCGACTTATCTAATGAACCGGGTTTGATTCTAAGATGGATTTGAGCCTTGTGTTGTTAACTCATTCGTAGGCCAGTGTTGCAAGATATGGTGTTATTAGTTGGGCTACATATGATCCCCGTTGGGCTTGAGCTAATTATCGGACCTGAATATAAGTAGTATTAGATATGGGCCCTCTGAAGCCTAAATTGATCGGGTTCAGTCATTATAATGGATCGAGTTCAAATTGCGGTTGAGCTTCTCAAAACTAAGATTTGTGATAATAGGATTTGAGAATGAGTGTTATTGAAGAGATTTCAGATCATGAGATGTGGTATGATTCTAAGATTTTTTGTGTTATGAGGTTTGATTATGAGTTTTGATTTGGCGTGATGATGAGATACGTTGGTTTATACATCTTCATGGAGAATAGTATGTCACGGCTTGAATTGTAACTGAAACTTTGTTGGCTATCGGGTTGATTGTAGAGTATTTCTTATTTGGATTTGAAGTAAGGTTTTCCGGGCGCGTTTACTTATTTCGACTTCTTTCTTTCTACCCTTCCTCGAAGATGACTTGTTTGGGCTTTTACAGAGTCTGATAAAGACTTGGCTATCTAGTTATGGTTATGATTCTTTCTCGCTTTATCCATAACGTAACTATCACTTCGGTGTCTCACGCAGTTGAGGATACGTCAAGAGGTTTTGTACATTGGGTACACCGTTTCTTTTTTCCCGAGGATTAGTACAAGTTTAAGTAACAAATCTGGGGAATTCTACTTCATGATCAAGTTTGGTATATCGGGTTTACTTTTCCATGTTGTCACTGCAATAGCCGACAGAATGCGTGAATGATGTGTTTACCAAAGTGTTTATTGGATGGTTGATGTTGGATTATGAACCGTTGATGAAACACTGCATGTTAACCTAAAACAGATATTCACCGAAACCAAAGTTGTCATAACACATTCAAGCTAACATTGTTTACGGTTTTGTCTTGATTTTGTAAAATCCCGCGAAAGAATCTATTTCTCGGTTTAAATGATAGAATTGTAAAATCCCGTGACAATGGAAACATCATGGTAATCGTAAAGTGCATTTCCGGATCTATCTTACGGTTTATTCTTGGTTTTGTAAAATCCTGCGAAAGAAACTATTTCTTGGTTTAAACTATAGAATTGTAAAGTCCCGTGATGATGGAACCATCCTGGAGAAAGGAAGGTGTATTTCTGGATCTTATCTGATGCTGGTACTACGGTTTCTTCTTCGAAGAAGGGATAAAAGGGTGTACTTCATGAATTGGATGTGTGTTTGGATATTCGTCATGGCAGTTTAGTTATTACATGGTTTTACGGGGTTATGTGCTGTTAACCTTGGTCGGGATGAACACCATTATCATAGTTCACTTAATACGTCAATGGAGGCTGGAATTTGAGCTTTTAACCAGAAGATGTGACAACAACGTTAATTCAATATTATCTATTTGAGTTTGAAGTGAAATATCACGGGCAAGTGTACTTAGTATCTGAAGGTATCGGGGATGGTTGGATGAAGATTCTTCATGATCCTTGTTCGAGCTTATTATAAAAAACGAAGACTTGGAAACCTAGTTATTGTTGGGTGTCTTTTACCTTTTCTTTTACCACTTGAGGGAATTGGGCTCTTTCCACCACAAAATAACTATCACTTTAAGGAGTTACGTTGTAGTGCTCAGTGTCACATTCAATTGTGGATTTTCAACAGGTGATGTACGTCTATTACTTGATGGTTGGTTGGTTGAAGAGTATAGAGTACTTAGAGATTCAAATGGGCATGAATTCTCGACACCGCTCTTTGTTACACATGTGCAAGTTTAAGTCACGAGTTTGGGATAGTTTACTTCAGGGTCAAATTCATCATATTAGGTTATCTCCAACGGTTGTCACTACAAAGAGCCCACTGAATGATAATGGTGGTTCTTTACATGTTTTGCCAAGAGAGCTGAAAAGAGAGAGATTATGACGTATGAACACTTCAGTTCATGCCTCGTACTCTAAAGAAAAGAAAAGTGTACGTTTCAGTGTGCTTTATCTTCTGAAGAAGAGAAATCTTCTTGTTATGACCATTCTCATCAACATGCTTCATGATTTTTCCATGCGCTTCAGTCATCAAGTGAACCGGGCTACTGTTGATTGTTTTTCTTATTCCACTTGCTCAACTATAATGACGATGGTGACATCATGTGCTAATTTTGCGAGGGAGAAGTGTGAGTAGACTACATTTGTTGAAGATATTCACTTATTCAATCAAGAATGGCAACTCCGTATGCAATACTTGAGGGGGAGAAGAAGTGTGAATTTACCGCATGATTGATTGATATATGAGAATAAATGGTCAAACGGCTCCAAACTCATGTAAGAACCGAGCTTCTTCTCATCGGGTCATTTCTACATGGAGTTTCTTCTAAGAGCCGTTGGTTGACATCTTCACACGGGCTAATATGATTAAATGACAAAGTGCTTCTAGTTGTTGGGCTGATTTCTTTGATGAACATCTTTGTGTTCTTGTTTGATTGGGAGGGATTTTAGTAAAGGAGATTTGCTACATATAAGGTAATTGGAATGCATTTGGTGAGATGAAGATGTTAACTTTCTATTCCCCAATTGGACATTGTTGAAGAAGGTCGAGTCTACAGTCGGTTCTACATTTTCTGCTACATGTTAGAAGACTAAAGACGAGTTGCATTTGATTATCTAAAGACTTCTTCTTATTCAAGCATTCATCATAAAGATTGTCGGTTTAGGGGAGAGCAATAATTGGGGGAGAGTGGAATGTCTGATTTAATCCCCAATTAGACTTGCTCACAGTCTTCAGCAAGTTGATTCTCACAAGATTTCTAATGTTCTTCTCAACAAATTTCTAGTATACGGGCTTACAATAAGTTGTTGATTCTGAAGTATCAAAACCAGCAAGGGGGAAGGAGATATACATATAAAAGCATAACGAGTACACATGATGAACTTAATACTTCGAAGTGATTGAAGTTATCCAGGGAAGACAAATGTCATGACCGCATAGAAACTCAGTGTATCTAGTGGCTTTTAGTGTTCTTATTCCAACTACGTGGGGGAAGAGATGTAAGAGAAAGTTTATGAAGATAAAAGAGGTACACAAGTATGACATATTCAGGGGAGATAAATGTTTAACATGAGGGAGGTGTTATCTGTTATTCTCTCGTTGGGAATATTTGTACTTCGGATTCTTGAGCTTCATACACATTCATCAGGGACGAAAGATGTGAACATAGGGGAGGTGTTCTTCATTACCCTCATGATGTGTATTAGGGAGAGTTCTTGGATATTGGTGTACTTCGGATTCTTGAGCTTCATACACATTCATCAGGGACGAAAGATGTGAACATAGGGGAGGTGTTCTTCATGACCCTCATGATGTGTATTCAGGAGAGTTCTTGAACATTATACAAAGAGACTGACTGCATCAATTCAACTACTTGGGAGAATTGTTCTCTTGACACCTTTTGGAATGGATTGCATCAGACTTCAGTGATTATGAAATTTGAGAAGATTATTTATGAGTGGGATGATACGTTGCTGTCCTTGTTGATGATATAACCTCGAACGAAGAATCACGATGATTATTCTTAAAAGGAGCAGGAGGATCAATGATAATGGTGTGCTTCTTGGTACACCTGGCTAATGGAAGCTTGAAAGAGAGCTTCGAATCTGCTCATCTAAAGGATCTTCGGTTTGGGGGGAAGCTGCCAAAGTCTCTTTTTCTCAAAGGCTCATGTTCTATCTTCTATTCTGGAGCCTCGGAAGCTTTGGTGGTGAATGTTTAAGAGATGACGATTTCTATCTTCTACGACGTGTTGCTCGATATCCTTATCTCGGTACTCGTATCATCATCTTCTTTAACTATATCATCTTCTCTATATTTGTATATATTTATTTAAAACCAAATACAAAAATATAAAACTAGCAAAACAAAATAGAAAAATATAAAATCAACAAAAATCCATAAAAACTTGAAAAATCAGAAAATACCAAAAATATTGTTTTTCTCAAGACATGTCTTCTGGTATCGATAACATCTGCGGTCTTATAAATGTCATTCAATAATGGCACGGGACCATAGATGAAGTTCGAGCAGGAGGTGTAAGTATTCTTTTTCAAAACATGTCTCAAAAAAAAACAAAAAAACAAAACAAATGGCTTGCAGTTACTTCTGACTGTAACCCGTGCTTAAACCATGACTTGCTATCATTTCCGATAGCAACCCGCTCTTCAAGGAAGGAAAGTGCTGCGCTAAACCAATTTTCTATAATTTCGTGCACTTATCCTAAAACTTCAAGGAAGGAAAGTGCTGCGCTAAACCAATTTTCTATAATTTTGTGCACTTATCCTAGAACTTCATGGAAGGAAAGTGCTGCGCTAAACCAATTTTCTATAATTTCGTGCACTTATCCTAAAACTATTTGAGGAAAGTATGTCGAAGGACTGCTGTTCCTACACAAATGTTTTTCCGTCTAAATATCTTCAGAAAAATACTTGTTGTTTTCAAAAAGTGGTGGTAAATGAGTTGCTTGAAAATCAATCAGTTTCAGAGTTTTTCGAAATTATTGAAAACTCAATCAATGACTTCAGCGCTTTTAAACTTTTCAGAAAATGAGTCATTGATTGAGGGGGAGAACGTCTTCAAATTTATATCATCTATCGAGCTTTTCTAATTATCCTATATGCTTAATTAAAAATGATGTTAACCTATGTTGTAGGACTAGGTGCCTAGGATAAGATTGTTAGGATTAGATGATTATAGTTTGATGAACACATATATCCCATGTGTTATACGATCTGATTGATATGTTGAATTGACTTTAATTAGTAGATTGCTGTTTGGGTGATGTCGACCACCATATATATGTATGTGTGTTCACTAACGTATGCAGGTATATTGGTATATAAGAATGTTCCCGATCCGGATCCCACAATTGAAGATGATTGGATGCCGAAAGGAAAGGTTAACTATATCTTGGGTTGACAAATGAAGAAACTGAGCTTAATTGGACTTCTATGGAGTGTTGGCATGAAAAATGCAACGTAAGAGGTCTCACTGCATCAGCAGATCGTTTTCTTCTAAGTGATTGAAGAAACGGAGCTTAATTTGACCTCAGTTGGCATTAAAATGCAACGTAAGAAGTCTCAGTGCATCAGCAGACGGTTTTCTTCCTGCCCTTCAGCAACAACAGAAGCTTCTCAACCACCTAACGTTTCTTTGTGCACGATAATAGTGATGATACCATTTTTCTAAAACTTTGTAAAATATTGTTTTGAAAATGGAAAAATATTGTTTTGAAAATAAATCAGATTCAAAGTTTTGAAATCAACCGGACTTTATTTTGTCAAATCTTCAGTGATTTCAAATTAAATATTTTCAAACGATATTTCATCAAAAAGTCCGTTTGTACGTTATAATGTGGTGATCTAAAGATTTAATGTTATGTCATGGTATGATTTTCTTTAAAAATCAAGACCTGTCAAAATGAAATTTTTTCTGTTCTTGTTTGATTATGAAATTGTTTTATTTTACTTAAAGATCTCTTAAAACAATCATACCTGACACTAACAATCTTTAATGTCTTAAATTGGTCCTTATCCATCATTCTTCAAAATTAAATCTTGCCACGTCTTTCTCCTAAATACTTTCTAAATGATTTAAATCAATTGGGATCACAAATCTCAAAAGGGTTGAAATTTTTGATCGGGGGAGAGATCGTGATTTAAATCTCAAATCGGTTTTAAAGGGTGATTGTTTCAAAGCACTCCTTCCTTCATGTGGCAAACGATTTTGAAATACATAATGCACATGATTGTGGAGGAGCATTTAACCTAAAACCAGAAGAGTATTTAAACAAGGCCACATATTCTCCCATGTTTTCCAAACCCTATTAAATCACTTGGGATCCAAAATCTCAAAGGGTTTGATATTTTTGATCGGGGGAGAATTTGTGATTTAATATGAAATTTGATAAAGATGATCGTTTTGATTCAAAGTGCAAGTTCTCCCTAATATGTGCCAAACTCTTTCGTATATCGATGCACATATTGAGGGGGAGCGAATGGTCTCTTAATGGATTTTGTGATCGTGGTTGTGCTTCAAAAGAACTCTTTCCTCTATGTGATAAAATGATTTCAAATATCCTATGCACATATTGAGGGAGAGAATTTACCAAAGAAAATCAAAAGGATTTTTCTAAGGAAATTATGATCAAGAAATTATTTCAAAGAACTCTTGCCTCCATGTGCCAAACAATTTCAATATCATATGCACATGTTGAGGGGGAGCATTTCTAAAATGATCAAAACAATTAAGGTACAAAATGTTTTGATTTTATATCACAAGTACCTTGATTGATTTTCCAAATGATTTTTCAATTGGTTTCATGAAGGAAAGAACAATACCAAAAGACCTACCAATTTACTTTATGCATGGTGTTATAAGGATGGTTAGGTTAGGTATTCGTTCCCACGATCCCGCCAGAGCCGGATGGATCTACCCAGGGACAATCCACTAGTTAGTGTAGAAGTCCTTAGGTATGATGAAAAAAGGAGAAAAGTGAGATATGGGAAGAGTGCGGACTGAGATAAAGCTAGAACTGGAATAAACCCAACAAGGTTCTAGTTATGAAGTATCGGTAAGCACTGAAGGGGTTGAAGAATGAAAAAGAAATGAATGAGAAAAGGGTGAAAAGAAATAGCCCTCTATTAATTCAACCTTAGGGCAGAAACCGGGTTCAATTCATATGCTACTGGTGGTTACCAAGGTAACACTGGTATTGAAGACAATACGTCATGGACCCAGTGACGCACTGCAATAAACTTCCCAAACTACTCAAGTTTCTCTTAAAAGGGCTTGTTTCATTCTCACGGGGAACCGACATTATCTATCGACTTTCTCTTAGAGATTGTTGATATTGAAGAAGGAGACCCTCTCCCTAGTCTCCGGCATAGGAACCAAATGTGCACAATTGAGTCTAGAGCCAAGAGATCATCCACAATGTCACATTATGACACATAATTAATGAAGACTTGTTGTTTCACACATTGTGGAATGTAAGAATATATATTAAGAGTCCTACGCATTATGCTTGTGGTATTGCCAGAACATCCGAGTGATATGTAAATATTCACGATGAAGATGGAAATCCTTCTAGAGCCAACATCAAACAAGCTCTTGGTGGGTGACATGTGAGATCTTTCCAAAAGATCAAACTTGTGACAACTGGATAGAAACGATGGGGCGATTCACTCATGAATCAACCTTGGTCCAGGTAATGAATTGACGAATGCTTTTGGAAAAACCGTTCGATGTGCAAATCTTCTTTCCTCTAGCACATCGAATGTGTATTCATTTTCAAATTCAAAAAGTATCTCTGATTGAAAAAATGCTTTTGGAAAAACTGTTCGATGTGTGATGAGTGTCTAAATACTCATCATTTTTGTACCATTTAAACTGCAAAAACATCTGAAAACACTCAGAAATGCATCAAAATGATAGAAATATCACAAATAAGTGTTTTATGTGTTTTAAATGCAAAAATATCAAAATCTGGTGAAAAACGTATCAAGTTTGCATAATTGGCAGTTTTAGTCCCCCAAGTTTCAAAAGTTGACAAAAACAGTCCCTGGTAAATCAAAATAAAGAAAAATATCATTTCAAGTCCTTAGGGATTCATGAGTTGTCAAAATTCGTCCTTGAGATTTAAAATTGCAAATTTAAAACTTAGGTCCCTAAACTTTGAAATTTGGCAAAAATAGTCCTTGGAAATTTGAAAATGTCAAAAATGGTCCTTGTACTATTGAAACTTGTCAATTTTGATCCCTTGAAACAACTTTGGAAAATTGGCAGAAATGGTCCCTCAAGTTTGGAATAATTGCAGTTTGGTCCTTGTCATTTAAAACTAACCATGACCCCTTTAACCATTTGGACCCCTGCCATATATACCATTTGGACCCTTGACCCCTCCCTTTTTGGACCCCCTGCCATAATATAAGCCCAAGTCAAATCCCCAGTCAAACCCAATCCCTTCCCTCATTTTACTATGTTTCTTCTCCACTTGCCCTGCAACACTCACCAATCACTTCCCCCCTCAAACCTTATCCTTCCAACCCCCCCCCCTCATCATCACACCTACACTCCACCACCCACCCCCCAGTTGCAAAATCAGACCTCCACTGGCATAAAAACCAATTCCCGCCAAAATTGATCCAATGGCCAATATGCACTCTACTCATCCAATGGCTCCAAAGAGTGGTGGGATGTGCTCAGAAACAAGTTGCAAGACCTTTTGCATATAAAAAGAAGAAAGAGGAGAAGAGCAGAAGTAGTACTTAGTTTTTTTTAATTTTATGTATGTCGTTTTCCATGTCATTATCTTAATTAGTTTTCTCAAGTGTAATTTTAAGCTTTTCTGTACTAAACCAAGATTATTAAGTCTATTGCAAGCTACTTTCAAGTGTTAATGCAAAGTTCATTATAATTTCAAGTTTAAGGCTCACTGTCAAAAATTTCAGTTTCAAAGCTCTTGTACTTAAGCTCCAAGTAGCTTTATTTTAGTTCAAATAAGCTTATTTAAACTTCATATAGCTTTTAGTAAGCTTATAAAACAGAATCAAGCAAACTTGGTAATTGGTCAATGAAAGTCAACTGAAGGACTTGGTTATGGAATTGGGTGATGCAGTTATGGATATGGGTTGGAATTGATTGAAATAGGGTAGTTTGGTTTTGCTTAAGCTTCTCAATAGCTGGACTTCAAGTTAGGTCTCAATCTCCTTTGCATTTTACTTTTTTTTTGAATCTGCATAACTAGTGTAATGTCTAAATGATAGTCATAGTTGATGTACTTGCATGATTTAGGTGTTTTAATGATATTAGGACCTAAATTTGTTGGAATCATTGTTTAAATCTGAGTTTGGTAATTAAAAGTTCAAATCAGTCACTTAAACTTGTGTTTGGATCTCATAGCATATCTGTGTTTGAGGTTTGTTCATTGGTTAAAACCTGTTGCTTTGGTCCTCTTTAGTTGTAATATAACCATTTTAGTCATTAAATCTCATTTGTGCACCTTTAAAGTCAAAATCTCCAAGAACCTGTTCTAGTTTCATGTCTGTTAGAATTTTGTAAAACCAAAAGCTTGTTTTGTGATTAGAAATCAGTAGAGTAACTTAATTTAGCTTTACTTTAGCTTAAAACATCATATTCAGTTGGCAAATTAAGATCAAAGTTCAAATTGGTCAAAATTTCAATTCTGTCCAAAAGTCAAAATTTCATAAAAACCCGTTTTTGAATAAACTTTGTAATTTCATTGTGATCTTACCATTAGGATTTAGGATATAAGCTTTTGGGATATTAAAGTTTAGCTGCTCATCTTAATTATAAAAATATTAGTTTATCTCTACTTAGCTTATTAACTGCTTATTCATTAGCTTCTTTTAAGCCCTTTTTCACAAAACTCCCGTTTTGCTTATTCCTTATTTTTGCTTATTTATTGTGTTTTTCTTGTTGTTGTTGCTTATTCTAAGTTCCCATAACTTGTTTATAGCTTATTCAACCTTTGGTTCAGTAGTGGTAGCTTTTTATTAGCTTATGCAAGCTTAATAGCTCATTTTGACCCGTTTCCATAGCTTCCACTTTTGCATTTTTAGTTTCCTCAATTTTAGTCCTTATTAGCTGAAATTCTGGATTTAGACACTTTGGTTAGTAGTGGTTTTCATGGTGATTTTAGTTTATTTTTGTGATTTTTATAAGCTGGCTTAACAAGGGCTTAAAGTTAGTACATAAGGGCTGTTTGGCACTAGTGCTTAAATAGACCCATATCATTGTAGAATGTTGTTCAGAGGTTTAGGATAGTTGGAATATGTTGGTTTTAAGTAATTTTAGCATACTCTAGTTTCTGTGATAATTTGGTGCTCATTTGGTACTTATAGCTTATTTTTAGTGCTTATTTATAAGCACTTTTCACTACAGAACCTAATTATTGAACACCTGCACCACTTTTATTATTTTTCCTATATTTAGAATAATATTTTATAATATTCTGGAAGTTTTCATATTTTTCACTGTTCATTTGCTATTTTCTGCATTTAATTTCAGTTTTTAGCATTTTTAATTAGCTTTTTATTCAAATAAATTAGAAAAAGCTCAAAAAAATACAATTTCAATTTTCTTAGTTTTATAATATTCAAAAAGTCATAAAAAATATTTTTCAATAATTTTCTTAGTTTAAATAGTATTTTCTAGCATTTTAATTAGTTTTTATAGTATTAAATTCATAATAAATACATAAAAAGTCTAAAAAATATATTTTCAGTTTTAAAATTAGTTTTATAATATTTTAGATTTTTCTAAGTCATAATTTCATTTTTCTAGCTTTATTTCATATTTTCTTGTATTTTAGGGTATAATTAAATAGTTAAAATTAGTTTTTAATTAATAATAATTAAATAAATAGTTATAAAAATAATTTTCTTTTTCTAAAAATTTTCTCTTATCATTAGGTTTGTAAAAATGTCATTTTCATATTTTTAGGATTAATATTGTTTCAGTTCACATTTTCTTTTGTACGTCACGTAGTTTTTAATTTAAGTTTTATAAAAGAAAAATCAAAAACATCATTTTAAAAAATAGTGATAGCGTTTATTTAATATATTTTATCTTTTTAATTTTCTTTAATTTGCATTTAAGCCCCTGTAGTTTATAAACTTTTTCTTTAGGTTTAATCAATCATATCTCTTTTTCCGTGTAAATCCTCTCGATCACTATTCGTTTGACTATTCTCGCACAGCTCGTTGGGACATAACGACCTGGGGAAACACTATACTCTCCCGGACTTCATTGCATTTGTGTCTGAACTGTTTTAAGTTTCTTACGGTTAGCTATTCACAAGTGGCTAGCTTGAGTGATTAAACTTGACTGTTCGGGAGCGAATCAATGTGCGAATCTCTTCTTTTCTCTAGCACATCGAATGTGTATTCTTTTTCAAATACAAAAGGTATTTTTGATTGAAAATTGATCTTTCTCATAAAACCTTCATCGTATTACAAAACTCTTTCTTCTAAGCAATACGCGATTGTTTTCATATCAATTTTTCATCAATCAGTGAATCTCAATTTGCTGGTTCACTCACTCTGTGTTGTCTTCTTTGAGACGTTCCGGTTTGAGAACGGCTAGAACAACTGCGAAACCCTGTCAAGGAGATTCTTCGGAATCATACCTGATCACAGGCAGTACTTGTAGTGATCAACGGGGAACCGTGGTCCGTGTACCTCAATTCAACGAAAGTGATTAAAGACACTTTCGTGTGTTTTATTACTAACTGTTGTTTGCAGGTACATTTGGACGGTTGCAGTTGATCAGAATTGAGAAGTCAATCGAAAGCCGCATGCTTACAGCATCCACACTTAATTGAAGAAATCATGACTTGTGCATATCTACAGAACCTGGCTCTGATATTTTTATATTATGCTTCTGCTACGCTGCTGCAAATATCATGAACCAGTAATGCTTCCGCTACTCTGATGGAAAGATGTCATGATCCATAAAGTGTGAGCATGTCGGTCCAAAAGTCACAACATCACATGATGGCAACACAATAAAGGGTGATCCAGAGATTTGTTGTGGCTGATGATCTCAATGAAAGCTCGAAGATCATCAAAGATGTGGATCAGTTAAAGGCCTCTACTAAAAGTACAAATCAATGCGGACTTTGAAGAATCGCTACAAAAGCACAAAGATTGCGGAATTGAAGAATTGAAGTCTACGAGCTCAAGAACTAATGACAAAGATAGAATGCTAGGATGCAAAATGTATTTCATGGGGTGACCTCCCTTAGGGGGAGATTTTTAGGAATTGGAAATTCCATGTTAAAGTGTCGGTCACCCCAATTATAGTCTAGCATAAGTTAGCTCGTAGACCAGTAGTTTTTTACGTTTTTTAGTAGTTTATTAGTTAGTTTTAGCGTAGAATAGTTTAGTGTAACACCGTGGAGGAAGGACGGGTGTTTACCTACTATATACCTGATCCATAGGCCGTCAGGAGGTCGTTATGTCTGTAACTATAAATACCCCTTCTATCCATGGAAGGGGTGGAGCTTTTCTTTAATCTAACATTCCATATTTTGTGAAGCAAGTCTCTACCAAGAAACTCCCTCTCATCTACTTTCTCTCTCTAATGGCAAACATGTATTTTGATCATCCAAGACCACCCGAATCATCAACACAATAATATTATGATCCTACACATTCTAAGAGTTCCTGAGATCGTTGGGCATATAAGCATGCATGCCCAACCGCATTATCAAGTGGTTTCTCTATCTTATCCTCTTCTACAATCTCACGGAGACATTCTAGACTATCCTTAAGGTACGAAAAATATGTTTGACATGCAAGTTCATTATTCCTAACATGAGGAGGAATATACTTTACAGACATAGCATATTTAGTACAAGCAGTCACCTTTGGTGCAACATTCTCACTACTGGTGATTGGCATTTTCCCTTTTACCTGACTCTTCAGATTCTCAATTTTTTTTTGCAAAGAAGTTATCTTTTCATTGTTATTATCACGAGTGACCTTAATTGATTCATATAACTCTTTGAAATGTAGTTTAACCTTTTCATTTTCTGCTAGAAAACACTCATTTTCATGTTGTAATACATTAATGATGTTTTGAAGATGAAAATTCTGAGAATTCTGAGAATCTAAACGAGGAGGCATATGGGAGCCAGTCACTTCATTCTTTTCACCCTTCATATGGGAAATTTAGGCTTTCAACCTTTTGATCGTGTTACAATGAGCTCAAATTTGTTCATCACGTTTGTTTATTTTAAAAACTGCATCAAACTCAGGAGCATCCGAAGATGTCTTGGTATTTGAGATTTTAACATTTTCTTTAAGATGTTGATATTTTAATTGTAAATCAAGATTGTTAGTCTTAATATAATGTGTTAGAAAGTGATGGTCATTCACGTTTAGCAACTTTGTAACGTGTGTTAGATATTGTATTAGAATAGTCATTGGGCTCGTGGATTGGGCCAAGCTAATCGGTTATTAGTTATGTTATGTTTAGTCATGTTGTAATGTAAGCCCAATCCACAATTCAAACATAGCCCATCCTAAGCCCATAAGGATTTTATGTACTAAGTATAAAAGGCACACACCTAGTCATTTGGTGTGTGTGCTTGAGTGTGTAATGTGTGTTTTTCATATGGAATAAACCTCATCATTTTCATATTTCTTTCTCTAGTTCAAACGCCTCATATACATACTTAAGTCACCATCTCCGTGCTTCATATTAGTGTTAGTGTGATAGAGTTGATATATCCAAGGTCCTACAAGTGGTATCAATTGCCAAACAATGATCTAGGGTTGTTTTTGATTCGTTTTTGTGGTGAAAAGCATCAAACCGTTCGAATTTTTTGCTTTTCTTAGCTTATAGTTTGTACTTTTAGGCTTAAGGTAGTCATATTCGATTAGTTTAGTGTTTAGATAGGTTAAATCAAACGTTTATTGGATCATTTGGGTGTTATTCGAGCTAAAAAGTCATTTTTCTACTAAGCGATTTGTCAATTTCATCTATGCGGTTTGTGTGTTTTTATGCGATTTGAGCTAATAGTACCAAGCGATTTGAGTAATAAGTGTTAAAAGACAAAAACTGTGAAAGCGACTTGTACTTTATGTGATTTGAGCTTATGCGTTTTGACGCTTATGCGGTTTGACACCTATGCGATTTGACACCTACGCGATTTGACACTTATGCGATTTGACAATATGCGGTTTGACACCTATGCATTTTGACGTGTATGCAGTTTGACACCTATGCGATTTGGCTTATGCGGTTTGACACTTATGCATTTTGAGGTGTGCTATTTGTTGTATGCGTTTTGAGAACTCTGCGGTTGACAAAAGTGTGGTTTGACCATTTCATCAGTGCGTTTTGTTGACTTTTCCCGACAAAACTTCAAACGGCCATAACTTTTGAACCGTAACTCCGTTTTCAGCGTTCTGCCCATCAAAACGACCGTGAGAACGAGGAGAATGGAATGCCGGATGCATTAGGTCAACCTTCAAGGCCTAAATCCTTTCCAAACAGAAGTTATTGAGGTTTTTAAGTTGTCGGACCAAGTTTTCACCACAATTATTGTACTTAATCGTCATCAATCACAACTCCTTTATCATTGAATCGATCCTACATCAAATTTATCACTAATACCTTCATCAATGGCTACTCATCAAGACATTCATGCAGCCAGTGCTGAAAACCATCCTCCTATGCTGGAAAAAGGTGGATATCTTCAATGGACTAGTCGTATGCTCCGCTACATCAAAACCAAACCTAATGGAAAACTCATGATTCAATCCATTACGAATGGACCCTTCAAGCCACGACTAATCCAAGAACCTGGAATTCCTGATGCAACACCTCCCGTCCCACCATCTTTTCGTGAACAAAATTTATCAGAATACACTGAAGAGGATAAGAAGCAGATTGTAGTAGATGACATGGCAATACACATCATCCATCTAGGATTAGCAAGAGATATCTTTGCTGCTGTAGACAGCTGTGAAATTGCTTACGATATGTGGGAACGTGTTAGACGGCTATATTATGGAACAGAAATTGGTCAACAAGACATGGAGAACAAGCTGCTAACTGTTTTAGTTGATTGATTTTTGGTATAAGGAGCCAGGTTGCTTTAGTTGATTGATTTTTGTGGTTCAAATCATTTTTTTTAACTGTTTTACCCATATGTTGTGAATCTGGAAAAACAATTCCTGTATTATTTTTGGTAAACAGTCTTTAAAGTCCTTGTTTGTATCCTGGTCAATAGTCATATGGTCCATTCAGTTTCATATACTGTGTTGTGTCCTTGCTGTCCAAACAAACTGTATATTATTCTTTATGACTTATTTTTGTACCAAGTGAAAAGTTGTCATTAACAGGTCTGGAAAACGTGTCCTGACCTGTTGCCGAAAAAAATGGTCAGGAAACTCTTGCATGCAGTTTGGTTGAAGAATGGTCGAAAAACTATTAAAAAATGGTCTCAAAAGCGTTTTGATCACAAGTGCGTTTTGTCAAAACTTAAAAGCGGTTTGTCAAAAAAAATTTACCTTTTGAGTGCATGCAATTTGCTAAAACCTCTTGCGGTTTGTTAAAAATCAGTTCGGTTTGTCAAAAACATTGGTGCGGTTTGTGTCATTGGTTGCGATTTGATCTTTTTGAGTTTTGACAAAACTTAACTACGGTTTAACAAAAATCTTATGCGATTTGATATTGATATTTCAACTTGCGTTTTGTCAAATCATGATGCGACTTGACTTCAAGGATGAAGAGTAAACTGACAAAGACCCTATCTCAATACCTTAATACCACAACTCAAGAACCTCAATAATATCCATCATCAGTCCAAGATTAGAAAAAAAAGGAAAAAGAACATGGAAGAAGAAGAGCATCACAGCCGACCCATAATCAAATTCCAAAACCAACAACTCTAATCAAATATCTATTCTATCCATCAGAAACTAATTCCCATCTTCAAACAAAGACTCAAACAACACGAAATCTACATCAAGATCTCAGTTTCTTTTCATTTTCGTGCTATACAATAACCTCATATATTCAAAGATCAAAACACGAAATGAAAACCATCATAGATCTCTTTCAAAAGCATTGCTTTCTTTTTCTGCATATTCGAATTTATATATGTAGAGACTAAAACATCCTTGTTTCATCTCTTCTTTCATTCGGTGACAAGAAAAACGAAAAAAAAATTAAAATTAATTACATATACCTACCCGTGATCTATTTGAAAGACCATGAAGCTAAAACAAGATTAAACAATGTGGGTATATGGCGCTCGTGCAGCAGAAAAAGTAGATCAAACATGTTTTTTTACTGTGATTAATGTGATTTTCGTTAAGTTGCATAAGTCTTGGTGAGATATGGAATTAGTTGATCGATTTCTAGATCTGTATATCGAAGAGTAAGATTTTGGTGGTGAAAGGAAAAGTCAGATGGAGATGGGAGAGGCGGATTATTAGGTTTTGTTAACTGCGTTTTGGGCAAAGTGATTTGTGATATATAACCGGTTGCAATTTAGGACTGGATTTGGATCGTTTTTTTTAGTGGGTTTGGGCTATTCAATTTTCTTCACAAGCTTTGGGCCTTCCCGATTATATGTTAAGATTGGGCTGTGATGGGTTATACAGGAATACAATTTATGCACTAAATTGATTATGAGGCTTATAACATTTATAAGTTAAATTTGAGACTTAAGTAAAATTTTGTTATAAATTTGATTTATAGGATCAAATTTCGCTTAGTATATAAAGAGTGGTATTTTGGTCTTATAATTTTCACGGGGATACACAATTCACGGCTTGAGCTAAAATTTGACGAAAAATGACTACGGGGTTTTTGTACGGTATTGCTTACGAAGAATTAAAGTAACATTTCATGGGTGTACTTCTTTATCATTGAGACGTTTGGTTGATTAAAAGTCTCAAGATAACTTGTTGGGTCATTTTTTCTTAAGTGATTATGAATTTGACAATCTGGTTATAACTGATGTAAGGAGTTATGTTGTAGTGCTCACAGTGTATAACTATCACTTTAAGGAGTTACGTTGTAGTACTCAGTGTCACAAGGCGTTGTGGATTGCTCAAGAATATAGAACAAGCAGTAAGTCACAAAGTTGGGATGTTTACTTCCTTTTCAAGTTAGTCGTATCGGGTTATCTTCATATGTGGTCATTACTATTAGTCGGTGAATTCAAAGGAGGTTCGATTTCAAGTTGATTTAAGAGAAGTATTGAGAGCATATTTTTGCGACATTTTCTCACAGAATTACTCTCAAGCTAAGGCTTTAATAGTGCATCAAGAAAAAGGTAATCTATGGCATGTACGCAACATTATGATGATTCCGATAGCTCGCAACCATCAGGAGGGAGAAGTTGGTGTTTCATCTTTCGTGATTGGATTGACGAAGGGAATGTGCTTAATACCAAAGAAGGAGAAGTAGTGTGTGTACATCGGGGATTTCTACTAACTTGGATGAAATACTAAGTGAGTTATTGATAAGGTTTTAAAAGGTACCTTTTTGAGGGGTCGTTTAAGCCCTTATTTGATCACTTTTGTATCCGTTATTGCTTAATATCATTCCTTATCACTTTTTAGGTCTCTTGAAGGCAAAATGCTGGAATGGCACTTATTTGGACGAAAAGGCGCGAATATACGAAGAAAATGGCCAAAGTCAGAATCGAGACACTCAAAGCTGCTGAAAACATAAGGTGACGACGTCAGGTGTTAAATTGCGACGCCGTCGGAGGATTTTGTGACGGGACAGAAGCCAAAACTCCTATTTTCAAGTGACGACGTCAAGTTATAAAAGAGTAGGCCGTCGCAACTCAGACGGCCTAGATGCAATCCAGACGGCGTCAGAAGCTGAAGAGGACGGCGTCACAAGCATAAGGTGACGCCGTCGCAAGTCTAACGTGGCCAAGACGAAACCCTAATGACGGCGACCCGACGGCGTCACAAAACATAAGGTGACGCCGTCGCAGATGTAATCTTATATATAGAATCCGAATTTTTCAGTATTAGTGTGTAGTCTTTTGGAGTAAAAACATAAACCGAACCAAGGCTGTCTTGTACAGTATTTTAGGGTTCCAAACCCTATCTTACACCAAGATAAGTGTTTTACTTCATTAATACAATTATGTCTTTGATTATTTGTGTGTATGCTTGCATGTTCTCCATGTCTGGCTAATTTACTTGTGTGTTTGCTTAGGGAATATGAAACTTAATTATTGAATATTGATTGGTTGTCTCTTATCTTAGTTGATTAATGATCTAGTAATGCGACAGGTCATTCGTTGTGTACTTAATGCTTGATTAAATCTTTGTGAACCTTAGAATATGACTCCTTGAGTAGTTGTAAGCTAAACCATCCAAAGAGTGCCTTAGAGTAAGAGTTTATTATCCCTAGTGGGTTTTGTAGACGAGATCCTTTGGTAAGTTCAAAGAGTTAGGGAGAAACACATACCCTACAACCTTAGACACACAACGCAACTGAGAATAAGGACGTGACAATTCAACCACCAATAGGAGAGAATTAAGGAGTAGTAAAACCTAAGTAAACACATCTTTAAACTATCATACGAGCACACAATAATTAGACATAGACTACCTACACCTTAGATTAGATAATTAGATAAGTAGAGTAATCGGTAGCAATACCAACCCCCAAAAATTCAAAACCCGAGATTCGTACCTTTCCTTTTCTTAAAAATAGAAAAAAAGATAAAAAAAATAATCTTCCTCAACCCCAACCTTAGCGTAGTAACTTCTCACTAACATTCCTATTCTCCTAGAGAACGATATCAATACCCGTGGCTTACCCTAATACTACACTACAACGATTAGGTTCACTGCCTAGGGTGTTGAAAAACTTGCTCGACGAAAAGGAAGTTCCTTTGACCCCGAACGACGCGTGTAGCGTTATCAAGTTTTTGGTGCCGCTGCCGGGGAATAGAATAGCTAGTTAGTAGTCCACCTCGTTTAGGTTTCTTTGCTTGATTCCTATCAAGTAAATTTTTTTTCTCATTTTTAGCTTTCTCGTAGTCTATCCCCCTTCTTCGTGACCTTTTTTCGTAATTCCATCACTTTTCATCATGGAAGGTGATAACCAACCACCACTCATCAACCCACCACCAAATGACCCGCCAAGAGCCCGTACTCTTGGTGAATACTCGAGACCAAGCCACTTAGGCTATAGGAACACCATTGAGCTTCCCGACCAAGCCCAAACTACGGCCCTGCTATCCGACACCATCCGGTTGGTGCAAAACGGATGTGCATTCCATGGACTTCGTTCCGAAGATCCAAATCAGCATCTTAGGGATTTCCTTAAAATTGTTGATTCCATCGACCTTGATGCTACTACTCGGGAGACTACGCGCTTGCGTCTCTTCCAATTCTCTCTACGGGACCAAGCTAGTAATTGGCTTGAGCGACTTCCCGCCGGCTCCATCTCAAGTTGGGATGATCTTACCTCTCGCTTCCTTGCTCAATTTTTCCCACCGGGGAGAACCACTAAGCTTAAGAATGACATCTTGATGTTATAACAACGTCAAGGTAAATCTCTCTACGAAGCATGGACTCGATTCAAGGACTTACTTCATAAAGTCCCTCATCACGGCATTGATCTTTGGCTCCAAGTCCAAATCTTTTATGATCATGTCAATTTCCCCACCAAGCGATCCATTGACCAAGCGGCCGGTGGAAAACTTAGTGATCTCACCGCGGAAGATTCATGAGGTATAATAGAGGACCTTGCCCTCTATGACAACGAAAGTTGGGATGACCCCCGTGAGATGCCCAAAACCGTTAAGGCAATCTCCTTGCCTCCCATTATCTCACAATCTTCCGACCGTAGTATGACCGAACTTGAAGATCAAGTTAAATTCCTAATGAGTTCCTACGAAAATCCTAAGTCCTCACGTCAAGTGAATAAAATCACTCTACCTTGTGAGTTATGTAGTGGTCCCCATGACACTCGTGATTGCACAAGACTCCCCAAACAAGCTTTTTCGGACTATGCCTCCATGCGTACCGACGGAGCGGGAGAGAAGTGGTACACTTTCAAGCCCGAACAAAACAACTTAGGAAACTCTTACAACCCCTCATGGAGAAATCACCCTAACCTTAAGTGGAACCAAAACTCAAGCACACCCCAAAGCTCATCTAGTCCACCTAATAGGTTCAACTCTCTAAACACCGGGAACCCCACTAATCTTGAGGCAATTGCATCTAGATTCCTGTCATCTCAAGAGACTCGATTGACTAAGCTTGAAGCTGATTTTAAGCAAAGACAAAGCAAGATGACAAACAAGCTTGATGCCCTCTTAAAAGCCTTCAATGAACGGGAAGTTGGAGCACTCCCAAGTGATACTATAAAGAACCCAAAAGTGAATTCGATTTCGTCGACTTCATGTTCTTGTTCACCATGGGAGAACACACATCCATGCCCCTCACACCCAACGGTTCACTCGGTAAACGCTATCAAAAAGGGTTCCAAGCCATCCAAAATGAGGTACCAAGGCCCTGCACCATTGGTGGAACCTACTCTTGAGAAACCCGTCAACCAAGAATCCAAACCTAGTTTGGAGGAGGAGTAAAAGGAACTACATCAAGAAAAACCGATTCTTGAGGTCTTAGCTCATGCACCCTATTATAATGCTTTAAAAGAAAAATATGAGTTAGAACTTAAGCTTGGAAAACATGGGTCCGATTTTGTGCGAAATAATTTACCTAAGAAGTTAGACGATCCCGGGCTATTCACTCTTCCGTGTAGGCTTGGAACTTCCAAACCTCTCGACGCTCTAGCCGACTTAGGGTCATGCATCAATCGTGTTTCGTTGTCCCTCCATAGAAGCCTTAACTTAGGTAAAATAGAACCAACGGAAACCATCTTAGGTCTGGTGGACGGTAGTGTTGCACGTCCGGTAGGAATAATAAAAGACATGGTAGTGCACGTAGGAGAGTTGACTCTTTTGGCCGACCTTCATGTGCTAGACATGAATAAGGACCCGACATGCCCATTACTAGTAGGAAGAGGATTCTTAGCTACCGCTAGTGCCATCATCGATTGTAAGATGTCCAAGATAGTGGTAGGAGAGGGGAGTGCTAGGTCAATTTACGATGTCAAAAAGCATACGTACTACAAAGAAGAGGAAATCCCACATGAGATTAGGTTAGATAGAGAGCCTTCTAGATATGGACCTTGGGTAGATAAGAACCTCATAGGCCCCCAAAGACCTTTTTACCTATATGAAGCCTTCACTAGTAAAGCAACTTTCCAAGAAAAAGAAATGGCTAGGGACATGGAAGTAAACCCGTTCGAGGACGCCTTAGTATTTAGGAAGATGACCGAGTTCCTAGGAAGCTTGCCCGTCAACCTTGTCATGAATATGTGGAAAGTTTAGAAATCTAAACACAAATGGGATTGGGATAGACCGCCTAGTGACGGTAATGGAGAGTGGCACATTAGGATAACAATCTATGATCCCGATGGAGAGAAGTTTGAAAAGGCATATCTAACCGAACGTACTATTAGGAACTTGAATGATAAGTTTGATCCTTATGACATTGTTGAGGATAGGCTTACTTATATCGGTACGTAGGAGCACGACTACGAGTCTAGCTACAAGACTCTTAAATAAAGAAAAGCGCTTCATGGGAGGCAACCCATGCTTAATTGTTTGCTTGTTAATGTCATATGTCTTTTATTGATTGTCTATTCTTATGTTTAATTTTGTAAAAATGCTTTATTTTGTTTTTAACCTCGTCTTAATTGCATATAAAGGTATTTTACATAAAGGATAAGTGTAGGGAGGATTACACACGTTTTCAAGGAAACGTAAACATGAGAATAACAATTCACTAAAAGATATATATGTGTGTTTGTTCGAGTCAAATGCTTGTATCGAGTCATATTGGATGTTTTGCAGAAATTTTTCCAGATTCTAAAGATGTAAATTTTCCAGAATTTTTTCCAGAAAATCATAGACCAGTTTTTGTCAGGATAACCTGACGGCATCAGGATCGCAACCTGACGGCGTCAGGAAGGAGTAAAAACACCAGATTATTTTTTTCTCGTTTTCTGAGCTACTTATAAATTTTTGGAATTTTCCAGGTCTTAATTTTCCAGAAATTCTGTAAACATCCATTTCACAAGCATTATATCCTAGTTTAAATCGAGTCTTATATATATTATTACCGCCGATTTTACGCGAAGGTTTCGTTTGTTTTCTTCAAGTGTGCAGGTTTAATTTATCAAGAAGAAGTTACATAAGATTGGAAGGAGCTTTTCAAGCATAAATTCTTCTTGGAAAGGATTTAACCACTACTTCACACACGGATCCTACCGAGCTAATCAGTGGAGTACTAGTTTCTTTAGTTTTTAATTACCTTCCATTATCATAACTTTGATACTTTCGGGGAACATTGGGGACAATGTTCAGTTTAAGTATAGGGAGGGAAAATAAAACGGGAACTTTGAAACTATGCTTATCCTTGAATATTTACTTTGTCCAATTGTATTTGTGTAATAAACCATGAGAAAATGTCGGTTAGGGTAATTTTGGCACCAAATTTAAAATTTTTCATGACATATAGGAGTGGGCCATTAGTCTTAACAAAAGCGTCTCACGGATAGGAAGTTGCATGACTAGCACAAAAACCCTTTACCACCTAAATTCCACCCAAAATGTGAGGATCGTCCTTAGATTAGTAGGAATTAAAGCATTCATCTTTAATGCTTAGAGTGTGAACCGGTAGTATATTAGATTCTAGAACTTGTTTTGTGATGCATTCCGAGATCGCAAGTAAGAATACACTTGTGTAGTTAGGAATAACTAAATGATAAGTGGCATTAGGATAACCCTTGTTAGATACCCGTAATATAATTACTTCTTCCACATCGGTTGAGTAATTCCCTCACACCCTTTGCGTTGTACTCATCTTTAGTACACGATACCCCTAGTTAACCCCTCAGAGCCTATCCTTTTCGCGGTTCTCGTGATGTTTCGGTTTTTCCGGAATATCAATGAAGAGCATTGTTTACACCCCACCTGTGACAACCCGTACTTTCAGGTCATTTTTCGACACAATTCATGCCTTACAATTTCAACATTTATCGTAAACTTGGTTTACGTGTTTCAAATTCGCGTAACCTTAAAGGTTTAGCGGCGAATTCATGATCATATCATCACGAACATTTCATATGGACTAAGATTAGTCTACATTTCATTGACATCATTTGCATCTCATTAGTTCATTCACGACATTTCATTTCACTTTAAACGCGTAATTTTTATATTAAATAAACGTTATCGCGTGAGTTATTATTTTTAATATTTAATCCGTTACTTTCAAAAATGATCCCGACATATTTTTATACTTACATTAGTTTATAAAAACTATATTTTTAGTTTTCCTAGTGTTTTGAATTTATTTCGTACATAAATCGTCGAATTTAAATTATTATGACGTTTTTCTTAAAAATTATACGATAATTATTTTATCACTCAATTTTTACAAGGAATGTATTTTTACAATTTTTATTATCTCATTACATTCTATTTTGATCTATTAAAAACTTACTTGTACCAAAAATCTACCATTTACCTTTACAAGTTACATTTCCTACACATTACTTACACTTTCTTATAATTATACAAGTAAATATATATATATATATACATTGTATTTGAAAAAAAAAAAAAAAAAAAATATCTAAGTCCCTCCCCCCTTGGCCGACCAAGGGGGAGGTGACAATTAATGGATGTATGGCTCTTTGATTGTCATAATTTTTACACTACTAAAAGTCTTCACTTAGTACATTTTTCATTCATTCTTACATACTCATTCAAGTGATAGTTAAAATTTTATCTCTTCCTTTGGGTCTCCTTCAACCGGTTCTACATCAAGAAAAAGGGATCAAAAACTTTTCTAGTTCAAGTGTTTTATACAATCTAGATATCACTCTTTATAAGGTTTTGAAATAAAAACCAAGAGTGTATAGGTTTAACCTTGTTACTTGCACCTCATCATTTACTTGTAAGCATGTTTCTTTCATTTTTTCATGATCCTTTTCATTACATATTTATCTTTTCATTTTTGGAGCAACATGCAAGACATATGTGATTTATACCATTTTTACATGATTTTAGAGTATATATATATATATTTGGTCATCCTATAATTATCCCCTTGGTATTCTTTGGTCTTGATGATGATTAGGAACCCATGACACCCTAAGAAGGTGTATGGTAGGATTAGATTAGCTTTGGAGTTGATTTGAAGGGATTAGAATAGGTTTTGTCCGAGAAAAACTATTTTCAATACGTATAAAATAGGTTCTGTCTTTGTTTCGATTTTCTGGAAAAACCGACAGTAGGCACGACTTTTTGGCCTTGATATTTTGAAAATATACTTTAAAATGAATCCGTGGCCGCTTGAACGGAATAAAACGGAGTTATAACGAAGAAGTTATGGATTTTACAAGTTTGTCGACGAAATAAATAATTTTCAGAAATTTCAGCATACTATATTTTTCTTGTACGAGTCAAAAACGAGCCTTAAGCTTCACAAATTATTTCGACTTGTCAAAAATATATTAGTTTACTTTGATACGAAGCTAAGGACGTATTATACGTAGAAAACGGATTTGAAACGACAAAGATATGCACATTTTCATGAAAATGCCGTAACTATTTATTTTCTGAAAAACTATATTATTTTACGATACAAGTGTTACGGTAGCTGTAACGTCCATGTTGGGGGCTGTTTTTAACGAGGTTGTGAAACTTTTTGTAACGAATTGTCTTCTAGTAAAATCAAGTTCACCGAGCATATTTTTCAAAACGACAAGCCGTTTGTATAGCGGAGTTGTAATAAATAAATTATGGTTGTCTAAACTTGGCCGAAACTCACTTTTTGAACCACAATTAGCCAAAATCACTATCTTTAACCCTTAATATCTTTATGATCGAGACCTTTTGGACGAAAACTCCTGCACTGAAACTTCTAGATTTCGATACAAACTTTCCAAAACCGTCGAGTTCGTTCTCTAACGATCGACGTACACCGTTTTACGACTAGTTTTTCGGAGCCATTTTTGTTAATTTCATGAAATTTCCGACGACATTGTTTTGCGACGAAAAGTGAAAATTTCACTATAAATCATTATAAAACCATTGTAGGATGAAATTTTGACGTAAAAACTTGTAAAGTGATTTTTGAATGGTCAAGACGTCAAAAGAGTATTTTTCGACAATAAGTAATATTTTCAAAACCCGCAAATGGTAAAAATAACATACGAAATGCATGCATAACATTACATTGCAACTCATTACATATCATATCATTCGTAATAGGTCCCGGATAAAGCATCACATTATACCTCAGTGTACTCACTCTTGTCATCACATCAGTTTATCAAGTGAGTTTTCATAGCCCCGTCGTACACTTTTAATTATTTTCAAACCTACGGGGGAGAATACATTGCACAACATTTTTATTACGATACCAAGTATGCTAAATTCATTTACATTGCTTAAGTTACCTTATTTGCCAATTGAAAGTCCCCATTCCCATTACCTGAACATGAACCGTTAATCTTTGAAGCGAGGATGAGTGGATAGATCTATCGAGGGTGACGCCTCCATCCGGGTTGGTGAATCCCAACTAGTCATACAGATGCATTTCATTTTATAACATTACGGAGTTGTCTGGCAAACACTCTGCAGGGGCATACATTATGAATTGTCTAGTTTCGGTGTCATGGACTTATAGCAATTGTAACATTTTTACGTGACTTGATTGTCATGCCTGATCTATACTTGTGTAGTCGTATAAAACATTTACATAAACCTATGATTTCTCACCAACATTATTGTTGACCTTTTTAGCAATGTATTTTCAGGTAACTGAGGCATTATCATCATGACATGGTTTAGGGACCTACCTTTTTGAGTCGTGGCGTCGACTTACATTATTGTACATTATGGCACTTTATTTCAAAACATCGTTTGGATTTGTAATATATTTGTATTTCCGCAAACCTTGTAAACCTTTTGGGACCGATGTTGTACTCTGAATGTTTTTGTTAAATATCAAACGATGTGTTTTTAAAACGACACTTTAGGTCGTTCAATGTAACTGTGATTGTGGTGCTATGACAGTCAATCCCCCAGGAATTCCATTCCGCTGCAAAACAGGTAAATTGGGGGTGTGACAGATTGGTACCAGAGCAACAGTTATAGAGAACTAGGTTGCATCATTGACCCTAGACTATAGCTACATTATCATAGCATCTCATCATTTCATCATAGTGCATATTCACTTTTCATGCGGATTCACTTACATTTTATTCGAGATTATTTACTTTTATTTCACATCGGTTGTCACAGACATGTCTTCAGATTCACATCCCATCACCATATCGTCGGACTCTAGCTCGGATGATGTCCCAGCTAACCCTATCATGGATGATGTTTCATCACACTCCACTGAGATTGTATCTTCCATTGGATCTACTCCAGCCTTTCCACCTATCATGACCGACACTGAGACTGAACCCTTCGAGGAGGGCGAAGTCGCACCCACTCCTCACGTTAGCCCAGCTCACGACCCGATACACCCACCATCACCACTGCCAGCACCATCATCATCATATTTTCTTAGAGATCCTTTACCCGCATCAGACTTGCCGCTCAAAAAGCGTGCTCGTTTCGACATCCCGACACCACCATCTACTGAGCCCGAGCCACCCGTTAGGTTCGAGTTAGGTGAGAGCTCCAAGGCGGCGGCTGCTAGACAGCCTTCTACCGAGGCATTAGGAGCCCGTATTGATGCTCAGCAGATTCAGATTGATAGTTTGTCGCGACAGTTGGAGGAACTGTCGGTAGATAGGATTGAGCCCATTGCTGAGGAGGTCGAGGGACTAGTGTTAGGTAGGGTTTCGATTGACTTATCTCATCAGAGTATTCAGCATAGACAGATAGAGGATACAGAGCATATCACGGAGTTGAGGCAGGAGATGCCCGAGTTGTTTGACAGAGCCGATATGGCACGAGATGAGTTACAGAGTCAGGCACTGGAGTTATCTTTAGCTCGTGAGAGTATTGTTACATTGCAGGGTCAGATGGGAGAGTTGAGGAGTTTGATTGATAGCTTGACTACTCAGGTTCGTGATCTCCAGGATCGAGCCGGCGGAGCACCATGAGGTGCCTTATGTAGACTTTTGTCATGTATAGTTTTGACCATTATTATCCTAGTCACGAGGTGTGTGACGTAGTTTAAAGAACTTGTTGTCTTTTGATTGTTGTACAAACAAATATATCAAGTATTGACTCTACTATGTAGGAATGGTTTTTATTATGTATGATATCGGTCCATGTAGGCCGAAATTTTCATGTATATTATCCACGTGTGTTGTGATTATATTTGTGATATTTCGTTATTGTTCCGTTGTGATTCCATTTACTTTATGCATGTTGTGGTTGTGGATATATTTGTATGATGGTTGTTTCTACTTACGAGTTCTCATGATTGTTTCATCTTGTGATTTTTGAAGAGTTATGGCGCCTAAGAAAGCCACACCGGAAATGACCCAAGCAGCAATTCAACAGTTGGTGAACGATAGCATTGCTAATGCTCTAAGAGTCGAAAGGGAAACAGTGGCTGCTGCTGCTGCTGAGGCCGCGGCTGCTGCTGAAGCCGCTAGGCTTGCTGCTGCTACTGGTAATGCAGGAGGATCTGGGGTTAAGAACTGTTCTTACAAGGATTTCAAAAGTGGTGATCCTACTAAGTTTCGAGGTACTGAGGGAGCTACTGCAATGGTTCGATGGTTTGAAAAATTGGAGTCAGTGTTTTTGCTTTGTAACTGTCCGGATGATAGTAAGGTTAAATTTGCTACGAGCACACTACTCGATGGAGCATTGTCTTGGTGGAATTCATATGCTCAACCGATTGGAATGGAGAATGCTTTCAAGCTTACTTGGGAGGAATTTAAGGGTTTGGTGACTAAGAAGTTTTGTCCTCGAACGGAAGTGAAAAAGTTGGAGACGGAGTTCTATGAATTAGTAACCATTGGGTATGATATTGACACTTATATTCGGAGATTCCAAGAATTGGCCGCGTTATGCCCGTCCATGGTTTCTGATAACGAGAAGTTGCTAGAGGCTTTCATCGGGGGACTTCCCGAGGTGATTCAAGGAGATGTGACTTCGTTTGATCCACAAACAATTGAGGAAGCTATTCGAGTGACTCAGAAGTTGATGGCACAAGTGGTGAAGAGAGGTAAGTACACCAACACTAACCGAAACAACAACAACAACCCCAACAACCGCTTCAATAACAACAATAACCGAGCCAACTACAACAACAACAATAGCAACACAACAACCGCCCAAGAGGCAGGAGGTTGCTAAGGTTTATGTTGCGGGTCAAAAGGAAGGAAAAAGGTATTCGGGGGTTTTGCCAAAGTGTAATAGGTGTTTGAGTCATCACAATCCAGGTCGATGTCCTGATCCATGTGAAAATTGCAAGAAAGTTGGTCACCGTACTAGGGATTGCAAGTCGCCACAAGTTACATGTTTTGGTTGCGGGGAACGTGGACACTACAAATCTGATTGTAAGAAGGGAAGAAACCAAGGAAATCCGAATCAAGGAGGTTTGGCACAAGGAAGGGTTTACGTCATTGGAGGTGGAGAAGATAGGGAGGACCCGAATGTTATAACGGGTACGTTCCTTCTCAATAATCGTTATGCTTCAGTTTTATTTGATTCGGGTGTCGATAAAAGTTTTGTGTCCACTGCATTTGCACCTTTGCTCAACATTAAACCAACTACATTAGACATATCATACAACGTCGAATTAGCTAATGGTAACTTAGTTAGCACCAACACCATTGTCCGCGGTTGCACATTCAATTTTCTTAATCATCCCTTCAACATAGACCTCATGCCCGTAGAGCTTGGTAGTTTTGACGTCGTCATCGGCATGGATTGGTTATCTAAGCATCGTGCAAAGATCATTTGTGATGAGAAAGTTGTTCATCTTCCCTACAACGGCGAAACTTTGATTATTCGTGGGGAACGAAGTGGAACTAGACTTAGTATCATATCGAGTATCAAAACGGAGAAGTACATAAAGAAAGGTTGTCTTGCTTTCTTAGCCCATGTAACCGAGAAAAAGTCGGAGGAGAAGCGACTTGAAGATGTACCTATTGTCCGTGAATTTTCTGAAGTTTTTCCCGAGGATTTACCGGGACTTCCACCGGCACGTCAAGTAGAATTTCAAATTGACTTAGTGCCCGGAGCTGCACCGATTGCGCGAGCACCGTACCGTCTAGCACCATCCGAAATGCAAGAGTTGTCTAATCAATTGCAAGAACTTCTAGACAAAGGATTCATTAGGCCGAGTTCCTCGCCTTGGGGAGCACCGGTCTTGTTTGTGAAGAAGAAAGATGGATCCTTCCGAATGTGCATAGATTATCGAGAGTTGAACAAGTTAACGGTGAAGAATCGTTACCCACTCCCCAGAATTGATGACTTGTTCGATCAGTTGCAAGGTTCTAGTATTTATTCCAAGATTGATCTCCGGTCGGGTTATCATCAACTTCGAGTTCGGGAAGAGGATATTCCGAAAACAGCGTTTAGAACACGTTACGGTCATTACGAGTTTCAAGTGATGCCGTTCGGATTGACTAATGCACCTGCGGTATTCATGGACCTCATGAATAGAGTTTGTAAGCCGTATTTGGACAAGTTTGTGATAGTGTTCATTGACGACATTTTGATCTACTCAAAGAGCAAAGAAGAGCATGAAGAGCATTTAAGGACGATTTTAAGGCTACTCAAGAATGAGAAGTTGTATGCCAAGTTTTCGAAGTGTGATTTTTGGAACCACAAAGTGCAATTTCTTGGTCACGTCATTGATAGTCAAGGACTACAAGTTGATCCCGCAAAGATTGAAGCTGTGAAAGATTGGGCTACTCCAACAAATCCTACGGAAATTCGACAATTTCTAGGACTAGCCGGGTATTACCGAAGGTTCATCGAAGGTTTTTCAAAGATAGCAAGACCTTTGACCAAGTTGACACAGAAAAACAAGAAGTACGAGTGGGGAAAGAAACAAGAAACTGCTTTTCAGTTGTTGAAGCAAAAGCTTTGCAGTGCGCCAATTTTGGCACTACCCGAAGGCATTGAGAACTTTGTTGTATATTGCGACGCTTCGCATAAAGGACTTGGGGCTGTTTTAATGCAAAACGAGAAGGTGATAGCGTATGCTTCTCGACAACTTAAGACTCATGAGAAGAATTACACCACTCATGATCTCGAGTTAGGAGCAGTAGTTTTCGCACTCAAGATTTGGAGACACTACCTCTACGGTACAAAGTGCACAGTGTTTACTGACCACAAGAGTTTGCAATATATTCTTGATCAGAAGGAGCTTAATATGAGACAACGTCGTTGGTTAGAGTTACTCAGCGACTATGATTGTGAAATCAAGTATCACCCGAGAAAAGCCAATGTTGTGGCTGATGCTCTTAGTCGGAAAGAGAGGCCTAAACCTTTAAGAGTTCGGTCATTGGGAATGACGATTATTTCTCCTTTACCATCGAAAATCCATGAAGCACAGATCGAAGCACTTAAGGAGGAAAACCGACCAAGTGAAAAGCTTTATGGTATGCCCGAAAGCGCAAATGGTTTTGTAAAGAGAGCAGATGGAGTCTTATGTTTCAAGGATAGAATGTGGGTTCCATTGTATGGCGGAATACGAGAATTGATTATGCATGAGTCGCATAAGTCAAAGTATTCTATTCATCCAGGATCTGATAAGATGTATCAAGATCTTAAGAAGCTTTATTGGTGGCCGAACATGAAAGCGGAGATTGCCACGTACGTTAGCAAATGCCTTACCTGCTCTAAGGTAAAAGTCGAATACCAGAAGCCGTCAGGATTACTCCAACAACCAGAAATTCCTCAATGGAAATGGGAACGCATTACAATGGACTTTGTCACGAAACTTCCTAAGACATCGGGAGGTTACGACGCTATTTGGGTTATTGTTGATCGCCTTACCAAGTCAGCCCATTTCATACCAATTAGAGAGACTTATTCCATGGAGCAACTCACTAGACTTTATGTCAAGGAAATAGTCTCGAGGCACGGCGCACCAATTTCTATCATTTCTGACAGAGATAGTCGATTCACTTCAAACTTCTGGAATTCATTGCAAGATTCGTTCGGAACTAGATTAGAGATGAGCACAGCATATCACCCACAAACCGACGGTCAAAGTGAAAGGACAATTCAAATGTTAGAAGATATGCTGAGTGCATGTGTAATTGATTTTGGAAATGGTTGGGCTAACCATTTGCCATTGATAGAATTCTCGTACAACAACAGTTATCACACCAGTATAAAGATGGCACCATTCGAGGCACTCTATGGTCGAAAGTGCCGATCACCTGTTTGTTGGGCCGAGGTAGGAGACGCACAACTCACTGGTCCAGAAATGGTACGGGAAACCACGGAAAAGATAGTTCAAATTCGTGATAGACTCAGAACTGCCCGAAGCCGACAGAAAAGTTATGCGGATGTTAGGCGCAAACCATTGGAATTTCAAGTGGGTGACAAAGTTATGTTGAAAGTATCGCCTTGGAAGGGCGTGGTACGATTTGGAAAGCGCGGAAAGTTAAATCCGAGATACATTGGACCATTCAAGATTTTGAGCAGAGTTGGTCCGGTAGCTTACCGACTTGATCTTCCGTCAGAACTTAGTCATGTGCACAACACGTTTCACGTCTCAAACTTGAAGAAGTGTCTTTCGGACGAATCGCTCATTATTCCATTGGACGAAATTCAACTCGACGACAAACTCAACTTTGTGGAGGAACCTGTAGAAATCATGGACCGCGAGGTCAAGCAGTTGAAACAGAGTCGTATTCCGATCGTGAAAGTTCGTTGGAATTCTCGACGAGGTCCTGAGTTTACTTGGGAACGGGAAGACCAGATGCGACGCAAGTATCCTCATCTTTTCACCGACACCGTTAGACCTAACAACGATTGAATTCAGGGACTGAATTCCTTTTTGGATGGGCGAATGTGACAACCCGTACTTTCAGGTCATTTTTCGACACAATTCATGCCTTACAATTTCAACATTTATCGTAAACTTGGTTTACGTGTTTCAAATTCGCGTAACCTTAAAGGTTTAGCGGCGAATTCATGATCATATCATCACGAACATTTCATATGGACTAAGATTAGTCTACATTTCATTGACATCATTTGCATCTCATTAGTTCATTCACGACATTTCATTTCACTTTAAACGCGTAATTTTTATATTAAATAAACGTTATCGCGTGAGTTATTATTTTTAATATTTAATCCGTTACTTTCAAAAATGATCCCGACATATTTTTATACTTACATTAGTTTATAAAAACTATATTTTTAGTTTTCCTAGTGTTTTGAATTTATTTCGTACATAAATCGTCGAATTTAAATTATTATGACGTTTTTCTTAAAAATTATACGATAATTATTTTATCACTCAATTTTTACAAGGAATGTATTTTTACAATTTTTATTATCTCATTACATTCTATTTTGATCTATTAAAAACTTACTTGTACCAAAAATCTACCATTTACCTTTACAAGTTACATTTCCTACACATTACTTACACTTTCTTATAATTATACAAGTAAATATATATATATACATTGTATTTGAAAAAAAATAAATAAATAAATATCTAAGTCCCTCCCCCCTTGGCCGACCAAGGGGGAGGTGACAATTAATGGATGTATGGCTCTTTGATTGTCATAATTTTTACACTACTAAAAGTCTTCACTTAGTACATTTTTCATTCATTCTTACATACTCATTCAAGTGATAGTTAAAATTTTCTCTCTTCCTTTGGGTCTCCTTCAACCGGTTCTACATCAAGAAAAAGGGATCAAAAACTTTTCTAGTTCAAGTGTTTTATACAATCTAGATATCACTCTTTATAAGGTTTTGAAATAAAAACCAAGAGTGTATAGGTTTAACCTTGTTACTTGCACCTCATCATTTACTTGTAAGCATGTTTCTTTCATTTTTTCATGATCCTTTTCATTACATATTTATCTTTTTATTTTTGGAGCAACATGCAAGACATATGTGATTTATACCATTTTTACATGATTTTAGAGTATATATATATATATTTGGTCATCCTATAATTATCCCCTTGGTATTCTTTGGTCTTGATGATGATTAGGAACCCATGACACCCTAAGAAGGTGTATGGTAGGATTAGATTAGCTTTGGAGTTGATTTGAAGGGATTAGAATAGGTTTTGTCCGAGAAAAACTATTTTCAATACGTATAAAATAGGTTCTGTCTTTGTTTCGATTTTCTGGAAAAACCGACAGTAGGCACGACTTTTTGGCCTTGATATTTTGAAAATATACTTTAAAACGAATCCGTGGCCGCTTGAACGGAATAAAACGGAGTTATAACGAAGAAGTTATGGATTTTACAAGTTTGTCGACGAAATAAATAATTTTCAGAAATTTCAGCATACTATATTTTTCTTGTACGAGTCAAAAACGAGCCTTAAGCTTCACAAATTATTTCGACTTGTCAAAAATATATTAGTTTACTTTGATACGAAGCTAAGGACGTATTATACGTAGAAAACGGATTTGAAACGACAAAGATATGCACATTTTCATGAAAATGCCGTAACTATTTATTTTCTGAAAAACTATATTATTTTACGATACAAGTGTTACGGTAGCTGTAACGTCCATGTTGGGGGCTGTTTTTAACGAGGTTGTGAAACTTTTTGTAACGAATTGTCTTCAAGTAAAATCAAGTTCACCGAGCATATTTTTCAAAACGACAAGCCGTTTGTATAGTGGAGTTGTAATAAATAAATTATGGTTGTCTAAACTTGGCCGAAACTCACTTTTTGAACCACAATTAGCCAAAATCACTATCTTTAACCCTTAATATCTTTATGATCGAGACCTTTTGGACGAAAACTCCTGATCTGAAACTTCTAGATTTCGATACAAACTTTCCAAAACCGTCGAGTTCGTTCTCTAACGATCGACGTACACCGTTTTACGACTAGTTTTTCGGAGCCATTTTTGTTAATTTCATGAAATTTCCGACGACATTGTTTTGCGACGAAAAGTGAAAATTTCACTATAAATCATTATAAAACCATTGTAGGATGACATTTTGACGTAAAAAGTTGTAAAGTGATTTTTGAATGGTCAAGACGTCAAAAGAGTATTTTTCGACAATAAGTAATATTTTCAAAACCCGCAAATGGTATAAATAACATACGAAATGCATGCATAACATTACATTGCAACTCATTACATATCATATCATTCGTAATAGGTCCCGGATAAAGCATCACATTATACCTCAGTGTACTCACTCTTGTCATCACATCAGTTTATCAAGTAAGTTTTCATAGCCCCGTCGTACACTTTTAATTATTTTCAAACCTACGGGGGAGAATACATTGCACAACATTTTTATTACGATACCAAGTATGCTAAATTCATTTACATTGCTTAAGTTACCTTATTTGCCAATTGAAAGTCCCCATTCCCATTACCTGAACATGAACCGTTAATCTTTGAAGCGAGGATGAGTGGATAGATCTATCGAGGGTGACGCCTCCATCCGGGTTGGTGAATCCCAACTAGTCATACGGATGCATTTCATTTTATAACATTACGGAGTTGTCTGGCAAACACTCTGCAGGGGCATACATTATGAATTGTCTAGTTTCGGTGTCATGGACTTATAGCAATTGTAACATTTTTACGTGACTTGATTGTCATGCCTGATCTATACTTGTGTAGTCGTATAAAACATTTACATAAACCTATGATTTCTCACCAACATTATTGTTGACCTTTTTAGCAATGTATTTTCAGGTAACTGAGGCATTATCATCATGACATGGTTTAGGGACCTACCTTTTTGAGTCGTGGCGTCGACTTACATTATTGTACATTATGGCACTTTATTTCAAAACATCGTTTGGATTTGTAATATATTTGTATTTCCGCAAACCTTCTAAACCTTTTGGGACCGATGTTGTACTCTGAATGTTTTTGTTAAATATCAAACGATGTGTTTTTAAAACGACACTTTAGGTCGTTCAATGTAACTGTGATTGTGGTGCTATGACAGTCAATCCCCCAGGAATTCCATTCCGCTGCAAAACAGGTAAATTGGGGGTGTGACACCACCCCCAAATATACACCCAAATCGCCTTAGCCTACCCTGTATGCACTCACTTTTAGTGCATTATTGTTATCACCCTAAACCCTTAGTTCAATTATCTGGTTGCTTGCATGAGTTGCTAAGTCGAGTCATATCCTTTGTATACAGTTTTGGGACGATTGGGATTCATGGGAAAAGTTAAAGTTTATGAAATGACGGGAAGGGAACGTTAAATTCAAATTCCCTTTGTTTGCATAATAATGTACCCCAAGTGTTTTGATCTTTTCAATTCGGGTCAAATTAGTGTTAGGGTAATAAATACTCAAGTGTAGGGATGTGCCTATAAATCTCTATCATTTTGATGTTACTGTAAAGGATGGTAGAGTAAAAGTGTATGAAAAAAAAAATCAAAAAAAAAATAGAAAAAGAGAAAAGAAAAAAAAATAGAGTGATATAAAAAAAATAATAAAAAATAAAACATACGGGCTACCATCCTACATCTATCCTTTAAATTTATGTTTGTTTATTTCAGTTAGCTAGAGTCTAGAGTGTCGAGTCTTGGCTTAGCAACGCCATTCTTCGTATACATTTAACATAGATATTTTTGACTTGCCACCACTATATAGCCTATCCCACCAAACCCTTTGTTTCCCTACCGTAAGCCTAACGTTACAACCCTTTAAAGACCTCTTTGATAGTCTTTCCTAGGTGCTTACGCCAAAGCGATGGAGGTTTGATCTATTCTCAAGCCTATGGTAATCTATGTACTAGGACCGGTTAATGAGTGTTATCTTCCGTTTCTAATTTGTTATATTTCATATACACCCGAGAGAGATGTGAGTATCCAAACACCCCATGTGAGGTGCTAGTATGTGATTTCCGTGCTTGTTATGACTTTTACGGGGCTTATATGTGTTGTGGACCGTTTTGAACCAATGCTTCATGACCCCTAACTTATAAATTAATTGGCTAAAAGAACATTTGCTTGAGGACAAGCAAATACCAAGTGTAGGGATATTTGATAAGGTTTTAAAAGGTACCTTTTTGAGGGGTCGTTTAAGCCCTTATTTGATCATTTTTGTATCCGTTATTGCTTAATATCGTTCCTTTTCACTTTTTAGGTATCTTGAAGGCAAAATGCTGGAATGGCACTTATTTGGACGAAAAGGCGCGAATATACGAAGAAAATGGCCAAAGTCAGAATCGAGACACTCAAAGCCGCCGAAAACATAAGGTGACGGCGTCAGGTGTTAAATTGCGACGCCGTCGGAGGATTTTGTGACGGGACAGAAGCCAAAACTCCTATTTTCAAGTGACGACGTCAAGTTATAAAAGAGTAGGCCGTCGCAACTCAGACGGCCTAGATGCAATCCAGACGGCGTCAGAAGCTGAAGAGGACGGCGTCACAAGCATAAGGTGACGCCGTCGCAAGTCTAACGTGGCCAAGACGAAACCCTAATGAAGGCGACCCGACGGCGTCACAAAACATAAGGTGACGCCGTCGCAGATGTAATCTTATATATAGAATCCGAATTTTTCAGTATTAGTGTGTAGTCTTTTGGAGTAAAAACCTAAACCGAACCAAGGCTGTCTTGTACAGTATTTTAGGGTTCCAAACCCTATCTTATACCAAGATAAGTGTTTTACTTCATTAATACAATTATGTCTTTGATTATTTGTGTGTATGCTTACATGTTCTCCATGTCCGGCTAATTTACTTGTGTGTTTGCTTAGGGAATATGAAACTTAATTATTGAATATTGATTGTTTGTCTCTTATCTTAGTTGATTAATGATCTAGTAATGCGATAGGTCATTCGTTGTGTACTTAATGCTTGATTAAATCTTTGTGAACCTTAGAATATGATTCCTTGAGTAGTTGTAAGCTAAACCATCCAAATAGTGCCTTAGAGTAAGAGTTTATTATCCCTAGTGGGTTTTGTAGACGAGACCCTTTGGTAAGTTCAAAGAGTTAGGGAGAAATGCATACCCTACAACCTTAGACACACAACGGTACTGAGAATAAGGACGTGACAATTCAACCACCAATAGGAGATAATTAAGGAGTAGTAAAACCTAAGTAAACACATCTTTAAACTATCATACGAGCACACAATAATTAGACATAGACTACCTACACCTTAGATTAGATAATTAGATAAGTAGAGTAATTGGTAGCAATACCAACCCCCCATGACCACTTTGCACGCTGTTCATATATAGCAACTTGTTCCTTATAGGCATTAAGTTCAGTGGTCATGGAATCATCAGGTGCATATTCAATGTATTCATCAAATACATACTCATCATTGATAGTAGAAGATGCATCACTTGGTACAATTATACTTTCATCTTGCTTCACATATTGATTATATGGGACAACATTGCTATTACCCATATTTTCAATATCTGATTCAATGATTTCCGTTGATTGTACTTTGTTGTGAATCTTTTACACATCAACCACATCATATAGTTTTAATGCCTCTGATATGATGGATTCCTTGAAGGACTGGCTTGTTGAGGTGGAGAGACCATTGGAGTGATATTAGCCATAAGATGGTTTGTGCCGTTGGTTCATCATCCACATCAGAATCAAATGTATCACAGTCTGCAACTTGAAAGACATTAGGATTTTTCTGAGCCACACCATGCACTGGTTGTTCATCCACATCTGCATCATAAGTCTTGGCATTTCCCTAAGCAAGAAACAACAACTCTTCCTCATGCGACACTTCTCCATTGTCTTGAGCTAGCACCAGTAGCGTCTTATCCCTGAAGTACTCTGCATTCTGTGGACGTTTTGGTTGAGTGCAGTTCCTAGCAATGTGTCCTTCCCCTCCACAGTTGTAACACTTGATTGGCTTCCCTTGACACTGAACCGCAATCCTTCCTTGATTCTGATTACCCACATAACCAGCTCCAGCTCCCACATTCCCATAACCAGTACCAACACCTACATTCCCTTGTTCATTATGTGGAAGATAAGTATTCTGCCTTCCTTGCACGTTTTGAACTACAACCCTTCCATCTTTAACCGTATCATGATTGTGTAGATTAGATGCAGTTCTGAGATGATTGTTGGTGTGGGGAGTGAGGTTTAAGTTTTGCTTAACCATTAGAGCCAGTTGATTTGCAAAGTGTTCCATGAACATGTCCGATGGCTTATAACCAGAATCTGGAATAAGTTTGTGATTATGATCCCAAGTGGGTATACCTTGTGATGCTTTAGTACGTATCCCCACATTTGTGAAGAATGCAGTTGAATCATTTGAAGAACTTGCAGCAGCAACATTCGTATTGAACTTTTCCATGATCATACATTCACAGGCAGCATGCTTCTCATGTTGGAGTAAATAAGCATACAGTTGCTCATAATTGGTGTGCCTCAGTCCTTTGTTCAATTTGACAGCAGTGACAAATTTGTGCCACTCAGGATTCATGTTGTTCACGAACTTGGAATTGAGCTGGATATTTGGCATTGTCATCTTGATATTCCTCATATCATTCACAAGCTTGTGGAATCTCACATGATATTCAGTAACACTTTCCCATGGGTTCATTTTAAAGTTCTCAAAGTCATCATAAAACTGAGACTCTCTATCTTCCTTAGTTAGTTCTGAACCAGAGAGAAGCATCTTGACATTATCCCAGACAGCCTTGGCTTCAGTGTTGTGATTGATCAGATTGTAAATGTATTTTGGCAAACCTTGAAATATGATGTTTGAGGCTCTAATGTCATCATCATATCTCTTCTTCTCCTTATCATCAAGCTCATCATACATTCTTGGTCTATCCAACCCTAATACAACATTTCCATCAGTTCCAGTTTCGAGAATATCCCTGGTAGTTCCAATTTGAAATGGTCCTTCATCAATTGACGTAAGGATGTTAACCCCATTCTCTTTTCCTAAGAAATACAATCTGATTCTTTGAGCCCAAGAGTCATAATCGGTTCTATCAAGCATGGGAGGACGAGTATCGGATCCTGTAGCTTGAATGTCATCCGCAACGGAAGAAGTGATTGAAGACATGATTCCTAAGTACATGGGATTTTACTACTCTTTGATTAAACCGGGAAATAGATTCTTTCACGGGATTTTACTAAATCAAGAGAAAACCGTAAAACGTATCACAAAGAAATGACAAGTCTCAAGAGACAAATCGCACAACTGACAAATCGCTTAACACAAATCGCTTCAACAAACTGTTGTATCAAACCGCTTAGAGTCAAACCGCTTAACACAAATCGCGTGATGTCAAATCGCTGTATCAAACCGCTAAGCACAAATCATAGAAGATAAACCGCTTAGTTCAAACCGCTTATCAAAATGCTTAGACCAAACCGCTTATGACAAACCGCTTATTTTGACAAACCTAAAGGGAACACAAGTACTTCCACTACTTTGTCCTTTTTTGTCTCTTTGTCTCTACACTCAAACCGCTTAGGGATCAAATCGCATAAAAGTTGATCAACTCGCATATACAAACCGCATAGTACAAGTATCAAACCGCATAAAATTTCTAATCAAATCGCATGAGACAGGCGACTAACGCATACAAGAATAGTATTCGAGACTCAAACCGCTCCAATGAAACTTATCAAAAACCAAACTTTTCAATCCAAGAACTGTCCAACCACGATGATTCAAGCCTTCTAAACCAAAACCTAAACACTTATGATGATTCTAAACACAAAAGTACTATCAAAATTCAAACTTTAACACTAAAAATTATCAAAATGATGAAAGACTACTAAAAAATCATTCAAACTTAAAAACCTATGAAAACCACTTAAGAATCCAAGAACATGTAAGGTAGATGATCAAACCATGGCTCTTGATACCAAATGTAACATATTGGTTTTCACAAACACATAATGAAGCACAATAGAATTTGAATGATATAAAGTTTTAGAGAGAGAAAGTGAAGAGAGTTGGGAACTTTAGTGAGACAAAGAAAAATGTATATTGAAAAGCTCAAACCCTTTGCCTTGCTAGGAAAAATGTATTTATAGTTACTTACATGCAACGCCTTCTGTGGGCTGTGGATCAGGCATACAGTGGGTAAAGACCCATCTGTCCTCCACGGTGTTACTTAACTAACTACTAACTATTACTAAATGACTACGACTACGAGCTTTCTAACGAATACATATACTTGAGATGACCGAGTCTTTAACTACCGGATTTTATAAATCCTAACATATGTTACCACCATGAGACAAAAAATGTGGATAATTCACTACTTATCCTGCACAAAGATACGTTAGCTGGTGGAAACACATAAGTTGTTTCAGTTGTTGCTGTAAGGATGGAAGAAATATCTGCTGATGCAGTGAGACCTCTGAAATTGTACATATCATCCAAAATATCCACAGAGATCTGAAGTATTACGTTCATTTTCTTCTTTTTTCGACCCAAGATATAGTTACCCTTTCCTATTGGCACCCAATCATAAACTGGCAGAATCTGATCACCCAATTTTTGTGGGAGTAGGAGCGAGAACATTCTCATAAACCATGTTATCTGCATACGTTAGTTAACAAAGATAGACATACATACAAATATATGGTGGTCGACAACACCCAAACAACAATCGACTAATAAACGTCAATCCAACATCGAAAGTCATTCAATCAGATCATATAATGGCATGGGGATTATATGTGAACATCAAACTTGAATCATCTAATTCTAACAATCATATCCTATCAATTCAAAGTTGGCAAAAACCATTTTCTGTTAAGTATATGATGATTAAATAAGCCCGTTAGATGACATAAATTTGAGAACACTCTCCCCCTCAATCAATGACCTATTTTATGAAAAGTTATAAAAGCTGGAGTCATTGATTGAGTGTCAAATTTTATGAAAACTCCAAGTCTGATTGATTTTCAAACAACTCATTTTCCACCATCTTTTGAGAAATAAATATTTTTCTGAAGAATCTTAGAATGAAAAACATTTGTATAGGAACAGCCGTCCTTTTGGCGATGAACTTTCCTGATTTTGTTCTAGGATAAGTTTTCGATATTTATGAAAATCGATTTTGCGTAGCACCATCCTTTCTTGAAAAAAGCAGGTTACATTCTGAACTAACTACAAGCCATTGTTTTAAGTGTGCATTACAGTTTGATGTAACTGTAAACCATAATTTTGAAGAGCGGGTTACAGTCTGAACTAACTGTAAGCCATTGTTTAGGCATGTTTTGAAAAACATTTGAAATTCTGCTCGAACTTCATCTAAAACCCCGTTTCATTATTGAATGACATTTCTAGGACCTTAGATGTTATCGATACCAGAAGACATGCCTTAAAAAACTATTTTTGGTATTTTCTAATTTTTCTAATTTTTATGGATTTTTTGTTGGTTTTATATTCTATTTTCTTTTTGCTGGTTTTAAAATTTTCTATTTACAATTTGGTTTAAGATATGTACAAAGTAGATAATTTAATTTAAGAAGATGTTGATATGAGTACCGAGATAAGGATATCGTTCAGCACGTTGTAGAAGACAGAAATCAACATCTCTTAAACTTTCACCACCAAAGCATTCGAGGCTCCTGAATCATCGTCAGAACTTGAGCCTTCTCAATGTGAATCATTGGTAGCTCCCCCCCAAACCATCAATCTTCGTATTGAGACCACGTCCCCCAAGTAGTAGAAGTGAAGCAAACAGTCTCATTGTATGAAGCTCAACACCCCGAAGTAACCGATAGCACAAAGGTAACAAGTTGAAGCACTGATCTTCTATGCGGTTATCAATGCCGGAATAAGTGATTAAGCCCGATCACCTGAACCTATTGTGCGTCCCTGATGCATACATTACTCTGCGGTTTTGAGCAAACCAGTTGTCTATTCGAGGGAACAATATATAAACATCTTCATTTCACCAAATGCATTACATTTATCTTACCTATAACCAATCAACCCATAATGTACACATGTACCCAACAAGAGTAGAGACGATGACATCCAAGTAACATGTTGAATCATTGATCATCTCTGCGAATATTAACACCAGAATAACTGATTAAGCATGATCACATAAACCTGTTGTTCTTCTCTGATGTACACATATGTCCTCCCTGATGGTTGCGATCTCATCGGAATCATCATAACATAGTGTACATGAAGTAATAACCGGAAGCACTTTATCATAAAACATGTCGAAGATGTCGATAGGTAATATCATCTCACACTCTAAATATTCTTCTCATATTTCTTCCCACTGAAAGCTGAGTTAACACATACCAAAATTGTCAAGAGACCACTTACCCCAAATAGTTGGAATAATATATCCTTCCCCCAAATATTTAGAATAATACACCAAAGGCTACGAGTTACACACTGAGTTTCTCTGCGGTTATGACTTTTGTCTTCCTGGAATAACTTCAATTAAGAAGAAGTATTAAGTTCATCACGTGTACTCGTTGTGCCTTTAGATGTATGTCTCCTTCCCCCTTGCGGATTTTGCTACCTCAGAATCAGCAACACATTATACACACATATACTTGAAATAGAGAAAACCACAATTAGCTCAAATGTATCCTGTGAGAATCAACTGCTACAGAAACTCTCTCTGACTATCTTAACCAACCCAGATGTAGACAATTTGAAGTGACCACTGATGAAGCAAACCCGATATACCAAACTTGAAACTGAAATCGAATTCCCCGCCTTTGTATCTTAAGATTGCACTAATGTTGGAAGAACGGTCTCGATAATTTATGCTCCAAGCAACTCTCTAAGTACTTAATACTCAATCATAGTATGGGACATTAACACCTCTTGCAATTATCCACAACATCATCTGTGTGTGACACTGAGCACTACAACGTAACTCCTCATTGTGATAGTTAACTAGGTCTTCAATCATCCACCCCGACTGCTGGTAACTAGATAAACCAAGTCTTCTACTTATATCTTAAGCACAAGCAAGTTATCATTGAAATTCATGCATCCAGCCAACCCCGACTTCAAGATAAACTAAGATCACGTCTTTGTAAAAGAAAACCTCAATCATAAGTGATATCAGAACAACTCCATAGTCATCCTTAGTATCAACTACCCAACAAGTGAATAAATACACAATCTAATGTACATCGATCCACTAAAAGAACTGGAGTAAATGATTCCTCAACATCTATGCCATGTTCATAACGATATACATGTAGAGACTGATTTGAAAGATTAACCAATAATGTCTTCAAGCGGATGAGGTTGTCATTTTCCTTAATGTTCATGTAGTTGATTTACAGAGTACACATTGGGAGGAACAATAATCCGTGAAGAAAGAGATTCTTTAGAACCAAGTATTCAGAAAAGAATACCAAAGAATGGATCATTATTCCTGAGTGCAACTACAATATCATGATAACCATTATCAACGCCTTAAGGAATAACTGGAGATAAGGTTTCTTGAGTAGTCTGAGATGTACTTCTAGATGGTGCATCTTGATCAATGGAAATTGAATAAGGTGAGCCAGTTGAGTCAGCAGGAACCAGAGCAGGAGCTTCAAGAACTGGATGATCAACATTCATTAGAAGTGGAAGTATTCATCAAACATAGGTTAGAACAATAAATCCCAGTCATCCTTAGTGTAGAACATTAGGCGTTGGAGGAGAGTCGTATGACCATTTTACAAACATCCATCAACATGCATCTTATTCACACTTCTCCCCCTCAAAAATTGCATCTGATGTTGCCAATGCCATTTTTGATTGAACAAGTGAATAAGAATACAATCAATCGGTAAGTAGATCCACTTGATAACTGTCATTTAGTTTATTCACACTTCTCCCCCTTAAAAATTGCATCTGATGTTGCCAATGCCATTTTTGATTGAGCAAGTGAAATAAGAATACAATCAACGGTAGGTAGATCCACTTGATGACTGACTGAGCATGAGAAAGGCATGAAGCTTGTTGAGAAGAATGGTCATAAACAAGAAGATTTCTCTTCTTCTGAAGATAAAGCGTACTGAAGCATACACCTTTCTTTTCTTTGAGGAACGAGGCCTGAAGTATTATCTGTAGACGCTATTATGATGACATTGAGGACCGAGGCTTGAACTGTTATGTTTAAATGTCATTGCAGACATACATCAACTTTGACTTTCCTGATCTCTAGAATCAGGAGAAATTCATGCTTTAGTCATCCAGACTTTGATCCATTCCATATAGTGAATGATCGATGTACCTGCAACTGAGTAAGGTCTACCTACACTAAAATTACAAACTTGATTGCATATATATGGGTTAGTGACATCAGTGTCCAAACCCTTGGGGATTTCACTATCAACCATGGTTTTGCAAACAGTGAACATTTTCCAGTAGGTATCCATCTAAGACCAACAATCTTAAAACTTTTCCCCGTCGGTATCCACCTAAGGCAAGATCTAGGAGTGTTTGGTTTTTCATGCACAATGGAAGACTTGTTGAGAGAAAAACCTTTGTCCTAGAGCAATCTGCCTACCAGGTTTCTTAGTATAGCCCTTTGGTTCTACGGGATTGTTGTTGTTTCTAGTCTTAGTGGATTGAACCTTAGCAGGAGCATTTACTTTCTTCAGGGATTTTGTTAAACAATTATCATGATTTGCATTAAAGACACATTTCTGACAATTCAAGCAAACATATTATTTGGATTCAGAGAAAGATCTAGAGTTCTTAGAGTGATCTGCAATGGGAATTGCTTTAATCGAAATGCAACTACTCTTGGAAACTATACCATTCCTATTTTTTTGCTGAGTACTCCTAGGTTTTGGTTTGCTTCTGTTAGTCGTGTTCTGTAGAAGGAATCATATGAGGTCGTGAACCTAAGATTCCATCTTTTTTGGAGTAGTGCCTTGTTCCTAGACATTTCTAGATCATTGTTCTTGTACAAGTCATTCATATCATATGAAGATCTAGGTGTAGGTGTAGCTACTTGATGAGGTTTACTAGAACCAGAAGCATTTTTCCTAGGCAAATAAGGTAAAGTGACTGGTTTTGACAAAACTTGTTTCGCATCAACTTGGGAGGCAAACCGCGTTTTTGAAAATTTGGAAGTTCTGATCTAAACGCAGTTGGTTGTCTAACAACTGATTGGTTTCTACGTGGTTGTACAACTGGTTTTCCCAAGACTGATTGTTTTGCAAAAATAGTGTTCACACTGTTCTCAGCAGTTTTTCATAGCTCGTTCTTTAATGTCGTAATTGTGAAACCCTTTTCCTAAATCTGAGCTTTGAGTTCATCATTTTTGGCTATCAAAGAAGTTTTTTGTTCTACAGTTTTAGTCATGGTTTCTTTGATTGAGTCACCTAGGTCCTTTTGATATTTTTTCAAAGTCTCATTTTCCTTAAGTAATTTAGCCACATAAATTGACAATTCTTTATTTCTTGTTGTAATAGCATCAATGTCATGTTTAGTATTGACTAAATTACTTTTCTCATGCATACCAGAAATATGTTTCTTCAAATTGTTGATTGTCGAGTTTTTGGCTTGAACTTAGCTTTTAAATCGTTTATTTCAAAAAATTCACGAAATTCAGGAAATTCTAGATTTTTACATGGTTTCGTAGTTTGAAAACTTACCTCCTTTCTTTGTATTGCAATTTCAAGTGAAATTCAATGTTTTTCAAGTTTTGAAAATTTGTTTGAAAGTTCATGATAAGGTTTTAAAAGGTATCATTTTGAGGGGTCGTTTAAGCCCTTATTTGATCACTTTTGTATCCGTTATTGCTTAATATCATTCCTTTTCACTTTTTAGGTCTCTTGAAGGCAAAATGCTGGAATGGCACTTATTTGGACGAAAAGTCGCGAATATACGAAGAAAATGGCCAAAGTCAGAATCGAGACACTTAAAGCTGCTGAAAACAGAAGGCGACGGCGTCAGGTGTTAATTGCGACTCCGTCGGAGGATTTTTGTGACGATACAGAAGCCAAAAACCCTATTTTCAAGTGACGATGTCTGGCTTTAAAAGAGTAGGCCGTTGCTACTCAGACGGCCTAGATGCGACCCAGACGACATCAGAAGCTGAAGAGGACGGCGTCACAGACATAAGGTGACGCCGTCGCAAGGTTAACGTGGCCAAGACGAAACCCTAATGACGGCGACACGACGGCGTCACAAAACATAAGGTGACGCCGTCGCATATGTAATATTATATATAGAATCCGAATTTTTCAGTTTTAGGAGTCTTTTTGGGAGTAAAAACCTAAAACCGAACCAAGGGTGTCTTGTACAGTATTTTAGGGTTTCAAACCCTATCTTACATCAAGATAAGTATTCACTTCATCAATTCAATTATGTCTTTGATTATTTGTGTGTATGCTTGCATGTTCTCCATGTCCGGCTAATTTATTTGTGTGTTTGCTTAGGGAATATGAAACTTAATTATTAAATATTGATTGGTTGTTTCTTATCTTAGTTGATTAATGATCTAGTAATGCGATAGGTCATTCGTTTTGTACTTAATGCTTGATACATCTTTGTGAACCTTAGAATATAATTACCTGAGTAGTTGTAAGCTAAACCATCCAAAGAGTGCCTTAGAGTAAGAGTTTATTATCCCTAGTGGGTTTTGTAGACGAGACCCTTTGGTAAGTTCAAAGAGTTAGGGAGAAACGCATACCCTACAACCTTAGACACACAACGCAACTAAGAATAAGGACGTGACAACTCAACCATCAATAGGAGATAATTAAGGAGTAGTAAAACCTAAGTAAACACATCTTTAAACTATCATACGAGCACACATTAATTAGACATAAACTACCACCACCTTAGTTTAGATAATTAGATAATAGTAGAGTAATCGGTAGAAATACCAACCCCCCAAATCCAATACCCGAGATTCGTACTTTTCAATTTCCTAAAAAAACATAAAAAAAGATAAAAAAAATAATCTTCTTCAACCTTAACCTTAGCGTAGTAACTTCTCACTAGCATTCCTATTCCCCTAGAGAACGATATCAATACCCGTGGCTTACCCTAATACTACACTACAATGATTAGGTTCACTGCCTAGGGTGTTGAAAAACTTGCTCGACGAAAAGGAAGTTCCTTTGACCCCGAACGCGCTGCGTAAGCGTATCAGTTCATCAAAAACCTTTTTTATCAACCATATCATTTGTTTTGAACCACTTAGTTTCAGGTTCAGCCTCAGCCAAAGAACATTTGTCAAAATCAATTTCAGCATCGTGATCAGTTTGTTTAAGTATATTAGCAGATATATTTTGTTGTACTGTTAAGGGTACCTCAGCACATGACACTTGTTCAATAACTTGTCTAATATCTGCATCTGCATCTTGTGCAACAAGAGTCATCAAACTGCTTCTTGTATCTAGCTTATCTGTCTCTATACCTCTGGATTCAGTGTCAACTGATTCATCATCCGATGCTTTAGCCGACTCAACACTACTATCTCTTGATTGCACCTGACATTCATTCACCTTGTCATCATTATGTGCTCTTTCCTCAATGTACTTCTTAACATTATGCAAGTGTTGGATTAATGTTTCTCTGAACACATCAACTTCCATTTCAGTGTGACTAGTAAAGCACCTTTCAGTCATATGATTTATGTAATCCCAAGTGTATTCACCGTTGAAGAATGACTGAAACTGTTTGTTTATCACCTAAAGTGCAGCTTTGGATCCAGCTTCTTGAAATCTTTCTTTGTCAAGTTGTTTTTCAAGTTGCCTTAAGTTCAAGAACAAAGTGCCCGTGAAAGTTGATACATTTTGACGGAAAAGTGCATTAATTGCTCGTTTGAATCCCATCGTAAATCTATCATCAACTATAAGTAACGCAAGGTATGAATAAAGTTGTCGAAATGGTTCAATGCAACTATCATTGGAAATAGTTTGCAATTGTTGTATCTGGTGCAATTCTATCTCTTTTGAATTTGAACACAAAGATTCCTTTATGAGTGATTGTTGTTGTGAGACCATATCGCTATTTCCTGAATTTGGCGTTTCTGACTCAACAACGTTTGTCTGTTGTACATTGTTTGGAATCTTATGTTCATCGATCATGTCGTACAATTTAAGTATCTCTGTGATGACAGAAATTGAGATGTTAGACATGATGTGAATGTACATAGGATTTTACAAGTCTATGATTTAAACCAAGAAATAGAATCTTTCACAGGATTTTACAAAATCAAGACGAAACCATGAGAAAAATGATAAATAAAATGTAATTAAGGAAGATTGTTGGATCGGTTCAATAATTAGTAATTGTATGTGATTCTTGATCAGGATCTTTGGTTGAGTTTGTGATATGCCCTAATTCTTTATATACCCCCTGTTTCAGTAAATTAGGGTTTGAAAACTAGGGTTTTCTATGTTAGGTCTTGAGATAAAACCTATCTGCGTGTGGCAAAACTCAATGATCAAAATGCAGTTCTTATGTCAAATCGCAGTGGTCAAAATGCAGAGTCTCCAGTCAAACCGCAAGAGACAAATCTCAAGATCTTTAAATCGCAAGACAGAAAAATCGCAACTGACAAGTCGCAACACCTGACAAAACGCAACCACAGAAAAATAGCAACCACGGACAAATCGCAACTGACAAGTCGCATCAGCTGACGAAACGCAACCACAGACAAATCGCAAATGACAAGTCACAGCACTTGACAAAACCCAACCACAGATAAATCGCAGCAGAGAAGTCGCATCACCTGACAAATCACAACCACAGAAAAATCGCAGCACCATACAAATCGCAAGAGGCAAATCGCTACTCACTATCAAAATAGTACACAAGTCGCTTTCGTCCTTTTTGTCTTTTACACAAACCGCAACACTTATATTAACAATATAATCAAAACGCAGTTTGATCTAAACAAATCGCAACCAGGAAATGATAAATCTCAACCAAGAAATGACAAATCTCAACGAAGAACACACAAGACGCAACCAAGAACAAAGCTCTAAAACCCACGAAAATCACCAAATCTCCCAATAAAACCGTGAAACACCCAAACCAATCACTAAACAATGCTCATACAACAATCCTAACTACAAAAGTACAAACATTTAACAAATTAAACCACAAACTAAGGTGTTACTTAGATTTTCGAACCATATAGAAAAACAATAACCAATCTATAAAATTCGAGTACACACGAAGTGGATGATCAAACTATGGCTCTTGATACCAATTTTAAGATATTGGTTAATGTAAACACAGAATCACACAAGATTATGGTTCGATTTTAAAAGATGTTTAGAGAGAGAAAGTAGAAGTTGGGAGGCTTTCTAGAGAGAGAAAGTAAAGAGAAATATGAAAGGTTATATTGAAAGCTCCAACCCTCTACCTTGGGAGGTAGAGGGTATTTATAGTTCTTACATGTACGCCCTTTGTTGGGTATTGGATCAGGCATACGGTGGGTAAAGACCCTTCCTTCCTCCACGGTGTTACTTAGCTGACTAATAACTAATAAATATAGCTAAGTCAACGAGCTAAACACATGCTAGACTAAACTCGAGGTGACCGACTCTTCAATATGAATTTTCCAAATCCTAACATTAATTAGGTTAGCACACTTTCTCTCCATTGTTCACAACCTTAAGTTACTTTGCGCAATTTATTTCTTGTCTTTAGTTCAATTAATCATTTCAACCTTAAAACCATTTAAAACAAGTGACACTTAGGCTTAATAGGATCCTCATCTACATAGCCCATGGGAACGACCTCGGATTTACCACCTTCTATACAACGCACGATTGGGTTCACTGCTCGTTAGTGCATTAGGTAGATCTTAGGTAGACGAGACTTATAAATATTAAATCCTGGTCAGAATACCACATCATCTAGCCTCTCGGATCTTAGACTACACATCTAACTTCTTAAGGTCATCCAACCCAGAGGGTGATCCTATGGTCAATTAGCACACAAGGAATTGGTAGTCCTATTGTCACTTCTTACCAACCTGTGGAAAACTAGAAGGGGGGTTGAATAGTTTTGCCAATTAAAACTTCCTTTTAAACTATTTAGATCGACTTATGTCAATCTATTTGGACGTGTGTGTTGGATGCTGATAAACAAGCATATGAAAGTATGTAATGAAAAGATAAGAGTAAGAAGCACAAAACCACAATGAGAGTATTTATAGTTGTTCAGCTACAAGGACACCTTCCTTGCCCTACTCCACTCCCCGAGTCACCTACTCGAGAGTTCGTAAACACTACACCAATCTCCTTATGGCGGAGAAGCCTTCAACACGTCGCCTACCCTTTTTCCGGTGCTAGGCTAACCACCGAGTTCTTTCACACCAAGGTGAACCACACCTACACAATGTCGCCTTCCCTTTATTAGGTACTAGGCTAAGCACCTAGTTCCATTGCAATGGAGGAACTACTACCCAACACTATACCAATGACTAATCCCAAAGGAGATCCACTCTTTTTTACAACATCATCAAGGATATTAATATCCTTGGATCTAGTACTAGTCTATCTTGTACATCGTAACACACCATATCGAATGTACATCTAAGGCACCTTTCACTAATGCCTTTGTAAAAAGTATAGAGTGATCTGGTTTGCGCGGCTTTCGGGTTATGTCTACTAGAATAACAACCCGTAGTCTAGTTGAAACCCTCTTTTACAAGATTACAGACTAAAATGACTCGCTTTCTTTCTGAATTTGCTTTCTCTATTGACATATAAGAGTCTCGACTTGAGCGCTTCCTCGAAATAAAACGGCGAAGGAATGCCTTACATAGATCTCTTGGATCTGAGGTTAGAGAGTTTTCAACTCTAGGGGAAAGTATGTTAGAAATGGGTGAGAAACAATGAGGAAATGGCTCACTATTTATAGAGGAAAAAATCTACTGTTCCCCGGATCCCACAGAACTTTTACAAGGGATCCGTCTAGCGTAAAGCTAGGGATCCGTGGGACGCTCCCCTTTACCCATGGGTATTTTGGTTATGGGGTCATGGGTTGATCCATGGGTCTTTAGCCAGATACAATGTATCTCTTGAGTGCAATGCACCTAGTCCTATGGGTATGGGTCATGGGTTATGGATATTATCCATATATGATATAAGCATGATGTCATGCAATGGGTTATGGGTCAAGCCCCATGGGTCATGGGCTTTGGGTTGTACCCAACTACATTCAATGTATTTGCCCAATGGGTTATGATACTTAAGTTTCTACCCCTTTATATTACCCAATATACTACATACTAGTTATGTGTATATTTTACCCAAATATGTAAACACTAGTTGTTGTACATATGTAATATTAAATCATAAAATCACTTATACTTGTTTTAGTTTTTTATGTGAAAATGTGAGTATGTTAGAAACTATTAGTTCAAACCATTTACGTATTTTATTTGTTTCTTTAAAATGATTTTACGTTTGTTATCGACAAAACATTAGAAGATCGTAAAATATAAATAAACGTTTTTACGGCTTATTTGTATTAACAATCTCCCCCTTTTTGTTGATGACAAAATATAAGATTATTTTAAGGAAAAGCTAAAATTCGTAAAAGTTTGAATTTGTAGTTTTTACTTTCTTCTCCTCCTTTTTGTCGAAACAAAAAGAGCTTCGAAAGGAAACTAACACATTGTTTTAGGAAAAACATGTGAAGAAAAAAAATAAAGAGCAAGTAACAGGAAAGGGTCTTGTCTTTTACTCCCCCTTGACGATTCCATCCCTATGTAAGGGCATCAAGAAAGTAATACTAAGCTAGTTTGTTTGCAACTAAGCTTGCAAAAGGTTTCGTCTAAGTGACGAATGTGCTCCCCTTGATGATTGCAATTATGCAAAGGGATGTCAATAAATGTAATCCTAATATTGCAAGTGATTTGCAATGTATTGCTTTGACACAAAGCTCCCCTAGCTTTCGGGTGTCAAAGTCTTCATGTGTAAATTGAATAACTACAAAACAAAGATTAGAAAACAAGTATAATGCACAATTTCCTGCATATGTGATCCAAGTTAGTAGAAAAATAGTTTTCTGTCTCACGGATCCTACGGTTCCCTCCTAGTAGGGATCAGTCTAGGCAAATTAAGGGGATCTGTCTGGCTGATGAATAAATTCAGCAAATGGTGGTATAACAAATAATGTTATCACGAAAGTGAGATATGTATAATACAACATAATCGTATAACAAGTAGCACGTAATTTCATTTAATAAAACTAGAGTTATGATATACATGACTCTAAAATTACATGACTAGGAATTTCTAGACCAACTAACACTTGATATTAGGACACCACTAAAATCTTCAAGCTCAAGTTTGTTTAGGTTTAATCTCGTCGAAACGTTCAAGAAGATGATAGAACATGAAACGTTGGTCTTCTCGTACTTCATGTATCAAACTTTCAACATGTTGACAATGATAACAATCTTTGTCATGGCTATATAGTGGTGGTGGAAGAAATGAAATGTCTTGATGCGAAGGATCAAGTGAAGCGGCTTGTGGAGCCTCAAACGACGGAGGGATTGGTGGAGGCGCATTTGAGAATGGCTCGACCAAGAATGATGGTAGTGGTAGAGAAGTGTCAACTTCCATATGGTCGGGTGGTTGACTTTGATGATTTATCATAATCCAAATTGAATTATACGATGGAAATGACGAAAAGGAAGCTGGAGCTAATGTTGACTCAACACCTTGATTTTGTATCATTATTCCTCCTAATGAGGAGAATGTTGTCGGTAGAGGAGGATGAGACGGCCTAGGAGGCAAATGCTCTAAATTGTAGAGGTGTGGTGATGATAGTGGAGATGTAAAAGATATAGCTCTAGGAACCAATGGTGATGGTTTAGTGGAGGTTATATTGTTTGTCCTAGGAGGTATGGTGGTGTTTGGCATAGGTAGTTTTGTGGGTACTATCCTTCTAGGGATTGGTTTGATTGGTTGAGGAGCAATCCTTACATTTGTTGGCTTGACCGGAGATCATTCGGTTGAAGAGATTTCATGTACAACACGAGCAATTTTCTTGGGTGGTTCTTTGGTGGATTAGTTACTACTTGGAGTTTTCATCATGATGAGATGATTTCAATAAGTTTGTAAGGGTTTCTTAAGTGCTGAAAATTAAGATAAGGTGATGACTATGGAAGTCCTAACAATGTGGTTTATAAAGCAAGAGATTTGGCAAGTGCATTTAAACCTTAAGCCACTAAAATTCATTGGAATGTGATGATTAACATGCACAAGAGTCAACTCCAGAGTTTGTACTGATCTAGGAACTCATTTAAGATGAGATGGAGTATTTGAGTTTAGAAAGATGAGCTTGAAATGATTGATTTAGCTAGAGTTAACATAAACTGTCATCCAGATCCCACAGTTCCCTTCTCAGAGGGATCCGTCTAGGCTAATCCTAGGGATCCGGCTCTCAGCAACTATGAAAGAGTAGAAATGATGTTTCTAAAGTCTAAGATCTATATCATCTTGAGTGTTTCAGTCCTCCTAAGTGTCTTAAATGAAGGGGTCCTTAAGTACTTGAAGGTAATGAGTGATGTAGCTTAATGACTGCCTTTTATGGAAGGAATTGGAACTTTCATGAGTACCAATAAATGAACAAGGATGACACTAAAGATTTTTAGAGTGTCAAGTGAAGCTAAATTATCCTAGAGATCAGATAGTGACTTAGATAAATCCTTTGGAAATTATCCTAGAGGCTTAAGATGGAAAAACTAGGTTTTGATCAATTTTGACCAATTATGTCGTAAGGATGATTATGATCGATTTTGCTATAAAAGGTTTCCAATGTTTAGATATGAGGGATCATTGTGAAAAATGATTTGTGAGCTTAAGAGCGGAAGAGTAATGAATTAAAATGAAATGATAGATCTACAAGCATCTTTGGTGTGATCTAGGTAAGTTTATGTGTGAATGGGAAGAATCTACTTAACTTGATAAGGACTTAATTTTCCTTAAGACACTATGTTTATTTTAGTGTGAGGTGTTCTAAGGATACGTTTGAAATACAATGCTTGCAATTTCATTTTCTGTTTTCCGGATCCCACGGTTCCCTAGATGTACGGATCCGTCTAGCACAAACTTTGGGATCCGTCCATCTGCTCAGCAGAACCTTTACCAAAGGTATGCAATGATCTTGACAATGCATTATATTCCAAGGTTAGTTTAAAGAGGTTCTATCACTAAGATATCAAATGTAAGAGGTTTTATTTCATGAAGGAAATAGGATTACATTGATAAAGCACGAGTACAAGAGGATTGATCCTATTTGAAATACTATTAGGTTCCTTGAGTGTTTTCGCTAGGAGGATCATCATGTTGTTGATGAGTGTTGGTGTAATAAAGAATGAAGAAAGTCTTCATGAGAGATATGTTCAGCGGTTCCATCATCTTGTTCACAAGTACGTACAACGGACTTTGAAATTGAGGATGAAAGTGCATAACGTTATGATAGAGGCGCGTCAAGAACATTCCATAAGGGATGAGTTTATTCTTGGAGCCTTGAAGATTTACAATTCGCCTTGCGAAGAAGTAGGCGAGATTGTATGGTTGTTGTGTTAGCAAACAATACAATATGTGAGCACAACAAGCGGGAAGGATTTCTCGATTTCCCCTAAGACTCCAAAAATTTTCACGTAGGATGAGTGCAAGGGGCTTGTACTCTTCTCGGATGTCCCGTGTGAAGATAATGTTTGGATCAGAGTAATATGGTCGAGGTTTGCATATTATGCGATGTAAATCTTCTGGGGAGGGTATGTGAGAACAATATGGACTATTTTCTTCACGAAAGTTGAAGAGAGAATCAAGTGACCAATCTTCGGTGAAGGCACATTGTCCATGATTTGAAATTCGGAGGATGTGAGCAAAATACCCAAGGGTTAAAGTAAACTTTTGGTTTTTGATATAAAACCAAAGAGATAGAGAGCGATCCTCGTTACGAACGAGTTCAACTTGACGGAAGAATTCCATTATGAACCTTGGACATATCTTCTCGTTCATTTCAAGAAGACATTCTAGTCCTATGGCTCAGAAGGAGGTATTGATACCTTCTTCGAATTGTAGAGAGGTGTCTACAATACGTCCTTCGTGGAAGTGACGGTTTTCGAGGTTATTGAACCCACAGACATGAATGCCAGGTGTGTTGGGTTCAAGGGAGATGTTCGGAGAATAGACGCTAGTGAGTGAAAAATCAAACTTATATTCATGCGTCATAGTTGAACCTATAGAAATGAAGAGTTAATATAAAGTGATGTTTGTGGTCAACCTATGATTATCTAATTTTTTTACTAGATTTTTATTAACAATGGTTTTTAACAAAAATGACATTTAACGCACTTATGGTTTTGACATTCTAGTGGAATATTTCTTTTATAGAGAAAGTGGTTTTTATTTTGTATGAAAACTGTTTTCCAGTAGGACGGATCCCACAGTTCCTTTACAAAAGGGATCCGGCTAGTATAACTTCTAGGATCCGTAGATCTGTAGTAACAAAAACAGAATTGATAAAAACATAGGTTTTACAGTTTTGTACCTAGATATGTGTTTTAGCCTACATTTTCTTTTAGCATGCATACATGACTTCTAATGTATCACGAAAGAGTACGAAACATATGAAACAAAAGAAATGACAAACACATTATGATTATAATAACCTAGATAAACTAGACTATTAATAATATTTCATTTCAATGCTTAGAATGATACATAGGATTGGGTATATAACCCCAATGTAGATTAACAACACAAAGTAAATGTCTTCGTATGTGAACTTCATCATGGGGAACACAAGTGCGATGAGTGTTAAGACGATGAGCACGAGGGCGATGTAAACCATGTTGAAGATGATCCTTCTTGGTTTCGGTTGGGATGAAATGGAGAGGAAGATGAAGTTTTGAATGAGAGGAAATTTTTGAATTTGGAAGATTTGAAAAAGTGAGGATTTGTTGGAATGAAGGACGGTGGGAGTTTTTATGGGGAAGGAGGAATTTTTTATGTTTGTGTTTTTTTTGTTTTATTATTAGAAAGATATATTTTTAAAATAAAACACAAGTTTTATAAACCACGACTATAGACGAAAGAGTGACACGTATGTGAGAAAAAGCTTCCTAATGAAGCTACATGTAAAGCATGTATATGCACAAAAAGTAATCAAATAAATACCAAGGTAAGCATACTTGTTTATCAAGCTAATGTCATTTAGAGATAATTGGAAAGTCATACCTCGAATGCACTTAGGAATGTCTTTACAAATGACACAACTAATGTCCGAAGACAATCCTAGCTCCTTTGTGCTTAAGATACCTTCTTAGGGAAGGTATTCTTGTTACCAAGCGATTCCTATGGCTTGGTAGATATGAGCTTTGACTAATCAACATGACAAAGCGGATTAGTGCAATTAAATAAAAATAAGTAAGAAAAAATGTTGTCATCTAATCAACATCCAAACAAAAAGTATTATGAAGACATGGTGTTTGTTTTTATGAAAAACCTTCTTTGTAGTTTTCAATTAACCATGGATCGTATCAAGTTTTTAAAGTACAATATACTTTAAGAACTTGGTAACGAAGCTCTGATGCCAATTGTGGAAAACTAGAAGGGGGGTTGAATAGTTTTGCCAATTAAAACTTCCTTTTAAACTATTTAGATCGACTTATGTCAATCTATTTGGACGTGTGTGTTGGATGTTGATAAACAAGCATATGAAAGTATGTAATGAAAAGATAAGAGTAAGAAGCACAAAACCACAACGCGAGTATTTATAGTGGTTCGGCTACAAGGACAGCTTCCTTGCCCTACTACACTCCCCGAGTCACCTACTCGAGAGTTCGTAAACACTACACCAATCTCCTTATGCCTGAGAAGCCTTCACAACGTCGCCTACCCTTTTTCCGGTGCTAGGCTAACCACCGGGTTCTTTCACTCCAAGGTGAACCACACCTACACAACGTCGCCTACCCTTTATAAGGTACTAGGCTAAGTACCTAGTTCTTTCACACCAAGGTGAACCACACCTACACAACGTCGCCTACCCTTTATTACGTACTAGGCTAAGCACCTAGTTCCATTGCAATGGAGGAACTACTACCCAACACTACACCAACGACTAATCCCAAAGGAGATCCACTCCTTTTTACAACATCATCAAGGATATCAATATCCTTGGATCTAGTACTAGTCTATCTTTCACATCGAAACAAACCATATCGAATGTACATCTAAGGCACCTTTCACTAATGCCTTTAACTAGATCTTCAAGACACCCTTCACTAATGTCTTGTGTCTTGACTTCTAAGTACCCTTCAATAATGCTTCTAGTCTTGACTTCTAAGCACCTACCACACGTGCTAATGATGTGGACGATATATACCATTCACTAATATCTTCGTCTTGACACTTGAGACACCTTTCACAAATGTCTTCAACACTTCTTAGGAAAAGATAAACAATCATCAACAAGAAGACTTCAGTAGTCTTGATGATGAGGAAGCACGTCAACTCATGGACTTGAGCTTGCTCAGCTTCAAAGGTGGTGATCTCGCCTTCAAGAGGAACCTAGAAGATCACACAAAAACAAAAATACAAACATAGATCTCTTGGATCTGAGGTTAGAGAGTTTTCAACTCTAGGGGAAAGTATGTTAGAAAGGGGTAAGAAACAATGAGGAAATGGCTCACTATTTATAGAGGAAAAATTCTATTGTTCCCCAGATCCCACGGATCCCTTTCACAAGGGATCCGTCTAGCCTAAAGCTAGGGATCCGTGGGACGCTCCCCTTTACCCATGGGTATTTTTGTTATGGGTCATGGGTCATGGGTTGATCCATGGGTCTTTAGCTAGATACAATGTATCTCTTGAGTGCAATGCACCTAGTCATATGGGTATGGGTCATGGGTTATGGATATTATCCATATATGATATAAGCATGATGTCATGCAATAGGTTATGGGTCAAGCCCCATGGGTCATGGGCTTTGGGTTGTACCCAACTACATTCAATGTATTTGCCCAATGGGTTATGATACTTAAGTTTCTACCCATTTATATTACCCAATATACTACATACTAGTTATATGTATATTTTATCCAAATATGTAAACACTAGTTGTTGTACATATGTAATATTAAATCATAAAATCACTTATAATTGTTTTAGTGTTTTATGTGAATATGTTAGAAACTATTAGTTCAAACCATTTACGTATTTTATTTGTTTCGTTAAAATAATTTTATGTTTGTTATCGACAAAACATTAGAAGATCGTAAAATATAAATAAACGTTTTTATGGCTTATTTGTATTAACACAACCCTCGCAACCAATCACACTAGAGTCCTATGGTCAATTCTCCTAGTGCAAGAAGTACAACCGGTCTTCAAAACTACCAAAACTAGAGGATCTAATGAAAACCTAAGCATGCGCACACTAGAAGTAATAATAAAAGCACGAAAACATAATCAAAACATGAAAGGAATCATAACTAGGATAGCACCAAAGGTTCTTAGCCGATCATATTTTAAAGTACACGAGATTCAATATTTTGCATGGTAATGAAAGATATGGAATCGTAAATGTAAAAGAAATATGAAACGCTAAAACTTATTCATGTTGTGATATGATTTCTCCCTTGTAAAATGCTTCGTATGCTGTTATAGATCGTCCTTGTGGAACCCTAATTTGTCCTCTGGTGAGTTTTGGTGAGAAAGATATGTCAAATGCAGAAAATAGGGTTGGTATTTATAGGCCCGACACAGCTACCGCATAATCTTGAGTTGTGGTTACGCCGTAACTAGTGTAATATTCAACGATCTTATCAATAAATAAATATTTACGGCGTAACTTAGATGGATAGTTACGACGCAACCTTCTAGGGTTTCGTTTACGTCATAATCTTCATGCTTGGTTAGGTCGTAATCTCGTCAATAACTTGAGTCCCCTTCTGTTCACTTATTACTCTATAACCTCATACATTGGTTACAACGTAACCTTCTTAGTCATGAAAATCTTCTAAGTCTTTAGAATATTACGGTGTAACCTCACGTGATAGTTACGCCGTAATCCTTAATTAGCTTGACTCAGTCTTCATGTTTGAATTCATAGTTACGGTGTAAATTGAGAGTGGAACTACGCCGTAACCTCTTCACAATGAGCATACTAAAGTGCGTATCTTTGTAAGTTCTTTTTCAGTTTCGTGTCTCTTTTGTTCCTATGCTCATTTACAACCTGAAAATAAAATATAAATAAATCAAATTATATATCCATATAAACGATGCATATAATGAGCATATTAGGGGAAAATTGACACTTAATTATCAGGATTATTTAATGTCATCACCCATAAAGTTTGCGTGAAAATGGAGAAAGTGAAATGTGACATATAAAATATGACTATAAGGAACCTAACATGAATAAAATGTGTATACTGGGCATAGTCTAGTGTCGCTTTGTGTTAAATGTACATTAAGTCTAAAACTGGGAGTGTTAAATCGTGTTTGGTGACACCGGTTCTTGATAAAAGTAACGTAAACTGTAAAAACGATCCGACTTGCCTAAAACTAACTTTATATCATGAAAAAAATATAAAATTTTTACAAATGTGTAGAGTGACTATTGCTCACGTTTGATTCAAGTTTAATGCACACACGCGATTGAGCTTATCCGGCTACTCGTAAAAGCAAGTTTACCTAACTGTAAAAGATTAAGTAAGGAAATTAATTGAATAATGACCTCATAAATTGAGAACATTTTTGTGTTGTCTTTTGCACCCAACGTGGTATGTGAAGTGAGACATGTATATTCTGGGTACATCTATTAATAGATTATTCTCTTTTGTGTTTAGGGTATCAAAGAGATGTCAAATATAGATTGTAATATGTTAATAAGGAACATAGAATAAATCAAAAAAATGTTGTCTATGGTAGTTGAAGAAGGCATTTGTTCCGAAATATGGGTATTCAAGGTGACAACAACCATCCAAAATAACCTATGTTCGTCTCCAATAAGTTTGAGATGCCTTATTGTGTATTTCGCGGAATTTTGCAATTCATGTAATGTTAAAATCCATGGAATTGTCTTTTGTTAAAACTTGTGGCATCGGAATAGGAAGAAGAAACGAAAAAATTGTCAAAGTTTAAATAGAATGCACTATAAAATACCATGACACCTTCATTGTTGTTGCGGACTGAGTGATCAACATGGGGTTTTATAAAGGATGGCTGAGATAAAAACTCTTTACAAAATTTAGACACACAAAGTTCTGTGTATGTTGCGCCCCTAGAGTTTACACCCTGTGGCTAATATGCGTAGTGGTTGGCCATAATTATGGAAGTCTTCTTCTGACAACTCTTATTTTATCAAAGGTGACATTTTCTACCATACACAACCACTGATAACATCAAATAGTCATGAATATTAAGTGTCAATTTCCCCCGATAATGCCCGTATTTTATATTATTTATATGGATTTACGCTTTTTTTCCTCTATATTTCACTTTTAAGTAAAATACGAGCATTGGAGCTAAAGAGACGCGGATTTGGAGATTTATTGAAGATATATCATAGTATGCTCAATTTTATGCAGTTACGGCGTAACTCCTCTCTCACATTAAGCCGTAACTAAGGTGTGGCTCAGAAAACCAACTCAACAGAAGATTACGGCGTAACTCTCCCAAATATTACGGCGCAACCAACTAGGTCAAATGAGGCTCCGCGCCGCTGCAAGCTACGCCGTAACTATTGTATCAATTATGACGTAACCAAGATTTATTGAAGATACGGCGTAACTCCTTCCATAGTTACGCCGTAACCTGCATTTTTAGTGCAAAATACAAAGAATTGGATGTAACAGCGTAACTCTTATAATTAGTTACGCCGTAACCAGATATGGCCTATAAATACCCCACGATTTCCAGCATTTCAAATCATCCCATTTCACACACAACATTCAGTAAACGTGAGAAGAAGTCGAAGGCAAATCTAGAGGAGCATACGGAGCTATCTCCAAGGGAGAAATTACTCCCCTACGATAAGCATTAGCTTTTTATCTTTTCTTTAGTTTCAATTCATGTATTTCGTAATGTTAAACATTGAATCGATTGTTTTAGTTAATATGAGCGGCTAAGCACCTCTGGTGCTGGCCTAGTTATGATTCCTTAATTGTTTTTTTTGCGTTTTTATTGCTTCCGCTTAATTATTTCTAAGTGTATGCATGCATAGTTTGTTGGTAGCTACCCTTGTTTCGGTAGTTTTGAATGGCGGTAATGACTAGTTACTTAGGAGATATGACTAACTGACCCTAAGTAGGTAGACTGAGTGGGAAGGGTAAGATATGACCAACTGACGACCCTTTTTGCTTGTGCGATTTGACCAACTGATCACCTACCGTTTGGATGAACTTAAGAAGTCGGGGATGAGTGTTTAAGTTGCTAGCACCGGGGCACTCATTGTTATGAATCTAGCATGTAGCAGTACTTAATGACTTGGCTTAGGGGACTAAGAACAACTGGACTTATGACGGGTAACCTTATTTCTCCAGTGGGACCCTTTGCTGATAGGTTAGGACGAAGTGACCAAATGTTGACCTAGCGACTTTGACCCAACCTAAAGTAATTAGAAGTAATTAGTCGTGAACACTACTAATTAGGATGAGTAACTAGGTTAGCACCCCTCTCCTCTATTGATCACAACCCTCGCCTTTATTTGCTTTAATAGTTAATTATATCATAATCATATTAAAATATGTGACACCTAGACTTACTTTAAATCCGCACACATAGCTCTTGGGACTACCTCGGTTTTACCGAATACTACACTACACACGAGCGGGTACACTGCCCGTTAGTGCATTAGGGTAGACCATAGGTATAACGAGACTTATAAATATTAAAACCTGGTCAGTAAAACATGCATCAAGTTTTTGGTGCCGCTGCCAGGGAGTTATATTTGGATTTTTATTTAAGTCTTTATTTTATTCTGATAATATGTCTTTCACCATGAATGATTATCTTACCACCACTAAAGTTAAACAAGGAATCACTATTCCAGCTCTTGAAGAAAATGTGAAATTCAAGTTCTGGGGACTATGTCTGGAAGAACTAAACAGATGCTGCTTTTATGGAATCAAGGATGAAGAAGCACACAAAATCACTATTCCAGCTCTTGAAGAAAATGTGAAATTCAAGTTTTGGGGACTATATCTGGAAGAACTAAAGAGATGCTGCTTTTATGGAATCAAGGATGAAGAAGCACACAAGCACATCGCTAAAGTAATTGAACTCCTGATTTGTTCCATGCACCAGGCGTCTCCAGAGATCATATTATGATGAGAGCATTCCCTTTTACCCTCAAGGGAAGAACTATAGATTGGCTAAAGAAACTACCTTCTGGATCTATCACAACATGGAATGCGTTCACAAAAACCTTTCTTAAAGAATACCGAACCCCTGCAAAAATCCTGCAGCAAGTTGATGAAATTAGGAGGTTCTGCCAAATCAATGATGAACCACTATTTACAACTTGGGAAAGATTCAATGAATCCATCCTCAGATGCCCTGAGCATAAACTCAACAAGCAAGAGCAACTTCAAATATTTTACAACGGGCTTAATATCGAAACTCTGCAATTGTTAGACTCAATAGAACCAATCCCTTTAATGACTGCTGATAAAGGATGAACTAAAGTTGAAGAAGTATCCCTCCACTCTTCATCTTGGAATGACGGTTGGAATGAAAACCCAATCGAGCTACAATCGGTAATCAAAAAATTGGAGGAATTTGAGGTTGATTTGTAATCCCTTACTGAAGAAGTAAAGATGGTTAAACACAAGTTCAATAAACTAGTTGAAGGAAGAGTGACGGATCTCGAGAGAGCTTTAAAAAATCTTATGAAGGAATCTAGCAGAAAGCAAGAAGAAAGTGAAAAATTGGTATGGAACATCAAGAAAGATTACGACCATGTGCTAAGAACTCAAGCAGCTGCAATAAGAAGACTGGCGAATCAAGTTGGAAAGCTCGCAAAATCAGTAAGAATGAGAGATGAAGGGGAACTTTCTAGCACAACTGAACCAAACCCTCGGGATCTAGCCCATTCTATAACAACCCGAAGTGGATTAAACTATAAAGAACCAGCTTATCCCTCAAGTTCGGATGTTCAGAATGAAGATGTTCCTCAAAACAGCAACAAGGAAACTGAGGACGCTCAACCAACTATGGAAAAAATTTGTCCCTACGTTCCTCCCATACCATTTCCTAGAAGAATTAATAAGGAGCAAGAACGATTACAATTTCATAATTTCATGGAAAAATAAAAACAGCTCAGTATTAACATCCCACTTGTTGAAGCTCTTGAGCAAATGCCCAAATATGCTAAATTCATGAAGGACCTCCTCACTCCTAAAAGACTTTCTGATCGGACGCAGGTTACCTTGAATCAAAGGTGTTCTGCCGCCCTACTAAAAGACATGCCTCTCAAAGAAGAAGATTCTGGGAGCTTCACTTTGCCTTGCACCATCGAAGGTATCATGTTTGATAAAGCCCTTGCCGATCTAGGAGCAAGCATTAGTCTTATGCCATTCTCTCTTTACTCACGCCTGGAATTAGGAGACCTGAAACCAACTAGAATGTGCATTGAGATATCAAATAAAACAACTCAATATCCTGAAGGAATTGCCGAGAATGTCCTTGTCAAATTGATAAATTTGTCTTCCCAGTCGACTTCGTGGTCCTAGAAATGGAAGAGGATGATGTCCCCATTTTACTTCGGAGGCCCTTTCTTGCCACAGCACACGCTATGATTGATGTCTTTAAAAAGAAGATCTCTTTGGAAATTGGAAGTAATAAGATTACTTTCGATCTAGAAAAACCAATGAGATATGCTTCTTTCACTGACGACAACCTTGACGATCTCGACCTAATCTAAGTTAATGTCCAGAAACACGCTCAGGAGTGCTTTCAACCTGACCCTTTGAAATCATTGAAATTTGAAGATAATGAAGACGTGTCTAACGATGAAGAAGACGAATGGGAAGAAGACGCTGTAAACAACCAAACGTTATGTTCAGCAAACATCCCGGAAAAAGCTGATACTACTCCCAAGCTAAAAGAACTCCCTTCTCATTTATAATATGCATTTATTAATGATGATCCTAATTTTCCTGTAGTGATTTCTTCTTTGTTATCTGACGAGGAAAAGAAACTGCTATTACATGTTTTAAGCAAGCACAAAGGAGCTATTGCATGGAAGGTTTCTGACATAAAAAGGATCAACCCTTCATACTGTGTTGGGTTTTTGGTTCCTTGGATCAAGAATTATTCTAAGTGTTGGAACCACGGACAGAGTGATGAATGTCACACCCCCAAATTACCTGTTTTGCAGCGGAATGGAATTCCTGGGGATTGACTGTCATAGCATCACAATCACAGTTATATTGAACGACCTAAAGTGTCATTTGGAAAATACATCGTTTGATTTAATAAAACAATCAGAGTTTACAAAGTAGGTCCCAAATGAAAATCATCTCGTGCGGAAATAAGTTTGTTACAATTCAAACGATGTTTTAAAGTATGTAAAACCCAAGTGAGACGCGTCGTCACCACGACTCCATGATGTGTCCAAATGCATGCCATGAAGTGAATGCCTTAGATACCTGAGATAAAACATGCTAAAAGTGTCAACACAAAGGTTGAGTGAGTTCATAGAGTTTGAGTTGAAATGTAAAGCCTTTCAAAATCGTTTATGCAGCAAAGGCATTGAAAATCCACTCAGTTCCAAGTTCCGCCCATACAAAACTTGCAACCTGTGTGTTCACAACCCATTGCCAAAATGTGTAAAGTTTATGTTCAAATGCATGATGTCCAATGAATTCATATAATAGTGCATGATTTACTGCATCAATAATTACTTGACATAATTATACCAAGACCTTTAGTTCGATGAAAATCCCAAGACATTCAGTCCAATGATAATCCCAAGACATTCAGCCCAATGATAATCCCAAGACATTCAGCCCAATGATAATCCCAAGACATTCAGCCCAATGATAATCCCAAGACATTCAGCCCAATGATAATATGATGTAGAATATGACTAAACATTCAATTCAGAAAGCACATAGTTTGCAAATAGATATGAAGGTCATAAAAGTTGACGAGCATGTATCTCCCCCAAAACAGTTATGAAAACAAGTAAAAGTAGGGGCTATGGAATTCGCAGTAATCCTTAAATGTTAAAGTACTTGTAAAAGTGAATGAAAACAGTTTGAGCATGTATCTCCCCCAAAATAGTACAAACAATTGAAAGCAAGTAAAAGTAGGGGCTATGAGACTCACGGTAATCAGTAAAAGTTTAAAGTACTTGTGTAAATGAAAGCAAGTAGTTGAGCATGTATCTCCCCCAAAAATAGTACAAAACAATTAAAAGTGGGGCTATGAAAACTCACTTGGTAAACTGAGGCGATGACAAAAGTGAGTACACCGAGGTATAATGTGAAACTTTAATCTTGACCTATGATGAATGTTATGATATGTCATGAGTTGCAATGTAATGCTATGCATGCATTTCGTATGTTATTTATACCATTTGCGGGTTTTGAAAATATTACTCGTCGTCGAAAAATACTCTTTTGACGTCTCGACCAATCAAAAATCACTTTACATGTTTTTACATCAAAATGTCATCCTACAATGCTTTTATAATGATTTTTGGTGAATTTATCACTTTTCGTCGTAAAACAATGTCGTCGGAATTTTCATGAAATTAACAAAAATAGCTTTGGAAAACTAGTCGTAAAACAGTGTACGTCGATCGTTAGAGAACGAACTCGACGGTTTTGGAAAGTTTGTATCGATATCTAAAAGTTTCAGTTCAGTAGTTTTCGTCCAAGAGGTCTCGAACATAAAGATAATAAGGGCTAAAGATAGTGGTTTTTGCTAATTGTGTGCAGAAAATGAGTTTCGGCCAAGTTTGAACATCCGTAAATAATTTACCATAACTCCGCTTTACAAACAGCTTTTTGTTTTGAAAAATATGGCCGATGAACTTGATTTTACTAGAAGACATTTCGTTCCAAAAAGTTTTGCAACCTCGTTAAAAACTGCCGCAAACATGGTCGTTACAGCTAATGTAACACTTGTAACGTAAAAATAATATAGTTTTTCAGAAAATAATAGTTACGGCAACTTTATAAAAACGTGCATATCTTTGTCGTTTCAAATCCGTTTTCTACGTATAATACGTCCTTAGCTTCGTATCGAAGTAAACTAATATATTTTTGATAAGTCGAAATAATTTGTGAAGCTTAAGGCTCGTTTTTGACCCGAACAATGTAAAAACAGCAAAGCTGAAATTTCAGAAAACTATTTATTTCGTCGTCAAACTTGTAAAATCCATAACTTCTTCGTTATAAGTCCGTTTTATTCCGTTCAAGCGGCCACGGATTCGTTTTAAAGCATATTTTCTAAATATCAAGGCCAAAGTTTCGTACCAACTGTAGGTTTTTCCAGAAAAGTGAAACAAGGACAGAACATATAAATATAGTTATCGAAAATAGTTTTTCTCGGACAAAACCTATTCTAATCCCTTCAAATCAACTCCAAAACTAATCTAATCCTACCATACACCTTCTTAGGGTGTCATGGGTTCCTAATCACCATCAAGACCAAAGAATACCATGGGAATATTTATAGGATGACCAATATGTATATATAACTCAATGAATCATGAAAAATGGTATAAATCACATATCATGCATACTTTCTCCAAAAAAGACAAGAAACATATGAAAATGAAAAGGAAACATGAAAATGATAAAAACATGCTTACAAGTGAAAATGATGAGGTGAAAGTAACAAGGATAATCCTAAATACTCTTGGTTTTTATCTCAAAACCTTATATAGAGTATAAACTAGATTGTAAATAACTTGTGCTTGAAAATCTTTGATCCCTTGGATTTCTTTGATGTGGCCGGTTCTTGTGAGAACCAAAAGGAAGAGAGAAAAGTTTTTAACTATGTGAATATTTGGTAAAATGAATGAAGGAAAACATGAAGTACTTAGACTTTTATGAGAAAGTGTAGAAACATGTTATTAATGAACCATGCCACAATAAATGAGTGCCCTCCCCCTTGGTCGGCCAAGGGGGGGGAATGTGAAGATATTTTTTTTTTTTTTTTCAAATCTCATGTACTTATATATATATATATTGTATATTTAGTAAAATGTATAAGTAAAAAGATGTAGTTAAATGTATAAGTAATGATAAATGGAGATTTTTGGTACAAGTAAGTTTTTAATAGTTCAAAATAGAATGTAATGAGTTAATAAAAAAAATTGTAAAAATACATTCTTTGTGAAATTTGGGTGATAAAATAATTATCGTATAATTTTTAAGAAAACGACGTAATAATTAAACTTTAACGATTTATATACCAAATAAATTTGAAACACTAGGAAAACTAAAAATATAGTTTTTATAAACTAAATGTAAGTTTAAAAATACATCGGGATCATTTTTGAAAGTAACGGGTTAATATTCAAAATAATAACTCACGCGATAAAGTTTATTAAATATAAAAAATTACGCGTTGATTGTGAAATAAAATGTCGTGAATGAACTAATGAGATGCAAATGATGTCAATGAAATGTAGACTAATCTTAGTCCATATAAAATGTACGGGATGTTATGATCATGAATTCGCCGCTAAACCATAAAGGTTACGCGAATTTGGAACAAGTAAACCAAGTTTACAATAAATGTTGAAATAATGAGGCATAAATTGTGTCAAGAAATGACCTGAAAGTACGGGTTGTCACATTCGCCCATCCAAAAAGGAATTCAGTCCCTGAATTCAGTTCGTGTTAGTCTATCGGGTTTAGGGTTTGATGTGGCAAACTTTCCCATTCCCGAGCAAAACCCTCAAAAGACTTTTTACCAACCAATTTTCACTTAATCTCACAACTCATCAAACAAGAACTGTCATGAGATTAGGCTAAATTGGTTTGAAGGAGGACTTTTGAAAATTTGGCTCGATTACGGAATTGCTTACACATATAAGCCTACTACTCCCTTCATTGCATGATTCTTCCTAAATTAGACATAGGTGATCAGGCTATGTATAATTTAGGAGTAACTATGCAATGCTTGGACTAATCGACTCATATGTTGTTTGGTGTTGAGTCAACTGATGTTAAAATTGTGATGAACATCGAGGAGAGAAGACATGGAGAAGTGTCGTTAAAATGATAGTTAAAGTAAAAAGAATTAAAATCCTCGCAAATGATAACAAATCGGAAAGAAATAAAGTACGATAGATGAGAATATTTACAACGAGTGGTTTAGCAAAAATAGTACATCGTTAAGTTATAAAGTTTCGGATACGATGGAAAACATAAACTTAGTACGACATAATACATAAGGAGAAATAAGACTGTTAGTTTCCGAACTTCTTCAGTCTTCCGCGTCGTTGATACCTTGACGAGCTCCTCCTCCTCCTTCTAACATATATACATTCCCATGAGCACCTTCGACTTGTTGACCTTGGTTTTGAGGACATTGACTTCGATAGTGTCCTTGCTCCCCACATCCGAAGCACGTAACTATAGTCTTGCCTCTACAATTCCTGGCATGGCGTCCTAATTTTTGACACTTGTAGCACTTAACAGGGCAAAGACCCGTGTGATGATACTTACATCGATTACATAGTGGGTAGGTTCCAGCATAACCTCTGCCTTCTATTGGTGCAGCAACATAAACCATTGCAGTCTCTTGCCCTCTATTCTGTTGTTGATGATGGTTAGTGTTACGGTTTTGGTTGTTGTTATTGTAACCTCCTTGGTCATTTTCCCATTTTCTTTTGTTGTGGTTGATTTGGTTATCGTCGTTGTTGTTGTTGTTGTTGTTTTGGTTATTGTTGTAGTTGGTGCGGTTGTTAGTATTGTTGTTACGGTTGGTGTTGGTGGTGTTGCCCCTTTTTACTACTTGTGCCATGAGCTTTTGAGACAATCGAATAGCTCCCTCAATCGTTTGCGGGTCAGAAGAAGTCACATAGCCTTGAATAATCTCGGGAAGTCCTTCAATGAAAGCCTCCAGTAGCTTTTCATTATCCGAAACCATAGATGGACATAACACGGCCAATTCTTGAAACCTTCGAATGTAAGTATCAATGTCATACCCAATAGTTGCCAACTCATAGAATTCGGTCTCCAACTTCTTCATTTCCGTTCGAGGACAAAACTTCTTAGTCACCAAACCTTTGAATTGGTCCCAAGTGAGCTTGAAAGCATTCTCCATTCCCATTGGTTGGGCATATGAGTTCCACCACGACAATGCTCCATCGAGTAGTGTACTTGTAGCAAACTTGACCTTACTATCCTCCGGGCAATTACACAGCAAAAACACGGACTCCAATTTCTCGAACCATCGCACCATGGCAGTGGCTCCTTCAGTCCCTTTAAACTTGGTGGGTTCACCACTTTTGAAATCTTTGTACGAACATTTCTTAACTCCGGATCCTCCGACATTTCCAGTATCAGTAGCAAGCCTTGCGGCTTCAGCAGCAGCCGCGGCCTCAGCAGTAGCAGCAGCCACCGTTTCCCTTTCAATCCTTAATGCCTCGGCTACACTATCCTTTACCAACTTTTGAATTGCCGCTTGAGTCATTCCAGGTGTAGCTTTCTTCGGTGCCATATCTTCTTCAAAACAAGAGGAAATGTGAGACGTAGCAAAATCCGATGTTAATAATAAGCGCTTCAAAGAAATGTGATAAGAAACGATAAGTTTGAAGTTATTTTTCGAAATGATCGACGGGTTCCGAAAAGATGGGTTATGAGGTGTTGTGAGTGCTTCAAATATATGATGGTTTAGAGACTTAATGTGTGAATAAAGTGTAACTCGACATGTTAGTGGTGAAACAAAGGAGTGAGAGCGACTTCGCCCTATTTAAGGGTTTATCTCGGTATTCAACGTTATCGGTGATGAGTCGATTGATGTGAAAATTGTGATAGGGACTGACAAGGAATTCTCCACATTAGAGTATGGGGAAAAGATAATGGGATGGGCATTTAAGGGCATCCATGTGACAATCGATGTGAAATGAAAGTGAATAACTCGAAAAATGTACGTAATGACCGCATGTGAAGTGAACCCGCACTTATGATGAAATGATGAGATGCTATGATGATGTAGTTATAGTCTAGAGTCAATGATGCAACCTAGTTCTCTATAACTGAAGCTCTGATGCCAATCTGTCACACCCCCAAATTACCTGTTTTGCAGCGGAATGGAATTCCTGGGGATTGACTGTCATAGCATCACAATCACAGTTATATTGAACGACCTAAAGTGTCGTTTGGAAAATACATCGTTTGATTTAATAAAACAATCAGAGTTTACAAAGTAGGTCCCAAATGAAAATCATCTCGTGCGGAAATAAGTTTGTTACAATTCAAACGATGTTTTAAAGTATGTAAAACCCAAGTGAGACGCGTCGTCACCACGACTCCATGATGTGTCCAAATGCATGCCATGAAGTGAATGCCTTAGATACCTGAGATAAAACATGCTAAAAGTGTCAACACAAAGGTTGAGTGAGTTCATAGAGTTTGAGTTGAAATGTAAAGCCTTTCAAAATCGTTTATGCAGCAAAGGCATTGAAAATCCACTCAGTTCCAAGTTCCGCCCATACAAAACTTGCAACCTGTGTGTTCACAACCCATTGCCAAAATGTGTAAAGTTTATGTTCAAATGCATGATGTCCAATGAATTCATATAATAGTGCATGATTTACTGCATCAATAATTACTTGACATAATTATACCAAGACCTTTAGTTCGATGAAAATCCCAAGACATTCAGTCCAATGATAATCCCAAGACATTCAGCCCAATGATAATCCCAAGACATTCAGCCCAATGATAATCCCAAGACATTCAGCCCAATGATAATCCCAAGACATTCAGCCCAATGATAATATGATGTAGAATATGACTAAACATTCAATTCAGAAAGCACATAGTTTGCAAATAGATATGAAGGTCATAAAAGTTGACGAGCATGTATCTCCCCCAAAACAGTTATGAAAACAAGTAAAAGTAGGGGCTATGGAATTCGCAGTAATCCTTAAATGTTAAAGTACTTGTAAAAGTGAATGAAAACAGTTTGAGCATGTATCTCCCCCAAAATAGTACAAACAATTGAAAGCAAGTAAAAGTAGGGGCTATGAGACTCACGGTAATCAGTAAAAGTTTAAAGTACTTGTGTAAATGAAAGCAAGTAGTTGAGCATGTATCTCCCCCAAAAATAGTACAAAACAATTAAAAGTGGGGCTATGAAAACTCACTTGGTAAACTGAGGCGATGACAAAAGTGAGTACACCGAGGTATAATGTGAAACTTTAATCTTGACCTATGATGAATGTTATGATATGTCATGAGTTGCAATGTAATGCTATGCATGCATTTCGTATGTTATTTATACCATTTGCGGGTTTTGAAAATATTACTCGTCGTCGAAAAATACTCTTTTGACGTCTCGACCAATCAAAAATCACTTTACATGTTTTTACATCAAAATGTCATCCTACAATGCTTTTATAATGATTTTTGGTGAATTTATCACTTTTCGTCGTAAAACAATGTCGTCGGAATTTTCATGAAATTAACAAAAATGGCTTTGGAAAACTAGTCGTAAAACAGTGTACGTCGATCGTTAGAGAACGAACTCGACGGTTTTGGAAAGTTTGTATCGATATCTAAAAGTTTCAGTTCAGTAGTTTTCGTCCAAGAGGTCTCGAACATAAAGATAATAAGGGCTAAAGATAGTGGTTTTTGCTAATTGTGTGCAGAAAATGAGTTTCGGCCAAGTTTGAACATCCGTAAATAATTTACCATAACTCCGCTTTACAAACAGCTTTTTGTTTTGAAAAATATGGCCGATGAACTTGATTTTACTAGAAGACATTTCGTTCCAAAAAGTTTTGCAACCTCGTTAAAAACTGCCGCAAACATGGTCGTTACAGCTAATGTAACACTTGTAACGTAAAAATAATATAGTTTTTCAGAAAATAATAGTTACGGCAACTTTATAAAAACGTGCATATCTTTGTCGTTTCAAATCCGTTTTCTACGTATAATACGTCCTTAGCTTCGTATCGAAGTAAACTAATATATTTTTGATAAGTCGAAATAATTTGTGAAGCTTAAGGCTCGTTTTTGACCCGAACAATGTAAAAACAGCAAAGCTGAAATTTCAGAAAACTATTTATTTCGTCGTCAAACTTGTAAAATCCATAACTTCTTCGTTATAAGTCCGTTTTATTCCGTTCAAGCGGCCACGGATTCGTTTTAAAGCATATTTTCTAAATATCAAGGCCAAAGTTTCGTACCAACTGTAGGTTTTTCCAGAAAAGTGAAACAAGGACAGAACATATAAATATAGTTATCGAAAATAGTTTTTCTCGGACAAAACCTATTCTAATCCCTTCAAATCAACTCCAAAACTAATCTAATCCTACCATACACCTTCTTAGGGTGTCATGGGTTCCTAATCACCATCAAGACCAAAGAATACCATGGGAATATTTATAGGATGACCAATATGTATATATAACTCAATGAATCATGAAAAATGGTATAAATCACATATCATGCATACTTTCTCCAAAAAAGACAAGAAACATATGAAAATGAAAAGGAAACATGAAAATGATAAAAACATGCTTACAAGTGAAAATGATGAGGTGAAAGTAACAAGGATAATCCTAAATACTCTTGGTTTTTATCTCAAAACCTTATATAGAGTATAAACTAGATTGTAAATAACTTGTGCTTGAAAATCTTTGATCCCTTGGATTTCTTTGATGTGGCCGGTTCTTGTGAGAACCAAAAGGAAGAGAGAAAAGTTTTTAACTATGTGAATATTTGGTAAAATGAATGAAGGAAAACATGAAGTACTTAGACTTTTATGAGAAAGTGTAGAAACATGTTATTAATGAACCATGCCACAATAAATGAGTGCCCTCCCCCTTGGTCGGCCAAGGGGGGGGAATGTGAAGATATTTATTTTTTTTTTTCAAATCTCATGTACTTATATATATATATTGTATATTTAGTAAAATGTATAAGTAAAAAGATGTAGTTAAATGTATAAGTAATGATAAATGGAGATTTTTGGTACAAGTAAGTTTTTAATAGTTCAAAATAGAATGTAATGAGTTAATAAAAAAAATTGTAAAAATACATTCCTTGTGAAATTTGGGTGATAAAATAATTATCGTATAATTTTTAAGAAAACGACGTAATAATTAAACTTTAACGATTTATATACCAAATAAATTTGAAACACTAGGAAAACTAAAAATATAGTTTTTATAAACTAAATGTAAGTTTAAAAATACATCGGGATCATTTTTGAAAGTAACGGGTTAATATTCAAAATAATAACTCACGCGATAAAGTTTATTAAATATAAAAAATTACGCGTTGATTGTGAAATAAAATGTCATGAATGAACTAATGAGATGCAAATGATGTCAATGAAATGTAGACTAATCTTAGTCCATATAAAATGTACGGGATGTTATGATCATGAATTCGCCGCTAAACCATAAAGGTTACGCGAATTTGGAACAAGTAAACCAAGTTTACAATAAATGTTGAAATAATGAGGCATAAATTGTGTCAAGAAATGACCTGAAAGTACGGGTTGTCACAATGAAACCACGGACAGAAGCATGGATCCACTCCTGAAGACAAACCGCGGCTAGTAGTATTGTGTAACCACGGATATTGTAATGTAATCACTGCTAGTCTTGTATAGTCGGTTTAATATTTTGTATTAGATAAATATGGAAAAGATATTTATCTTGTAGGTTACGTATTGTATTATGTAAAGGACTCCTTAGCCTATAAAAGGAGGTTCTAGGTTAGATTAGATATACGTATGTTTTATATCTAAGGTCGATACACTTCAAGGTTGTAAAACCCTAATACTGGTTAGAGTATTCATATTAATAATAATATTAAGGTGTTGAATGTTCATTATTCTTCTTCTTAAGATTAAGTATTAAATTCCGCGTAATACTTAATAAGTCTTTGTTTAAGTCAGTTTCTATATTAGATCATTTGCTCAACTGGGATCAACAAGTGGTATCAGAGTTTGTGATCTAGAAACTGTAACCAAGAAGAAGTTTTGTTAAGTTCTATTCAAGTAAGTTAAGATGTCTGACGAAACACACATGGTAACTACATCTAAGGTGCCCATGCTCAAGCATGGTGAGTATCAAATCTGGAGAATGCGAATGAGGTAATACATTCGTATAATTGATTATGCCATCTAGGATGTTGTTGAAAAAGGTGATACTCTTCCTAAGAAGGGTGATGATGGTAAAGAGATAGCTATTGTTAGTGAAGTCGACAAGGCTAAAATGAAACTGGAGATTAAAGCTCATAGTATTCTCTCTATGGGAATACCTAATGAGTATGCTTTGGACTTTGAAAGATATGAGTCTGCTAAAGAGTTATTGGATGCTCTTGAAACAAGGTTTGCTGGTAATGAAGCTACAAAGAAATCAAGGAAGAATATGCTCAAGCATCAGCTTGAAAACTTCACTGCTTGATGAGTGTGTAAATACTCATCATTTTTGTACAATATAAACTGCAAAATCATCTGAAAATACTCAAAAATGCATCAAAATGATGAAAATATCACAAATCAGAGTTTTATGTGTTTTAAATGCAAAAATATCAAAATCAGATGAAAAACATATCAAATTTGCAAAAATTGCAGTTTTAGTCCCCCAAGTTTCAAAAGTTGTCAAAAACAGTCCCTGAGCACATAATTTCAAAAGAAAAGTCACCAAAGGTCCTTTTGGAAACATAAATTATCATATTTAGTCCTTTGGTGAAAAATCTAAAAGTTTTGAGAAAATTACAAGAATGGTCCTTCAAGTTTGAAAATTGGCAGAATTGGCCCTTGGAAAATTGAAAAATGGCAAAAGTGGTCTTTATATTATTTGAGATTGGCAAGACTAGTCCTTGGAAAACCTTTTCAGAATTTACACATTGGACCCTGGATTTTCAGAAGTTGCACATTTGGTCCCTAAGTTGTTAAAGTTATCCAAAACAAATCCTTAATCCAATCCGGATCCAACTCTAGCCCAACCCCTGGCCCAATCTTTGTCCAATAACCCAACCCGTTTTATTACCCGGTTTAATCACCCTCTCCCCCCTTTCTTCTGCTTCTTCCCGCCCAAACAAAACACCAGGAACACAAAACACAATGAAAACTTTTTCTCTTTTCTAATCCTCCCTGTCCCCTGCCACCAAAAACCACCCAACACAACAAATAAAAAAGCTCCCATCCCATCACTGTCCCTCACAACACACACACACTTACCCCAACAAACCCTTTTCCCCATTCCCTGCATCTCCCACATCCCATCATTGCACCCCATGCTCACTCCTCTCCCAAGAAGCTCGAAGACAGATAGAGAAAAGAGAAGAGAGTGAAGACCATCAGGAGTATAAGAAGCCATTGTAACCATTGTTAAAAAGTTAGTTAGGTTTTTAGTTAGTTTCTTTAGTCTTATTTTAGTTTCCAGTTTTCTAGTCTAGATTTTCTTATTCTAGCTCTATTTTCTTTTATTGTCATTTAATTCTCTTGTAACCCCTAGTTTTTTAAAAATCTTATTTTTAGTTTTTCTTGTATTTCCAGCTTAATGTAATTCCTTTGTTTACTTAATGCAAAGTTTCTCTTCAATCTCTGTTTCATGGTTATTGTTAAGTTTTAAGAATGTTAGTTTAGACATCTATATAATCTCAAAAGAAGGGGGTCAAAACTTTTAAATACCACAAAGGGGTGTTTGTTTATGTGTTTAAACGGGTCAAAAATTCATTTTGACCCAGTTTGACCACCTAAGTCAAACTCATTTTCATGTTAATGGTCAGTTTTTGTAAGTTGGATTCAGTTTGTTTTGAGCAAAATTTTGAGAGAATCAAGTAAAAAAGGGTGTCTCTGTCCAGTTTGGTTCAATGCACAAATCAGTAGCTACACTACTGAACTTGAGCTATTTTCTCAGCTTATGTTGAAGTTTAAAATTTGAATGAATTAGCTTTTCTTGAGTTTTAGTAATCCAACTCACTGTGTGTCCATTTTTGTTGCATCAAAAATCCTATAGCATAGTTAAAAATTGAAGTTGAAATCTGTTTATGCTTAACTGATTTTTCTGTTTTAGCAAGTAGGTTCAAATCAGTAGAGTAGCAGCTTAAATTTTAAGCTGTTGTAAAGCTTTCTTAGCTACCAAATCAGCTTATTTTGAGTCTATGCCACCTTAACTTTGATTTGCAGCTTAGATCTTGCTTGGAAGCTCACCCATTCAGCTTATAAATAAGCCCAAACAGGCCCCCCAAGGCTGGTCTGCAGCCTGCAGTCCCAGTGCACAGGTCATTTACTTTTTTTTTTACTCTTTAGCTTTTCAGTACAAGACCTAGCTTATTTAGGGAATTTCATGGTAGCTTAGATATAGTGTAGTTAGTACTTTAGGATCTAGCTTATTAAGTCTCCTTTAGTGCTTAGTTAGAGTAAGTTTATTGATCTTTTGTAGGCTTAGCTTAATAATTAAGATTCCTAGTTCATTGTTGTGCCAACTGTTTCCCCCTCCATAGTGAAGTGCTTATTGGACATCTAATAGGAGTGCTTATTTCAAAAAGTTTTTTTTTAGATTGCAAAGGGTGTGTTTGGTTTGGAATCTGCTCAAAGAGTGTTTGGTTTTTGGCTTTAAAGGGTGTTTGTTTGTATTCTGTCCCAACAGTCACTTATAAGCTATTTAAACAGCTTATTTGTGAAGTATAAGTTTCTCAAAAAGTACATGGTTTAATTTCACTGTCATAAGGAGTGTTTGTTTAATTGCTTTTAAAGGGTGTTTGTTTTTTTTAGCTCAGTAAGGTGTTTGTTTAAGATCTGTCTAAATCAGTTAAGATATAAGCTGTTTACAGCTTATTCCCAAGGTTTACATAAGTCAAGTTTTTGTAAAAATGCTTAATTTGGTTGCATCTTGAAGTTTCAAAAAGAAAAAGTTGAAAAAAAAATAGTTCACAAAAAACTGACAGTGGTGGGACTCGAACCCAAGCCACTCAGCTCACATACAACACTCCTACCATTGCGCCCTTGGGACTTGTCTCAATTATTTTGCACAAACAAATCATTTACCCTTCAAGTCAGTTTTACTCATAAGCTCTTTTGAGCTTATTCTCTGCTTATTTCTCTAAACAGTGCCCAGTTTTCTTAATTTTTCTAGGTCCAGCATAACTTTAAGTAGATCTCTGTAATTTTTCAGAATTTTCAAAATTAGTTTAATATTTTTAATAATTTAATTAGTGTAAAATAGATTTTAATTCATAGAAATTAATTTAAAAGTCGAAAAAATATTCCGCTTTTTTCTAAAATTTTCTTTTGTCATTTAGTACGTAAGAAAATTGTTTTTACATTCGTAGGACTTTTATTTCACAAATTTTACGTTTTATCTTGCGCTCCAGCGTAATTTTCGTACATAACGTACGTTTTCATTTTAGGCCACGTTTTTAGATATTTTAAGTTTACGTTTTAATTAAAATAGTTTATTTAAGTCATTTTGTTTTATAAAATCATAAAAACAAAAACATCATTTTAATTTTAGTGATAGCGTTTATTTAATAGATTTTATCTTTTTAATTTCCTCTCATTTGCATTTTAGCCCTTGTAGTTTATGTCCTTTCTCCGTAGTTATAATAATTCCAAATTCTCTTTTCCGTCCAAATCTCCCGATCACTATACGTGAGGTGATCCATTGCACAGCTCGCTGGGACATAACGACCCGGGGAGACTCTATACTCCTCTGATCTTCATTGATTTCGTGCTTAAGCTGCTTTAGGTTTTCTTACGCTTGCGTGAGAGAACTTGACGGTTTTGCGCGCATCAAATTTTTGGCGCCGCTGCCGGGGAGCTGTGCTGATAATCTTACGTCTAGCAGATTAGTGATTTGGATATTCACTCCTTGTTTATACCATCTGTATGTGTTTATATTCTCTTTTAAAAATCAAAAATCCAAAAATATTTTCATTCTTTGTTTTTGCAATATGTTTTTCAAAAATCCAAAAATATCCATCTTTACCCTCTCACATCTTTTGATTCTTCATTTCTTACCCTCTGATAACCTTTGATTCTTTCTATGTCTTATCCTCACCCTCTTGATTGTCAATGGTGTGGTAGTCCTTATAATGGTGGCAATTGCCCCAGTTGTGGCATGGTGGAGTCAGGAAACGGGTCTGTCTATAACCAAGATCCCTATTCTTACCATAACACAACTGATTTATTCCATCAGCTACCACACTGTGAGACTCAGCAGTTTTACTGTTGTGAGTACTGTGGTGGTTCACACTCCAGTTCTGATTGTCCATTGGGAAACACGCCTGTCTATGAGCAGGTTCCTGATAACAATTATGACTACAACACATGTCACTCACAGCCACATCAGTTTTACTGTTGTGAGTATTGTGGAGGTCCTCACTCTAGCTCGGATTGTCAAACAGGGAACCCATTTCCTTGTAACAATTACGACTCTTCGTGTCATGACCAACCTCTACAGTACCAGCCTGACCCACTTCCTCAAAATCTTCTCATTAATCTTTTGGATTTAGTGAAAGATTTGAAGGAATCTAAACACTCCCAAGATAATCCAAATGAAAAATCAATGGAAGTTTTGTTAGCCGAAGAGCGGGATGCTAAATTAGATTCCCAGATTTCCATTGAAAACACTATTAGGGAATCAATTAGAATACAAAAAGCATTCAAATCTAGCTCTCGATTCCGTTTCATTCCTGATGACGATGATGATGAAGATATCCTTGATATCCTACAATTTTATAACAGTTCATCAAGTTCATCAGTTGAGACTCCTTCCATGATCCATCAGGGAGAAAAGACTATGATGGAATTACTAGCAGAAGAACAAATGTTAAGTATAAAACATATGTATGCTAGTCCGTCTAAACTCCCTCAGTCCGTTGTTATCACACCTGATATTCCCACTCACTCTCTAAACATGGGGGATGAGCTTCTTAGCACTATTCCAGAAATGGAATCGTCTAGTGTTGAGAACCTTATCCCAATCCCGAGAGAGTCACAGGGAATTTCTGATCATCTGTGTGATATCCCTTTCCCTCTTGAGTGTTCTCAAGATCATTTTGAAACTTTCTCTGATCTTAGTGAAGATTGTGCTTCATATGGAGACATCGAGTACGTTGAGGCATCACTTCCACAATCTGATGCTGATCCCTTTCTTGAGGAGTTCTCCGGTGAACTCACTCACATCAATCCACTCTTTGATTTCGAAGCCGATCTGGGAGAGACTGAAAGTCTCATTGTTAATGATCGTTCACTCACTTCTTATCCCAACAGTCCAATCGAGAATGTTGATCATTTTGTTTCCGAAACATTCAAAGCTACTTTCACTAATCCTCTATTTGAATTCGACTCTGAATTCACTTCAATTTCTGAGAATCCACTCTTTGATACTCAGATTGAGGATAGTGATGAGCCCACAATGGAACAAGAGTTCACAAATTCACATCATGTGAATGATTCTCTTCATGAGGAGTTCGCCGGTGAACTTTCTCATATCATATCTCCGCTGGAGTATGATTGCGTGGATGGCAAAAATCATGATCGGGGGGAGAGAATCTCAATTTGCATAGTTATGACAAATCTTCCCATCCTCCCTCCCGAGATGCCTTCCAACCCAAAGAGCTCTACCAAGAAAATCCAAAAGAGTGCAATTGCACTTGATCCTGAGGAAGAAGATCTTATCATGATCGTCATCATGATTTTCCTTCTTTTCTTCACCTACCTGGTGACTTCCTCTCTTCTTCACTCCTTCGGGAGTGAGGACACTATCTTTGACCCCGGCATTTTCATTTATCATTTGTGAGCCGGGTCTTTCTATGTATATCTCATCGGTGTGGAACTTTCACATGCTTCATATGTTTGTCCAAACATCTTGAATGAAAGTCCGATGGAGATTGTCTCTTCCACTTTGCTTCCCCATGAACAAATGAATTCGGGGTCGAGTCAAGCTAGCGACTCGGAAACCAAAAACAGTAGCACACACCATATGGGTTTTCACCCATATTTCTGTCTTCTTACCTCTTTCTACCACCCTAGTGTGGGGGGGTTGCCCACATGTTAAAAAAAAAAAAAAAAAAAAAAAAAAAAAAAAAAAAAAAAAAAAAATCTTTCATAATAATGGCCGTAGTATTTCCCTTTTACGTTCTTTGTTTCGGCATAACCGCCGGTACTTTGAATATTGAGGGCAATATTCATTTCTAAGTGTGGGGGGGAATTCTCACGAATTTCATATATTATCTACCCAATTCCCCCGTTTTTGGCCAAAATTTTTTTTTGGAGTAAGTGTTTTGCACTTACTCAATTGGTTATCAGTCCACCATGTCTAATAAACTAAAGGATTGGCTAATCCAGGAGCAAACGGCTCTTGGTAAAGATTTCTCAAATCCGTTTATATGGCTTGCAATTTGCCCAAAATTGTATGGTATTCAGCTCACCATATCCTAAAAAGTGAAGAGTTGGCTAGCCCGCAAGATTATGGCTTGTGGTAAAGGCAGTGGAAAAACCATAATTGGTAATCAGCTCACCAAAGATAATACTGATAATTTATCTAAGAGTTGGCTAGTCCAGAAGGGTACGGCTTCTGGTAAAGACAAAATCAAATCCGTTGAAAGCTGGTGGTTTGCTCAAAATCACATGGTTATCGGTGTACCATGGTTCTTACTTGAACTAAAACATTTGGCTACTCCAGAAGTAATGGCTTTTGGTAAAGAGATTAAAATCCATTATGTTTTCTCAAATCATTGCTAGGGACTAGCAATATCTCAGTGTGGGGGATTGATGAGTGTGTAAATACTCATCATTTTTGTACAATATAAACTGCAAAATCATCTGAAAATACTCAAAAATGCATCAAAATGATGAAAATATCACAAATCAGAGTTTTATGTGTTTTAAATGCAAAAATATCAAAATCAGATGAAAAACATATCAAATTTGCAAAAATTGCAGTTTTAGTCCCCCAAGTTTCAAAAGTTGTCAAAAACAGTCCCTGAGCACATAATTTCAAAAGAAAAGTCACCAAAGGTCCTTTTGGAAACATAAATTATCATATTTAGTCCTTTGGTGAAAAATCTAAAAGTTTTGAGAAAATTACAAGAATGGTCCTTCAAGTTTGAAAATTGGCAGAATTGGCCCTTGGAAAATTGAAAAATGGCAAAAGTGGTCTTTATATTATTTGAGATTGGCAAGACTAGTCCTTGGAAAACCTTTTCAGAATTTACACATTGGACCCTGGATTTTCAGAAGTTGCACATTTGGTCCCTAAGTTGTTAAAGTTATCCAAAACAAATCCTTAATCCAATCCGGATCCAACTCTAGCCCAACCCCTGGCCCAATCTTTGTCCAATAACCCAACCCGTTTTATTACCCGGTTTAATCACCCTCTCCCCCCTTTCTTCTGCTTCTTCCCGCCCAAACAAAACACCAGGAACACAAAACACAATGAAAACTTTTTCTCTTTTCTAATCCTCCCTGTCCCCTGCCACCAAAAACCACCCAACACAACAAATAAAAAAGCTCCCATCCCATCACTGTCCCTCACAACACACACACACTTACCCCAACAAACCCTTTTCCCCATTCCCTGCATCTCCCACATCCCATCATTGCACCCCATGCTCACTCCTCTCCCAAGAAGCTCGAAGACAGATAGAGAAAAGAGAAGAGAGTGAAGACCATCAGGAGTATAAGAAGCCATTGTAACCATTGTTAAAAAGTTAGTTAGGTTTTTAGTTAGTTTCTTTAGTCTTATTTTAGTTTCCAGTTTTCTAGTCTAGATTTTCTTATTCTAGCTCTATTTTCTTTTATTGTCATTTAATTCTCTTGTAACCCCTAGTTTTTTAAAAATCTTATTTTTAGTTTTTCTTGTATTTCCAGCTTAATGTAATTCCTTTGTTTACTTAATGCAAAGTTTCTCTTCAATCTCTGTTTCATGGTTATTGTTAAGTTTTAAGAATGTTAGTTTAGACATCTATATAATCTCAAAAGAAGGGGGTCAAAACTTTTAAATACCACAAAGGGGTGTTTGTTTATGTGTTTAAACGGGTCAAAAATTCATTTTGACCCAGTTTGACCACCTAAGTCAAACTCATTTTCATGTTAATGGTCAGTTTTTGTAAGTTGGATTCAGTTTGTTTTGAGCAAAATTTTGAGAGAATCAAGTAAAAAAGGGTGTCTCTGTCCAGTTTGGTTCAATGCACAAATCAGTAGCTACACTACTGAACTTGAGCTATTTTCTCAGCTTATGTTGAAGTTTAAAATTTGAATGAATTAGCTTTTCTTGAGTTTTAGTAATCCAACTCACTGTGTGTCCATTTTTGTTGCATCAAAAATCCTATAGCATAGTTAAAAATTGAAGTTGAAATCTGTTTATGCTTAACTGATTTTTCTGTTTTAGCAAGTAGGTTCAAATCAGTAGAGTAGCAGCTTAAATTTTAAGCTGTTGTAAAGCTTTCTTAGCTACCAAATCAGCTTATTTTGAGTCTATGCCACCTTAACTTTGATTTGCAGCTTAGATCTTGCTTGGAAGCTCACCCATTCAGCTTATAAATAAGCCCAAACAGGCCCCCCAAGGCTGGTCTGCAGCCTGCAGTCCCAGTGCACAGGTCATTTACTTTTTTTTTTACTCTTTAGCTTTTCAGTACAAGACCTAGCTTATTTAGGGAATTTCATGGTAGCTTAGATATAGTGTAGTTAGTACTTTAGGATCTAGCTTATTAAGTCTCCTTTAGTGCTTAGTTAGAGTAAGTTTATTGATCTTTTGTAGGCTTAGCTTAATAATTAAGATTCCTAGTTCATTGTTGTGCCAACTGTTTCCCCCTCCATAGTGAAGTGCTTATTGGACATCTAATAGGAGTGCTTATTTCAAAAAGTTTTTTTTTAGATTGCAAAGGGTGTGTTTGGTTTGGAATCTGCTCAAAGAGTGTTTGGTTTTTGGCTTTAAAGGGTGTTTGTTTGTATTCTGTCCCAACAGTCACTTATAAGCTATTTAAACAGCTTATTTGTGAAGTATAAGTTTCTCAAAAAGTACATGGTTTAATTTCACTGTCATAAGGAGTGTTTGTTTAATTGCTTTTAAAGGGTGTTTGTTTTTTTTAGCTCAGTAAGGTGTTTGTTTAAGATCTGTCTAAATCAGTTAAGATATAAGCTGTTTACAGCTTATTCCCAAGGTTTACATAAGTCAAGTTTTTGTAAAAATGCTTAATTTGGTTGCATCTTGAAGTTTCAAAAAGAAAAAGTTGAAAAAAAAATAGTTCACAAAAAACTGACAGTGGTGGGACTCGAACCCAAGCCACTCAGCTCACATACAACACTCCTACCATTGCGCCCTTGGGACTTGTCTCAATTATTTTGCACAAACAAATCATTTACCCTTCAAGTCAGTTTTACTCATAAGCTCTTTTGAGCTTATTCTCTGCTTATTTCTCTAAACAGTGCCCAGTTTTCTTAATTTTTCTAGGTCCAGCATAACTTTAAGTAGATCTCTGTAATTTTTCAGAATTTTCAAAATTAGTTTAATATTTTTAATAATTTAATTAGTGTAAAATAGATTTTAATTCATAGAAATTAATTTAAAAGTCGAAAAAATATTCCGCTTTTTTCTAAAATTTTCTTTTGTCATTTAGTACGTAAGAAAATTGTTTTTACATTCGTAGGACTTTTATTTCACAAATTTTACGTTTTATCTTGCGCTCCAGCGTAATTTTCGTACATAACGTACGTTTTCATTTTAGGCCACGTTTTTAGATATTTTAAGTTTACGTTTTAATTAAAATAGTTTATTTAAGTCATTTTGTTTTATAAAATCATAAAAACAAAAACATCATTTTAATTTTAGTGATAGCGTTTATTTAATAGATTTTATCTTTTTAATTTCCTCTCATTTGCATTTTAGCCCTTGTAGTTTATGTCCTTTCTCCGTAGTTATAATAATTCCAAATTCTCTTTTCCGTCCAAATCTCCCGATCACTATACGTGAGGTGATCCATTGCACAGCTCGCTGGGACATAACGACCCGGGGAGACTCTATACTCCTCTGATCTTCATTGATTTCGTGCTTAAGCTGCTTTAGGTTTTCTTACGCTTGCGTGAGAGAACTTGACGGTTTTGCGCGCATCACTGCTCTTAGTGGAGAAAAACTTAATGGCACTTATAATAGACTTCAAAAACTTATCAGCCAATTGAAGTCGGTGGACTACAATGTTATTCAAGAAGGTATAAATTTGAAGTTCATTAGAAGTTTATCACCTGAATGGGATGTTCATACAATTGTGTGGAGAAATAAGGAGGACTTTGATAAGATGACTCTGGATAATCTCTACAACAACTTGAAGGTTTATGAGTCTGAGAACAACGTTGCTGGTGCATCTTCTACTAATCAAAACATTACTTTTGTTTCCACTAATCACAAGAGTTCACAAGATGTATCCAATGCTGCCTATGGAATAACCACTGCTATTGCAAACAATACCAATGCTAGTGATAATGTCAGTGATGGTGCAATTTGTGCTTTTCTGGCTGATTTAACTACCAGTGTTATTGTCTTGAATCAAGATTTAGACCAAATTGATCCTGATGATCTTGAAGAGATAAATCTTCAATGGCAGATGGTTATTTTGACTCTCTAAGCAAGGAAGTTTCTGAGGAGGACTGGAAGACAGGTTAAGTATGATGGTCAAAGGAGAGCTGGATTTGACAAAAGCAAGATGGAGTGCTTTAATTGCAAGAAGAAGGGTGACTTTGCTAGGGAATGTCGTGTTCCTAAGAGGACTGAAGGCATCAAGAAGACCACTGAAGAGACTGCTACTTCTTCAGCATTGGTTGCTCAAGATGGTATTGGAGACTATGACTGGAGTGATCAGATTGAAGAACAATGCAGCTTTTCTTGCTAGTGAAGCTTCTAAAGAGCATAACTTTGCTCTTATGGCCTATGCTTCATCTTCTGGTTCAGATTCTGAGGTATCTAATGATTCTAAAACTTCTACTTGTTCTTTTAAATCATGTCAAGATAACTTAGAATCTCAAAAAGCTATCACTGAGAGTTTAAGGAAAGAAGTAGAAAGACTGTCTCTAGATAACTTAGGTTATAGAGTTGGTCTAGAAAGTGTTGAAGAAAAGCTAAATTACTGCATTAAATGTGAGTTTGAGTATGTAGATAAGATTAATATACTAGGTGGTGAAATTGATCTTAAGGACAGAGAGATTAAGTTGCTTAAAGAGAAACTAAAAGAGGCAGAGTATGTAAAACAAGAAGCCCTGAATGAAAAAGAAAATCATCTTGTTAGGGTTGCTAAAACACAATTTGCTTCTGATTTGGTTAATAAAGAAATAGATTGTCAGTTGATGAAAACGGGTTCTGGGATAGGTTACAACAATATGCCACCACCCTCTCTGATGAAACATGCACCACCAGCAAAAGAGCTGTCATTTAGCAGTGAATTTAGTTTCAATAAACTTGTAGGTGAGACTAACAAAATTGAATCACCTAAGATAGGTTCTGATAAGTCATCTGATGCTTCCACTATTGAAGATTAGGAATCAGATTCTGAGGAAAATAGATCTGAATCAACTCAGCCTGAAAAGATAGAACATGTTAAGAAAGTTGATTCTAAGCAAGCCAACCTTGTACCTAGATTTGGAGCTCAAATTGCTAAGAAAGTAGTAGATTACAAGGAAGTACCTAGGGAACAGATGAAAAGATACAAACCTAGGGGAAATCAGAGAAGCTTCAATGGACTAATTTCAAACAGATTAGGAGCTGAGTTTCAATGTGTTAAGAAGGCTTGTTATACATATGGTAGTTTTGAGCACCTATAGAGAAACTGTTATAAAAACCAACCACAAGTTTGGAATCAATGGAGGAGGGTAAATCACCAAAACTTTTCAAAGAAAACAAACCCTCATCGTAACAGAAACATGATTCCTAGAGCAGTTTTAATGAGGAATGGGAATACAAAGTCAATTGTTACTGCTGCACCCAAATGGGTTCCAACCACTGCTAAGCAAAATGTAAACACGGCTAAGCAAAATCAAACCATTGCTAAGCAAAATATCACCACTGATACAAAAGAAGTTTTAAAAATTCCAAAGGTGATAACTGACACAGTGGTTGGAAATCATTTTTATGCTGTTAAGACCTCAGCTAGTTGGCAATGGAAGCCTAAGACCAAGGTTTTACATCATGTCAACTGTGCATCAATGGACCTAAATAAATTTGATTATGTTGATGCACAGGGCAGACCCACGTCAGTCTTGGCTTGTGTCCACAAAAGGAACTAATTTGTTTAAATTCATGTGCAGGGCAATCTACAAGATGAGCTAAAAGACAAAGGAATTTTTGATAGTGGTTGCTCTGGGCACATGACTTGGGATGGGAGCAACTTGGAGGATTTTGAAGCTTTTGATGGAGGATATGTGGCATTTGGCAATGATCCAAAGGGAGGAAAGGTACTTGGCAGAGGCACAATCAGAACAGGGAATTTAGACTTTGAAAAGGTCTATCTGGTACAGGGACTTAAGTATAATTTATTCAGTGTTTCTCAAATGTGTGATAAGAAAAACTTGGTACTTTTTGGTGAAACTGATTGTGTGGTGTTGTCACCTGAGTTTAAGATGCCTGATGAGAAGTATATACAACTTAGGGTACCTAGGAAGGAAAACATATATTGTTTTGATCTTAAAGATGTTTTTCCCAATAGGTCCTTAACCTGTTTGTTTGCTAAAGCATCAATAGATGAGTCTAAGTTACGGCATAGAAGGCTAGGTCACCTCAATTACAAAACAATCAATAAACTGGTAAAAGGAAACTTAGTGAGAGGGTTACCTTCTAAGGTTTTTGAGTGTAAGGAACTGTGTGTGGCTTGTCAAAAAGGAAAACAACATAGATCTTCTTGTAAGACCAAAACTGTTAACGCCATCGGACAACAACTGTTTATGCTTCATATGGACTTATTTGGACCTACCTTTGTTAAAAGTTTGAACCATAAGCAGTATTGCCTAGTTATCACTGATGATTATAGTAGATTTTCTTGGGTATACTGATGAGTGTGTAAATACTCATTATTTTTGGTCAAATCTGAACTGCAAAACATTTAAAAACGCTCAGAAATGCATCAAAATACTGAAAATATCTCAAAATTGTATTTTATATGTTTCAGATGCAAAATGTTTAAAATCAGATGAAAAATTAGCTAAGTTTGCATAATTGGCAGTTTCAGTCCCCCGACTTTCAAATCTTGTCAAAAATAGTCCCTGAGCACTTATTTTAAAAGAAAAGTCACCAAAGGTCCTTTTGAAATCATAAGTTGTCATAATTAATCCTTTGGTGAAAAATTTCAAAAGTTTTGAGAATTTACAAGTTTGGTCCTTCAAGTTTCAAAATTGGCAAAAATAGTCCTTGGAAGTTTAAAAATGTCTATTATGGTCCTTGTACTATTGAAACTTGTCATAATTGGTCCCTTGGCATAACTTTGCAAAATTGGCAGCTTTGGTCCTCCAACTTTTAGAAATTGCAAGAAAGGTCCTTGTTTTAATACCAAAACAAACCAAGCCCTTGGACCCTTGAACCCTTTTGAACCATGACCCCCTGCCAAATCACCTTGACCCCCCTGTTTTGACCCCGTCCACTATTAATACACCACCGGTCAAACCAGTCAAACACCCGCCCAATATTTTCCCTCCAAAGTCTTCTTCCTCACCTGCCTGCCTGCAACACTCAACCCCCCCTCACCTCCAGCTCACTCTCACCTCTCCATGTCCCCTCCACCTCAACAAACATCCAAGAAGCAATTAATGCTCCCCCCTCCTTGCACTCAATCCCTCCCCCCAGTTGCAATACCATTTTCCCGCCAAAACTCATCAATGGCCAATATTGTCTCAAGTGATCCAATGGTCCAGGATACAAGTGGGAAATGCTCAGAGGCAAGTGGAAAGAACTTTTGATGTATAAATAAAGGAAGAAGAGAGAAGGGAGAGAGTAGTTTTTAGTTTTAAATTTCATGTATGTCGTTTTAATGTTTTCATGTCTTAAATAATTTCTAAATTATAATTTTAAGTTCCCTTGTATTTAACTTAGTTAATCCAGTGTATTGAAACTACTTTCAAGTATTAATTTCAAGTTTGAGCAAAGTTCATGTTTTACATTTTTCTTTATTAAGTGAATTTCAAATGTACTGAAATCCAAGTTTCAATAAGCTTAATTATAACTCAGTTGAGCTTACTAAAGCTGTTTATAGCTTTTAGTAAGCTTAAGAAACATATTCAAGCAATATTCCAACTTGGTCAACAAAATTCAACTGTGATCAAATGGGGAGTTGAAATGGTTTAGATACTTGATGCAGAGCTGGATTGGGGTTGGATTTGATTAGAATAGTGGTAGTTTGGTTCTGGTTTAAAGTTGCAATAACTGGACCAGTTGTGAGTTCCAAGTTCTCTTTCCATTTAACTGTTGAATTTGCATATTTGTTATCATTGATATTTGCTTATTATAATTTCTTGATTCAGTTGTTATTTGGCTTATAGAATAGTGTTTAATCTCTGATTAGTATTAGTTGTTAAGCTTAGATTGAATGTCTAGTTAGGATTAGTGAAATTGTGATATAAACTAGTGTTTGGATTGGATAGTTATATTAAGCTTGAGCTTTGGTTTGTGCTTAAAATCTGTCTACTCAGTCTCAATTAGGTCCACTTGAATCATTTTAGTCATCATATTGCATCTGCACTCTAAGAAAGTCAAAATCAATTTGAATCTGCTCATATGAATGCATTAGTTAGTATAGGATAGAATCATCTTGCATATTAGGTTTATATCTGTTAGAGTTAGCTTAAACTGGTCTTATTGCATCTTTATTCATCATTTATAATCAGTAGGATTGAATCAAATCTCATTTTAGTCAAACTTTGCAAAATTGTCAAAAGTCAAAAAAGTGCAAAACCCAGTTTTCACCAAACTGGATAGATTTATCATAGCTTCATTTCTGGTTCAAAATCATTGAAATTTTGGGTTTTTCTAGTTCAGTGGGTCAAGTTTCTTAATCTGATTTTTGTTGATTTTTAGTAATTTTGTAAAAGCTTCAAATTAGCTTGTTATTTGGGTCAAAAGTGCCCTGTGCACTGACTCAGTGTATACTGAGTGTGCACAGGTTTGTGCAGAGCTACCAACAAGCTCATAAGAGCTTGCCTTGATCTGATTTTTGGTTTACAAGTTCCTTGTCAGGTCTAGTTTAGGATCACACATCTGGTTTTGAGTTTCAGCTTATTTGAGTGGCTTATTTTCAAGCTACAAAGTAGTAGCCTGAACCTGTTTTGAGCCAAGCTTATTAGGATTTGGAATTTGATAATTTGCTTACAAGCTAGGATTCTAAGCTCTCATTTAGCTGCTTTAAGTTGATTTCAATGAGTTTTAGCTTAGTTCATGCCCTGGTAGCTTCTGGTTCACTGTAGCAGCTTTTTTATTTTTAGTGCTTATTCATAAGCAGTTTGCACTGCAGCCTCATATTCTCACACATAAGCCATAGTTTTTATAATTTTCTTAGACTTAGAATATTACTTTAGACTTTTCCTGAAATTTTCATAATTTTTCATCACTGTTTGCTATTTTTCTTTATTTAAAACAGTTTTTAGGACTTTTTAAATAGCTTTTAATACAATTAAATCAGAAAAACTTCAAAAAAAATAAGTTTTAATTTTTCATAGGTTAAGATAAATATAAAAAGCAAAAAAATAATTTTTCCAGATTTTTCTTTGTTAAATTTGTCATTTTTAGCATTTTAAATAGTTTTTAATTCATAGAAAAAAGAAAAATAATTAGAAAAATATAAAATTAGTTTTGAAAATTCTCTTTAGATATTTTAGATTTTTCTAAGTCATAATTTCGCTTTTCTAGCTTTATTTCATATTTTCTTATATTTTAGGGTATTATTAAATAGGTAAAAATAGTTTTTAATTAATAATAATTAAAACAAAAAGTCATAAAAATAATTTTCTTTTTCTCAAAATTTTCTCTTATCATTAGGTTTGTAAAAATTTCATTTTTATATTTTTAGGATTAATACTGTTTCAATTTCACATTTTCTTTTGTACGTTACGTAGTTTTTAATTTAAATTTATAAAAGAAAAAATCAAGAAAACATCATTTTAAAAATAGTGATAGCGTTTAATTAATATAATTTAGCCTTTTAATTTTCTTTAATTTGCATTTAAGCCCCTGTAATTTACAGACTTTCTCTTTAGGTATAATTATTCATAATCACAAACCTTTTCCCGTTCAATATCCCCCGATCACTATACGTTTGATTATTCAGTCGCACAGCTCGTTGGGGCTTAACAACCTGGTGAAACACTAAACTCCTCTTGATCTTCATTGCATTGTTTCTGAGCTGTTTGAAGTTTATTACGGTTGACCATTCACAAGTGGTTAGCTTGTGTGATAAACTTGACGGTTTGGACCCAATCAAATTTTGGCGCCGCTGCCGGGGAGCTGTACTAATTATCTTACGTTTAGCAGATTAGTGATTTGAATATTCACTCCTTGTTCATACCATCTATATATATCTATATTTTCTTACAAAAATCCAAAAATCCAAAAACATCTTAAAACATATAAAACACAAAAATATTTTTCTTTTGTTTCTACATATATATAAATCGAAAACCCAAAAAGATTTTCTTTCTTATTTTTACAAAATGTTTATCCAAAAATATCCATCTTTACCCTCTCACATCTTTGATTCTTCATCCCTACCCCTCTGAAAACATTTGATTCTTTCTATGTCTTATCCTCACCCTCTTGGTTGTCAATGGTGTGGTGGTCCTTATAATGGTGGCAATTGCCCCAGTTGTAGCATGGTGGAATCAGGAAACGGGTCTGTCTATAACCAGGATCCCTATTCCTACCATAACACAACTGATTTATTCCATCATCTACCACACTATGAGACTCAGCAGTTTTACTGTTGTGAGTACTGTGGTGGTTCACACTCCAGTTCTGATTGGCAATCGGGAAACACGCTTGTCTATGAGCAGGTTCCTGATAACAATTATGACTACCACACATATAACTCACAGCCACATCAGTTTTACTGTTGTGAGTATTGTGGAGGTCCACACTGTAGCTCTGATTGTCAAACAAGGAATCCATTTCCTTGTAACAATTACGACTCTTCGTATCATAACCAACCTCTACAGTACCAAATGAATCAGGCACCACCTCAGCCTGAGCCACTTCCTCAAAATCTTCTCCTTGATCTTTTGGATTTAGTGAAAGATTTGAAGGAATGTAAACATTCCCAAGATAATCCAAATCAAAAATCCATGGAAGAATTGTTAGCTGAAGAGCAGGCTGCTAAAATAAATTCCCAAATTGCGTTTGAAAAATCTATTAGGGAATCAATTGCAAAAGAAAAAGCAGCCAGATCTAGCTCTCAATTTCGTTTTATTCCTGATGACAGTGATGATGAGGATATACTTGATATCCTTCAATTCTATAAAGATTCATAAAGTTCTTCAGATGATATCCCAGCAGTTGAGATTCATTCTCAAACAACTGCTATCACACCCGAGGTTCACACTCACTCTCTGAGCATGGGGGACGAGCATCTTGACACTGTTCCTGAAAAGTAATCGGACGAATTCATAAAGTCTAGTGTTAAGAACCTTGTCCCAATCCCAAGAGAGTCACAGGGAATTCTCGAGCATTTGTGTGATATCCCTACCCCTCTTGTCTTCCCAAAAGATCATGTTGAGATGTTCTCCGATTCTGATGATGATGATTCGTTGTCTTGTGGAGACATCGTTTATGTGGAAGATTTACCTTCTGAGCTTGTTAGCTTAGAAGAAGAGAATGATGAAGTTACTGACACTGAAATCAAAGATGAAGCACTTCGTGCAACATTATTGAATGTTAATCTTCTCATTTCTAGAATCGAGGCTTTTAATGAAAAGCCTATTTCATCTCCTATCCCCATTAAGGATAGTGACATTCTTTCCGATGATTCTATTCCGGAAATGAAAGCCTTCTGTTTTGATAATATGGGAGAGAAGATTAGTGGCAGTACCACTTTTCATTCTCATAATTCTCTCCCCGATTATGAATCATTTACATTGGAGGAGTTCACCAGTGAACCCACTCATATCAATTCTGAATATGATTCATTCACCTTCAAGGAGTTCTCAGATGAACTCACTCATATCATATCTCCGCCGGAGTATGATAATTTCTACTTTGATCTAGACACACCCATAATATGTCTTGATCAAGCAAGCTTAACTGATGAGATTCATGAAACTATGAATTCTCCTATTGAGGATGAAGAGTTAGTCATGATTTTTATCATGATTTTCTTTCTTTTCTTCATATATTCTGTCACTTCTCCTGTTCTTCACTCCTTCGGGAATGAAGACATTATCTTTGATCCCGGCATCTCCATGTACCATTATCTTGAGCCGGGAATATATCTCATCGGTGTGGAACTTTCACGTGCTTCAAATGTTTGTCCAAACATCTTGAATGAAAGTCCGATGGAGATTGTTTCTTCCACTTTGCTTCCCCATGAACCAATGAATGCGGGGTCGAGTCAAGCTAGCGACTCGGGAATCAAAAACAGTAGCACACTATATGGGTTTTCACCCCTATTTCTGACTTCTTTCTATTTTCTACCACCCTAGTGTGGGGGAGTTGCCCCCCGCTGTTGTATATAAGTTTCAAAAAAAAAATGGCCGTAGTATTTCCCTTTTACGTTCTATGTTTCGGCATAACCGCCGGTACTTTGAATATTGAGGGCAATATTCATTTCTAGTGTGGGGGGGAATTCTCACGAATTTTATCATGTAATTATACCGCCCAATTCCCCCATTTTTGGCCAAAATTTTTTTTGGAGTAAGTGTTTTGCACTTACTCAGCTTATGGTTATCAGTCCGCCATGTCTAATAAACAAAAGGATTGGCTAATCCAGGAGCAAACGGCTCTTGGTAAAGATATCTCAAATCCGTTGACGGCTTGCAATTTGCCCAAAATTGTATGGTGTTCAGCTCACCATATCTTTAATTAGTGAAGAGTTAGCTAGCCCGCAAGTTTATGGATTGTGGTAAAGGCAGTTGGAAAACCATAATTGGTAATCGACTCACCAAAGATAGTATATATTATCTAAGAGTTGGCTAGTCCAGAAGCAAACGGCTTCTGGTAAAGACAAATCAAATCCGTTGGAAGCTGGTGATTTGCTCAAAATCATTTGGTTATCAGTGTACCAAGGTTCTTACTTGAACTGAAACATTTGGCTACTCCAGAAGTAATGGCTTTTGGTAAAGAGATTCAAATCCATTAAGTTTTCTCAAAAGATTGCTAGGGACTAGCAATAGTTTAGTGTGGGGGATTGATGAGTGTGTAAATACTAATCATTTTTGGTCAAATCTGAACTGCAAAACATTTAAAAACGCTCAGAAATGCATCAAAATACTGAAAATATCTCAAAATTGTATTTTATATGTTTCAGATGCAAAATGTTTAAAATCAGATGAAAAATGAGCAAAGTTTGCATAATTGGCAGTTTCAGTCCCCCGACTTTCAAATCTTGTCAAAAATAGTCTCTGAGCACTTATTTTAAAAGAAAAGTCACCAAAGGTCCTTTTGAAATCATAAGTTGTCATAATTAATCCTTTGGTGAAAAATTTCAAAAGTTTTGAGAATTTACAAGTTTGGTCCTTCAAGTTTCAAAATTGGCAAAAATAGTCCTTGGAAGTTTAAAAATGTCTATTATGGTCCTTGTACTATTGAAACTTGTCATAATTGGTCCCTTGGCATAACTTTGCAAAATTGGCAGCTTTGGTCCTCCAACTTTCAGAAATTGCAAGAAAGGTCCTTGTTTTAATACCAAAACAAACCAAGCCCTTGGACCCTTGAACCCTTTTGAACCATGACCCCCTGCCAAATCACCTTGACCCCCCTGTTTTGACCCCGTCCACTATTAATATACCACCGGTCAAACCAGTCAAACACTCGCCCAATATTTTCCCTCCAAAGTCTTCTTCCTCACCTGCCTGCCTGCAACACTCAACCCCCCCCCCTCACCTCCAGCTCACTCTCACCTCTCCATGTCCCCTCCACCTCACCAAACATCCAAGAAGCAATTAATGCTCCCCCCTCCTTGCACTCAATCCCTCCCCCCAGTTGCAATACCATTTTCCCGCCAAAACTCATCAATGGCCAATATTGTCTCAAGTGATCCAATGGTCCAGGATACAAGTGGGAAATGCTCAGAGGCAAGTGGAAAGAACTTTTGATGTATAAATAGAGGAAGAAGAGAGAAGGGAGAGAGTATTTTTTAGTTTTAAATTTCATGTATGTCGTTTTAATGTTTTCATGTCTTAAATAATTTCTAAATTATAATTTTAAGTTCCCTTGTATTTAACTTAGTTAATCCAGTGTATTGAAACTACTTTCAAGTATTAATTTCAAGTTTGAGCAAAGTTCATGTTTTACATTTTTCTTTATTATGTGAATTTCAAATGTACTGAAATCCAAGTTTCAATAAGCTTAATTATAACTCAGTTGAGCTTACTAAAGCTGTTTATAGCTTTTAGTAAGCTTAAGAAACATATTCAAGCAATATTCCAACTTGGTCAACAAAAGTCAACTGTGATCAAATGGGGAGTTGAAATGGTTTAGATACTTGATGCAGAGCTGGATTGGGGTTGGATTTGATTAGAATAGTGGTAGTTTGGTTCTGGTTTAAAGTTGCAATAACTGGACCAGTTGTGAGTTCCAAGTTCTCTTTCCATTTAACTGTTGAATTTGCATATTTGTTATCATTGATATTTGCTTATTATAATTGCTTGATTCAGTTGTTATTTGGCTTATAGAATAGTGTTTAATCTCTGATTAGTATTAGTTGTTAAGCTTAGATTGAATGTCTAGTTAGGATTAGTGAAATTGTGATATAAACTAGTGTTTGGATTGGATAGTTATATTAAGCTTGAGCTTTGGTTTGTGCTTAAAATCTGTCTACTCAGTCTCAATTAGGTCCACTTGAATCATTTTAGTCATCATATTGCATCTGCACTCTAAGAAAGTCAAAATCAATTTGAATCTGCTCATATGAATGCATTAGTTAGTATAGGATAGAATCATCTTGCATATTAGGTTTATATCTGTTAGACTGGTCTTAATTGCATCTTTATTCATCATTTATAATCAGTAGGATTGAATCAAATCTCATTTTAGTCAAACTTTGCAAAATTGTCAAAAGTCAAAAAAGTGCAAAACCCAGTTTTCACCAAACTGGATAGATTTATCATAGCTTCATTTCTGGTTCAAAATCATTGAAATTTTGGGTTTTTCTAGTTCAGTGGGTCAAGTTTCTTAATCTGATTTTTGTTGATTTTTAGTAATTTTGTAAAAGCTTCAAATTAGCTTGTTATTTGGGTCAAAAGTGCCCTGTGCACTGACTCAGTGTATACTGAGTGTGCACAGGTTTGTGCAGAGCTACCAACAAGCTCATAAGAGCTTGCCTTGATCTGATTTTTGGTTTACAAGTTCCTTGTCAGGTCTAGTTTAGGATCACACATCTGGTTTTGAGTTTCAGCTTATTTGAGTGGCTTATTTTCAAGCTACAAAGTAGTAGCCTGAACCTGTTTTGAGCCAAGCTTATTAGGATTTGGAATTTGATAATTTGCTTACAAGCTAGGATTCTAAGCTCTCATTTAGCTGCTTTAAGTTGATTTCAATGAGTTTTAGCTTAGTTCATGCCCTGGTAGCTTCTGGTTCACTGTAGCAGCTTTTTTATTTTTAGTGCTTATTCATAAGCAGTTTGCACTGCAGCCTCATATTCTCACACATAAGCCATAGTTTTTATAATTTTCTTAGACTTAGAATATTACTTTAGACTTTTCCTGAAATTTTCATAATTTTTCATCACTGTTTGCTATTTTTCTTTATTTAAAACAGTTTTTAGGACTTTTTAAATAGCTTTTAATACAATTAAATCAGAAAAACTTCAAAAAAAATAAGTTTTCATTTTTCATAGGTTAAGATAAATATAAAAAGCAAAAAAATAATTTTTCCATATTTTTCTTAGTTAAATTTGTAATTTTTAGCAATTTAATTAGTTTTAAATAGTTTTTAATTCATAGAAAAAAGAAAATTAATCAGAAAAATATAAAATTAGTTTTGAAAATTCTCTTTAGATATTTTAGATTTTTCTAAGTCATAATTTCGCTTTTCTAGCTTTATTTCATATTTTCTTATATTTTAGGGTATTATTAAATAGGTAAAAATAGTTTTTAATTAATAATAATTAAAAAAAATAGTCATAAAAATAATTTTCTTTCTCTCAAAATTTTCTCTTATCATTAGGTTTGTAAAAATTTAATTTTTATATTTTTAGGATTAATATTGTTTCAATTTCACATTTTCTTTTGTACGTTACATAGTTTTTAATTTAAATTTATAAAAGAAAAAATCAAGAAAACATCATTTTAAAAATAGTGATAGCTTTTATTTAATAAAATTTAGCTTCTTAATTTTCTTTAATTTGCATTTAAGCCCCTGTAATTTACAGACTTTCTCTTTAGGTATAATTATTCATAATCACAAACCTTTTCCCGTTCAATATCACCCGATCACTATACGTTTGATTATTCAGTCGCACAGCTCGTTGGGACTTAACGACCTGGGGAAACACTAAACTCCTCTTGATCTTCATTGCATTGTTTCTGAGCTGTTTGAAGTTTATTATGGTTGACCATTCACAAGTGGTTAGCTTGTGTGATAAACTTGACGGTTTGGACCCAATCATATACTTTTTGGCTGCTAAGAGTAGACTAGTGAGATTCTCAAGAGTTTCATTACTAAGATAGAAATTCTAGTAAATTATAAGGTCAAGGTAATCAGATGTGATAATGGAACTGAGTTTAAGAATGATGTGATGAATCAGTTATGTGTAGTTAAGGGTATAGAAAGACAGTTTAGTGTTGCTAGAACACCACAACAGAATGGTGTAGCTGAAAGGAAAAATAGGACACTAATTGAGGCTGCTAGGACAATGTTGTCAGAATCTAAGTTACCAACTACCTTTTGGGCTGAAGCTGTAGGCACTGCATGTTATGTGTAGAATAGAAGTAAGGTAGTGAAGCCTTATAACAAGACCCCCTATGAGGTGTTACATGATAGGAAGCCAATGATTGCATTCCTAAAACCTTTTGGGTGTCCTGTTACTATCTTGAATACCATAGACTACCTAGGAAAGTTTTAAGAAAAAGCTGATGATGGATACTTTTTAGGCTATTCTTCTAATAGTAAAGCCTTTAGAGTTTACAATAGGAGGACTAGAATTGTTGAAGAGAACCTACATGTTCAATTTAGTGAAAAGACTCCTAGTGTTGAGACCAAGGGACCAGACTGGCTGTTTAACATTGATATGCTAACCAAATCTATGAATTATGAGCCTATCATTGCAGGAACTTCCACTAATGTTAATACAGGTACCCAAAAGGATTCTGATGCAGAAACAGATTCCAAGGAAGCTGATTCTCCAAAGAAGTTCTATTTGTTTTAAAAGTGGAAAGCTGGTTCTGTCTCACCCATCATTGATAAGCAAGGTCCCACTGATGATGCTGCATTGAATACTGGAAGCAAAGTTGATCATCATCAAGATAAGGATGAGTTGTTGACAGATGACTCAGTGTCGGTAGAAGAAATTGAAAGAAAGAAAAAGGCATTCTGAAAGCACTGCTAAGCCAACCAAAAGCACGGATAGAAATACTGAAAGCACTGCTAAGCCAACTTCTACCACTGCCAAACAAGTGAAACCCCAACTGCAAGTACTGGTGATAGTACTTTCTTTGGACCAACAGCAAAGCCATTATTTGGTGAAGAGGAGTATCCACATGATCCTACCATGCCTGCTTTAATAGAAATTGATACTCCTACAGATGATGAAGACATGGATGATTTCTTCAATGCTGATCTTACTAACTTGGAAACAGTCATTCATGAAAGTCCAATCACTACCACAAGGATTCACAAGATTCATCCCAAGGAACAAAAACTTGGAAATTTGAATACTCCAGTTCAAACAAGAAGCAGGGTTAAGAACACTGAAACCTTTCCTGAGCAAGGTTTCTTTGCAAGATCACTTCACAAAAGAAATAGTCATAAAGATCTGCAAAATTTCCTGTTTGGTTGTTTTCTGTCTCAAAAAGAGCCCAAAAGAGTGGAAGAAGCTTTATCAGAAGAAGGATGGGTGGAATCTATGCAAGAGGAACTTCTTCAGTTCAAACTTCAAGAGGTTTGGACATTGGTTGATCTTCCTAATGGTAAGAGGGCATTTGGGACAAAATGGGTGTTCAGAAACAAGAGGGATGAAAGAGGAATAGTGGTAAGAAACAAATCAAGATTGGTTGCTCAAGGATATACACAAACTGAAGGCTTGGATTATGATGAAGTATTTGCTCCAGTTGCAAGAATTGAGGCTATTAGATTATTTTTAGCTTATGCTTCATTCAAGAATTTTGTTGTGTATCAGATGGATGTTAAAAGTGCCTTCTTGTATGGCACAATTGATGAAGAGGTTTATGTTTGTCAACCTCCTGGTTTTGAAGCTCCTGATCATCCTGACAAGGTTTACAGGGTGAGGAAGGCTATGTATGGGTTGCATCAAGCTCCTAGGGCATGGTATGAGTGCCTGTCTACTTATTTGATGGACAATGGATTTAAAAGAGGGTTGATTGATAAAAATTTGTTCATTAGGAAGCATAAAGATGATATTTTATTGGTTCAGGTCTATGTAGATGACATCATTTTTGGCTCAACTAATAAGGAGCTATGCACAGAATTTGAGAAACTTATGTGTTAATACAAATAAGCCGTAAAAACGTTTATTTATATTTTACGATCTTCTAATGTTTTGTCGATAACAAATGTAAAATCATTTTAACGAAACAAATAAAATACGTAAATGGTTTGAACTAATAGTTTCTAACATATTCACATTTTCACATAAAACACTAAAACAAGTATAAGTGATTTTATGATTTAATATTACATATGTACAACAACTAGTGTTTACATTTTGGGTAAAATATACACATAACTAGTATGTAGTATATTGGGTAATATAAATGGGTAGAAACTTAAGTATCATAACCCATTGGGAAAATACATTGAATGTAGTTGGGTACAACCCAAAGCCCATGACCCATGGAGCTTGACCCATAACCCATTGCATGACATCATGCTCATATCATATATGGATAATATCCATAACCCATGGTATTGACCCATACCCAATGTCTAGATACATTGAACCCTTGGTGAGCACTCAAGAGAATGTCTAGATACATTGAACACTTGGTGAGCACTCAAGAGATACATTGTATCTAGCTAAAGACCCATGGATCAACCCATGACCCATAACCCAAAATACCCATGGGCAAAGGGGAGCGTTCCACGGATCCCTGGCTTTGTGCTAGCCGGATCCCTTGTGGGAGGGATCCGCGGGATCCGAGGAACATGTAACGATTCGCATTTTCGGGTCACTATTCATTTTTACTATTCACGGCTACTATTCACTTTTTACTACTCACTCTCGAAATTTTTATTTCACATTCTCGTAGGATAAATCATTTTAGTAATGACCTAAGAGTTCGACAATCGTTAGATCATTTCGCAAAAGTTATTAAGAAAACACCGTTTTAAAGTTTCGTTTTGGACGGTACACCATTTAAACATCCCGCGCATATCGAAAACCAACTCCGACAATTTTCCCCGCATCAGATAAATTTTTAGATCATTCATGATTAATTTGAGAATTTTTAAGATTTATTATTATTTTACCAAATAAGCCCAGCGCAGAACAAAACTAAACTTACGTTTTAAACGATTCTACTTACATCCAGACTTAACGATTCCTGCACTGTATTTCCTAAGATGAATAGAAACTTTTACATTTTTGGAAAATTCAAACATATTTCCCTCCTCCTTTGACCATAAAGAAATTAACCTTGTACGTTCTACCTTTTTCTTAAATCGCGTAATTTTTAAACTTCACGAATAACTGTTAAGTTATCCCACGTACGATGAAAACCAAAGTTTGACATCTCATATCACTTTTAGACTAATTTTAGTCTACTCTAAATAAATTCACGATCATTTCCCTGAAATTTCGTTCTTTTCTGATAAACTGCGAATTACGCGTTTTTGACCCGTATTTCCAGCTTTAAGCAGCGTTTTTGCACCCAATAAGACTTATCACCCATTTTATATTTTTAGATGAAGTATAATGATGAGTTTCATCATTCCTGCAAGTTTCATATTTTTACGATACCCGGTTTTACCTTTTATGGCTTCGATTAGCATTTAACGGAACCAAAACTCACTCCGTAATCAAGATAATACCAAAACTATCCACCTAAGTCATCTTATCTCTATATGAACGAAATTTGGGAAGGGAGTCATCACCTTGGTGTCAAAATCCTAAGCATGCTACCTTTAGATCATTACATGTATAAATTTAACCATGGTTAGTTTTTAACCCAATATATAGTTAACTAAAATCTCTAGCCTATAAATACCAAACATAAACCTTCATAATTTCTTGCACCACCCCTTCTTATCATCTAAAGTCCTAAACCCTAAGGCATTTCTTATAGATCTTGTAAGAACATTCATGTGTTCTTGAAGAAAAACTAGCGTTTGATCTTCGTTCTTGGAAGTTTTCAAGAAAGAGTCGTTATAATCTTCAAATATCTTCAAGTCTCCAAAAAGACGTCGTTATAATCTTCTTTTCTTCTTCGGGTTCTCAAGAAGGCGTTGTTATAATCTTCTAATAGCCGTGGGTTTTCGAAGACTGCAAATTCTACGTCGAAGCTCCGTTAATATTTTATTTTTCCATAATACTCAAGCATTCTATTTTAAGGTAAGTATATATATAACTCAAACTTATTTAAATACTTATAAACTTTGTTAGTTTATTTATTGTATTTATAAACTCTTAATATATAATATAATCAAGTAATCAAAATACATGTTTTACGTATTGAGCACTACAACACTAGGGAACTTCATGTGAGGGGTTCATTTGGGTAAACGGATCGACGAGTTGCTGGATTTACGAATTAAAGTGTCCTAGCTCCTCGAACGTTTACTGCATGACCTCTGAATTATGATGGCCCGAACGGTAGTACGAGATATACAAACGAAAACCATTTTTATAAACTAACATACAAATACTACGTCATGATCAATATAATGGCATATATAGGCTCGTTCATGTTTTCTTAGGCATTATTCTGAACCTAAGAGTTGACATCATATTCTAGGTTATATGTAGAGACTTCCAGGCTTATCCATCGACTCTGTTATACGTTGTGATATCATTTTTAAGGTGAGTTCTTAGCCCCGTTTTTATATACGTTTGAAACTCTTTGGGGGAGATACATGCTCAACTATTTTCATTTACTTTCACAAGTACTCTAAACTTTTAAGGAATACCGTGAGTTCGTAGCCCCACTTTTACTCGTTTAATTGTTTTACAAACTCTTTGGGGGAGATACATGCTCAAACATTTGCTTTATACTATTTTACAAATACTCAAAGCATTATACTTGATTGCGTTATACTTGATTGCGTTATACTTGATTGTGTTATACTTAAGACGATGGTAAGTCTCCTTTGTTCGGAGCAGTCCACTAGTAAACTTGATAAGACGATGGTAAGTCTCCTTTGTTTGGAGCAGTCCACTAGTAAACTTGATAAGACGATGGTAAGTCTCCTTTGTTCGGAGCAGTCCACTAGTAAACTTGATAAGTCGATGATAAGTCTCCCAACATACACGGAGCAGTCCCCTAAGTGCAATAATGTGAACTATTATGACTGTATGTGTGCTTGACTACAAAATGTATTATATTTTGGCAGTGGGTTGTGAACACACAGGTTGCAAGTTCTTTATGGCGGAACTTGGAACTGAGTGGATTTACAATACCTTTGCTGTGTGAACATTCTTTAAAGGCTTTACATGTTAAACAAACTCTATGAACTCACCAACCATTGTGTTGACACTTTAGCATGTTTATCTCAGGTCATAAGACGATAGCTATTGCATGGAACATAGAGTCGCACGACATATTTTGAAGACTTATGCTTTTGTCATTTACCATTCGAAACATTTATGTATTATACTTTGGGACCTCATTGTTTGTAACTCTGATTTCATTAATCGAATGGTAACTTTTCAAAACATCTCATTTAGAGGTCGTTTTCTATAACTTGTACTTTGTATTATGAAGTAGCACCCCAGTGACACAGTCTTCCACTTCGGTATTTTGGGGGTGTTACAGATTGGTATCAGAGAATTGGTTATAGAGAACTAGGTTGCATTTAGAGCCTAGACTATAACTACTATATACGTTGAGACCTTCCTCCCTATCGCCTTGCACACTGTAGACTTTTTCGTAATTTTAGCACCTAAGAGAGATTTCTATGAACTGATTGAAACACCAAACATCATATGAGTCGATTAGTCCAAGCATTGCATAGTTACTCCTAAATTATACATAGCCTGATCACCTATGTCTAATTCAGGAAGAATCATGCAATGATGGGAGCAGTAGTCTCATATGTGTAAGCAATTCCGTAATCGAGCCAAATTTTCAAAAGATTTTCTTCAAACCACTTGTTTCCAGTTTGATCTGAGTGACAGTTCTTGTTTGATGAGTTGCAAAGATCAAGCTAGAATCAAGTTGTTACTCAAACCGATTTAGCCTAATCTCATGACAGTTCTTGTTTGATGAGTTGTGAGATTAAGTAAAAATCAGTTACCTAAAAATCTTTCAAGGGTTTTGCTCGAGAATGGGAAAGCTTGCCTCATCAAACCTACCATAAGAGAGCATGTCTTTAGGATGGGAAATAGTCGCGATAGTCACAAGAACGTACCTAATTTGATAAGAAACCCATACACATAAGCTTTGACGTAATCCCTTAGACCAGGCACTGTAAGTAGTGAACATCAACAGAACTTCGGGACGAAGTTCCTTTTAAGGGGTAGAGACTGTAGCAATTCGCATTTTCGGGTCACTATTCATTTTTACTATTCATGGCTACTATTCACTCTCGAAATTTTTATTTCACATTCTCGTAGGATAAATCATTTTAGTAATGACCTAAGAGTTCGACAATCGTTAGATCATTTTCGCAAAAGTTATTAAGAAAACACCGTTTTAAAGTTTCGTTTTGGACGGTACACCATTTAAACATCCCGCGCATATCGAAAACCAACTCCGACAATTTTCCCCGCATCAGATAAATTTTTAGATCATTCATGATTAATTTGAGAATTTTTAAGATTTATTATTATTTTACCAAATAAGCCCAGCGCAGAACAAAACTAAACTTACGTTTTAAACGATTCTACTTACATCCAGACTTAACGATTCCTGCACTGTATTTCCTAAGATGAGTAGAAACTTTTACATTTTTGGAAAATTCAAACATATTTCCCTCCTCCTTTGACCATAAAGAAATTAACCTTGTACGTTCTACCTTTTTCTTAAATCGCGTAATTTTTAAACTTCACGAATAACTGTTAAGTTATCCCACGTACGACGAAAACCAAAGTTTGACATCTCATATCACTTTTAGACTAATTTTAGTCTACTCTAAATAAATTCACGATCATTTCCCTGAAATTTCGTTCTTTTCTGATAAACTGCGAATTACGCGTTTTTGACCCGTATTTCCAGCTTTAAGCAGCGTTTTTGCACCCAATAAGACTTATCACCCATTTTATATTTTTAGATGAAGTATAATGATGAGTTTCATCATTCCTGCAAGTTTCATATTTTTACGATACTCGGTTTTACCTTTTTTGGCTTCGATTAGCATTTAACGGAACCAAAACTCACTCCGTAATCAAGATAATACCAAAACTATCCACCTAAGTCATCTTATCTCTATATGAACGAAATTTGGGATGGGAGTCATCACCTTGGTGTCAAAATCCTAAGCATGCTACCTTTAGATCATTACATGTGTAAATTTAACCATGGTTAGTTTTTAACCCAATATATAGTTAACTAAAATCTCTAGCCTATAAATACCAAACATAAACCTTCATAATTTCTTGCACCACCCCTTCTTATCATCTAAAGTCATAAACCCTAAGGCATTTCTTATAGATCTTGTAAGAACATTCATGTGTTCTTGAAGAAAAACTAGCGTTTGATCTTCGTTCTTGGAAGTTTTCAAGAAAGAGTCGTTATAATCTTCAAATATCTTCAAGTCTCCAAAAAGACGTCGTTATAATCTTCTTTTCTTCTTTGGGTTCTCAAGAAGGCGTTGTTATAATCTTCTAATAGCCGTGGGTTTTCGAAGACTGCAAATTCTACGTCGAAGCTCCGTTAATAATTTATTTTTCCATAATACTCAAGCATTCTATTTTAAGGTAAGTATATATATAACTCAAACTTATTTAAATACTTATAAACTTTGTTAGTTTATTTATTGTATTTATAAACTCTTAATATATAATATAATCAAGTAATCAAAATACATGTTTTACGTATTGAGCACTACAACACTAGGGAACTTCATGTGAGGGGTTCATTTGGGTAAACGGATCGACGAGTTGCTGGATTTACGAATTAAAGTGTCCTAGCTCCTCGAACGTTTACTGCATGACCTCTGAATTATGATGGCCCGAACGGTAGTACGAGATATACAAACGAAAACCATTTTTATAAACTAACATACAAATACTACGTCATGATCAATATAATGGCATATATAGGCTCGTTCATGTTTTCTTAGGCATTATTCTGAACCTAAGAGTTGACATCATATTCTAGGTTATATGTAGAGACTTCCAGGCTTATCCATCGACTCCGTTATACGTTGTGATATCATTTTTAAAGTGAGTTCTTAGCCCCGTTTTTATATACGTTTGAAACTCTTTGGGGGAGATACATGCTCAACTATTTTCATTTACTTTCACAAGTACTCTAAACTTTTAAGGATTATCGTGAGTTCGTAGCCCCACTTTTACTCGTTTAATTGTTTTACAAACTCTTTGGGGGAGATACATGCTCAAACATTTGCTTTATACTATTTTACAAATACTCAAAGCATTATACTTGGTTGCATTATACTTGATTGCGTTATACTTGATTGCGTTATACTTGATTGTGTTATACTTAAGACGATGGTAAGTCTCCTTTGTTCGGAGCAGTCCACTAGTAAACTTGATAAGACGATGGTAAGTCTCCTTTGTTCGGAGCAGTCCACTAGTAAACTTGATAAGACGATGGTAAGTCTCCTTTGTTCGGAGCAGTCCACTAGTAAACTTGATAAGTCGATGATAAGTCTCCCAACATACACGGAGAAGTCCCCTAAGTGCAATAATGTGAACTATTATGACTGTATATGTGCTTGACTACAAAATGTATTATATTTTGGCAGTGGGTTGTGAACACACAGGTTGCAAGTTCTTTATGGCGGAACTTGGAACTGAGTGGATTTACAATACCTTTGCTGTGTGAACATTCTTTAAAGGCTTTACATGTTAAACAAACTCTATGAACTCACCAACCATTGTGTTGACACTTTAGCATGTTTATCTCAGGTCATAAGACGATAGCTATTGCATGGAACATAGAGTCGCACGACATATTTTGAAGACTTATGCTTTTGTCATTTACCATTCGAAACATTTATGTATTATACTTTGGGACCTCATTGTTTGTAACTCTGATTTCATTAATCGAATGGTAACTTTTCAAAACGTCTCATTTAGAGGTCGTTTTCTATAACTTGTACTTTGTATTATGAAGTAGCACCCCAGTGACACAGTCTTCCGCTGCGGTATTTTGGGGGTGTTACAGAACATTAGAGAATTTCCTCTATAAATAGAGAGCCATTTCTTCCTTTCTATTCACCACTTCACACACATACTTCCCCCAAGTATTATACCTCTCTAACCTCAGATCCAAGTGATCTACGTAGTTTGTCTTTTGTTTTCGTGTGATTCTCTAGGTTCCTCTTAAAGGCGAGATCACCACTTCTTGAAGATGAGCAAGCTCAAGTCCATGAGTTGCCAAGCTTCGTCATCATCAAGACAACTAAGGTTCTCTTGTTGATAGTTCTTTCTTCCTTCGTAGATGTTGGGTCGAGGGCATTAGTGAAGGATGCCGAAAGTGTCAAGACGAAAGCATTAGTGAAAGGTGCTTATCGTTCGTGTCAAAAGTTTAAGTGAAGAATGCTAAAGGTGTCAAGACGAAGGCATTAGTGAAGGGTGCCAAGCGTTGTGTCAAAGGCATTAGAGAAGGATGCTTAAGAACCAAATAAAGTGGCATTTGGGAAGAGTGCCTAGGTCGTATAATCGATGAGGTGCATCGTTATACATATAAGTATTTGTTTATTTCCAAGGATGGTGATATCCATGATGGTGTTGTAACAAGGAGTAGATCTCCTTGAGATTAGGTGTTGTGCTGTGAAGGGTAGTAGTTCCTCCATAGTAATGGAACTAGGTGCTTAGCCTAGTACCTAATAAAGGGTAGGCGACATTTTGATAGGATTAGTTCTCCTTGGTGTGAAAGAACTCGGAGGTTAGCCTAGCACCGGATAAAGGGTAGGCGACGTTGTGTTAGGTGTGGTTCGCCTTGGTGTGAAGGAACTCGGTATTTAGCTTTGTACCGGAAAAAGGTTAAGCGACTTTGTGAAGGCTTCTCCGCCATAAGGAGTTGGTGTAGTGTTTACGAACTCTCGAGTAGGTAACTCGGGGAGTGGAGTAGGGCAAGGAAGGTGTCCTTGTAGCCGAACCACTATAAATACTTGTGTCGTGGTGATGTGCTTCTTACTCTTTATCTTTCATTACACGTTTATATATCTATCTATCAACGTCCAACATAAACAACCAAATAGATTGACATAAGTCGATCTAAATATTTAAAAGGAAGTTTTAAATTGGTAAAACTATTCAACCCCCCCCCCCCTTCTAGTTTTCCACATTATGCATGACAAGTTTCAAATGAGTTCTATGGGAGAACTCACTTTCTTTTTGGGGCTACAGGTTCAACAGAGGACTGATGGTATCTTCATTAGTTAAGACAAGTATGTAGCAGATGTTTTGAAGAAGTTTGGGTTTCAGGGTGTAAAGAGTGCTAGTACACCTATGGAGACTCAGAAACCACTGCTACCAGATGATGGAAGTCCCAAAGTTGATTTGAAGTTGTACAGGTCCATGATTGGATCTTTGATGTATCTCACTGCATCTAGGCCAGATATTATGTTCTCAGTATGTGTGTGTGCAAGATTTCAAGTCACACCTAATACCTCACACATGAATGCTGTTAAGAGAATCTTTAGATACCTTAAAGGTCATCATAAACTAGGCCTTTGGTATTCTAAGGATTCTCCTTTTGATTTGGTAGCCTATACAGATAGTGATTATGTTGGTGCTAGTTTGGATAGGAAATCTACATGTCAGTTTTTGGGAAGCAGACTAATTTCATGGCAGTGTAAAAAGCAAACTATTGTGGCAAATTCTACAACTAAAGCTGAATATGTGGCTGCTGCTAGTTGTTGTGGTCAAGTTCTTTGGATTCAGAATCAATTGTTGGATTTTGGCTACAACTTTATGCATACCAAGATTTACATTGATAATAATAGTACAATTTTCATCATTAAAAATCTTGTTTTACATTCTAGAACTAAACATATTGAGATAAGGCATCATTTTATTAGAGATTGTAATGAGGAAATGTTGATTCAAATGGTAAAAATCCACACTTATTTCAATGTTGCTGATCTTCTCACTAAAGCTTTTGAAGTGGGGAGATTTCAGTACCTTGTTGTTAGTATTGGAATGATTAATCATTAAATCTCAACTTGTTTTGTAAAAGTTTGTATAAGTATTGGACTGTTATTATGTGATCTTAGTATTGCTATTTTTGTTTCTAACCACTGATAGTTATGTTCAAACCACTGTTTGTTGCTTTGTGTTCCCACTAACCATTTTGCAGACAAATGAAAGTTAATTACTGATGCAAAAGAAGTGTTGAAGTTAAATTGTTCATTCATTCAAGAAATAGTTTATAGCTTACAGCTTACAATTAACTTCAACTGAAAATACAAGACCATTTCTATACAAGATTTACTAAACCTATACTAGCTCATATCATCTATTCCAAAAGCTGGTGATATGCATGACCAGTACGACGAAGAAGCTGGGAAGGATGGATTGATGAAAACGAAGATGATGAAGATGAATACACTAGATGGATTTGTGGTATGAAAAATCTTTAGTTGTTCCATCTACTCGTTCCACCATAAAGCATCACTCCATCTTCCTTTTGCCCTTTCCCTTATCGATATGAGATGAAGCACCAAAACATGGCGCAAGAAGAGCAAGCACCACCTCTCTATTCTTTGGAAGTGGTGGATTTCTGGCACGTGGCCTTGGTTGGGGTTGAGATGGTGAAGGTTGTGCTCTCTCTGCTTCCTCTCTCACCAATCTATTGAAGGTTGGCTCTAGGCGCTCAGTAGAATCATCTGAACCCCTAGATGACTCACTAGGATTCACCACACTATCATCTTCAGATGACGGAAGAAATGGGGACTTTCTAGGTCGTGGTTCTTGTGGAGGAAGGTAAAGATGCCATGGGTTAGAATCATCACTTGATGATGATGATGAGGAGGAGGAGGAGGAGGAGGATGTTAGATCAATGACTTCTGGTTGATTCCACATGCTGATTATTTTTTATTTTTGAGAAATTAGGGTTTGGATTAATTGATGTGTGTGTTATTTGGGCCTTAGGATTCTTATATAGGCAGAGCAACTGATATTAGTGAGTAAATGAGGGGAAGGTTTAAGTGGTTGAGGAGTTAATGAGTCTTTTGACTTCGAAAATGAATTAATACCGGAAGTTGACCATATTGACTTAGCCTTTAGCACATTGGCTAACCACTGCTAAGTATATGGAACCACTTCTATGTTTTGCTAACCACTTCTAACATTAATTCTCTTCTTTGTGTTTGGTTTATGTTTGTGATTTGCAGGTATGAAGGATTGTTGTACATTGGAGCATGTGCTGTTTTTAGCTGCTAGTGTTAAAAAAAAAAAAAAAAAAAAAGGAATTGTGTAATCCTTCATATTTTTGTGTGATATCACTAATTTTGACACAGATTTGCTTGCTGTATCTCTTGATCAACTGGTTGGAGTGAAATTCTGTATCCACTGCTAGTGTTTTTCAAACCACGGATAGAGGCTGTCAAACCACTGCTAGCATGTTGCTGATTTTTGGATACCTCAGGGGCTGTTTGGTAACTTTGGTGAAAACACATTATTTCTCCCCAAATCACGGATAGATCATTTAATTGATCTTCAAACCACTTCAATTGGCGCTCTACATAAACCCTAATCACTTTCCTTTGCTTAATTCACACATCTCACATCATTCTCATTATCAATCACAATGCCGAATCAATACTCCAACACACATAACCTTGTTCCTAATCTGATAAAAAACAATAGATCCGAAGGTTTTCATCAAATGATTGATTTCCTTCTTCACAGTCCTATTCACTTTGCCTTAACAGTCACACCCACCATCCTTAAAGCCTATATCCATCAGTTTTGGGGGAATGCTAAGCTTGAGGAGGTCAATGGAGTAGAAGTGTTTAGTTCTGTTATGGATGAGCATGCTATTTTGGTTAATGAGGAGATCATTAGAAGGGTTTTGAAGTTTGATGATGCTGATGGTGCTGTAAATCTTTCAGATGCTGAGATTTTTGCTGGTTTAGAGAGGTTAGGATATTCTTGAACGTTTTAATGAATTGACGGCTAAATGTGCTAAAATGGATGATACAATCTCCAGTCTTCAAGAGTTGGCTGTGTTTCAGGGTAAAGAAATTAGGCGGCTGAAGCATAGGATGTTTGTTTTGGAGAAAGTAAGAAGACCTGGGGTTGCTGTGTTAAGGACAATGAGGACGATGAAAGAGAAGGTGGACTCCTCTCCAGCTCTGAATGTGGAGAATGTACCCAAACAGGGGAGGAGTGGAGGCATGAATTCAGGGGAGGCTGTAGATGTGCATATGGAAGAAGATGTGGATAGTGGAGATCAAGCAGCACAATTTTTAGTATCTGATAAAGATGGGAATGAAGTTGTTCTTGAAACAAAGAAGACTGTGGTAGAAGATGAGGTAGTGCAGGACACAACCACTGATAGTGTGTCTGCAACCACAGCTAGTACACTTGAAACCACTGTTGCAGTTTCAGATATGGCAATTGTACCCACTGCTATCATAACTACTTCCACAATTGTTACAACCATCTCTGTGTCACCACCTAAATCAAAAGAGGTTGAGAAAGAAGCTGCAAGTACACTGATCAATCTAAGCAAAACCTCATCTAATCCTACACCCATCATTGCACCTGTTTTTGCTCTTGAATCTACTGCAACCAAACCCAAAGGTAAAAGTTTAGTTATTGGTGAGCCTTTGAAGAAGAAGGTGGCTCAACCAGATATTGGTAAGGGTAAAGGTATTGCAGCACCTGTCTTAAAGTTTAAAAGTGTAGCAGAACAGATTGTTTATGATGAAGAGTATACAAGAGGCATACAAGCTGAAGAGGAAGCAGCTGCAGAAAAAGAAAAGAAAGAAGAGGAGGAGGCTTCTCAGAAATGGTTAGCTAAATGGTATGAATCACAAAACTATCTGCAAGCTTCTAATCAAATACAGGATGAGTATACTACTCAAGAATAGGCATTGTTAGATGATGAGGAAAGAGCTAGAATTTTGGGTGAATGGGCAAGGAGGATTAGTAAGGAAAAGAAGCAAGTTATAAGGAAGAAACCTCCTATAATTCGTGAGATGAGAAATGTATTGATGAAGATTATTAAGAATTCAGGCATACATATTCCTGACAATCTTAGTAAATGTTCATTTGAAAGAATTCATGAGCTTTATCTGATGTGTATGAGGATTAATAATGAGAATTTTACTCCTATAGGTTCTGAAAAAGATGAAGAGTGGATTAAAGGTAATCTAAAGAGAAAATCTGAGATTCAGGAGACATCTGATTTTAAAAGATTTAAAGAGATTGAAGATAGTCATCAAATTATCTCTTATGCATTTGAGCTTAATGGAAGTGAAGGATGTTGGAAAATTCAAAGTCACAATAATGAAGTTTCTGAGTATAATAAATTTTCACAGATGCTTCAGTATTTTGATAGAGATGATTTGCTGAATCTTTGGGAGCTTTATAGGAATAAGTTTGGTGATTTGCAACCAGATGATTATTATGAGAGAATGGTTTATCATCACTTGAAGATTTTGTTTGAACCTACTCATGATGAACCTGAATGGAAAGGACTCTGCAATGGACAAGTTACATGATGGTTTCTATATCAAACTTGTGGAGTTCATGTATTAACTGTGTTTGGAAAAGTTATTCATATGCTTATGGAAGGTGATTATCCTTAATTGAATAATTGTTCAGGAGTTATTGCTCAGATGGTGAAGCCTGGTGGTATAAAGATGTTGATGCCCTATGATGGTCAAGCTTTCAATTTGTTGCTAAAGTATGAGAAAATTCTTAAATCTAGTAAGTGTTTGGCTACATCCTCCAATTCAGAAGTTTTGAGCTTAAAGGAAACTTGAGAATTCTATTTGAATGTATCAAGTTTAGGGGAGGATTGTTGGGTTTTTGGTTCCTTGGATCAAGATATATTCTAAGTGTTGGAACCACGGACAGAGTGATGAAACCACAGACAGAAGAATGGATCCACTGCTGAAGACAAACCGCGGCTAGTAGTATTGTGTAACCACGGATATTGTAATGTAATCATTGCTAGTCTTGTATAGTCGGTTTAATATTTTGTATTAGATAAATATGGAAAAAATATTTATCTTGTAGGTTACGTATTGTATTATGTAAAGGACTCCTTAGCCTATAAAAGGAGGTTCTAGGTTAGATTAGATATACGTATGTTTTATATCTAAGGTCGATACACTTCAAGGTTGTAAAACCCTAATACTGGTTAGAGTATTCGTATTAATAATAATATTGAGGTGTTGAATGTTCATTATTCTTCTTCTTAAGATTAAGTATTAAATTCCGCGTGATACTTAATAAGTCTTTGTTTAAGTCAGTTTCTATATTAGATCGTTTGCTCAACTGGGATAAACATATTGTTCTCACAAGATACTGATGGAAGATGATTTCAAACCAGTAGTACAGCCACAGAGAAGATTAAACCCAAAAGTTCAAGATGTGGTAAAAGACGAGATCATTAAACTCCTGAATGCAGATCTAATTTACGCTATTTCCGATAGTCCTTGGGTAAGTCCTATTCATGTTGTGCCAAAGAAGGGGGGAATAAACGTGGTCACTAACAAAGATAACGAACTAATACCTACAAGAACGGTTACTGGCTGGAGAGTGTGCATCAATTACATAAAATTAAATGACACAACGTGGAAGGATCACTTTCCACTCCGTTTCATCGATCAGATGTTAGAGAGGCTTTATGGACATGAATATTATTGTTTCTTGGATGGATTTTCAGGATATTTTCAGATTCCGATCGCCCAAGAAGAGCAGGAAAATACTAATTTCACTTGCCCTTACAGAACATTTGCTTACCGAAGAATGCCTTTCGGACTATGTAATGCCCCTGCCACATTCCAACGGTTCATGACGGCAATATTCTTGGATATGTGCCAAGAATTTATGGAAGTATTCATGGACGATTTCTTGGTCTTTGGTAACTCTTATTCATCTTGTCTTAATAATTTATGTAAAATGCTTGCTAGATATGAAGAACCCAACCTTGTCCTAAATTGGGAGAAATGCCATTTTATGGTAAAAGAAGGGATTGTTTTGGGACATAAAATTTCACAAACTGGGATTGAAGTTGATAAAGCTAAGGTTGACGTCATTTCTCGACTCCCTTATCCTACTAATCTTAAGCGGATTAGGAGTTTTCTTGGGCACGCTGGGTTTTATAGAAGATTTATAAAAGACTTTTCCAAAACTGCTAAACCTATGACCCAACTTCTCAAGAAAGATGCAAAATTTGACTTTAATGATGAGTGCAAAATAGCCTGATGCAGGTTTTACTGACCAGGTCTTAATATTTATAGTGTCTCACTATACCTATAGTCTACCCTAGTGCACTAACGGGCAGTGTACCCGGTCGCGTGTAGTGTAGTAATCGGTAAAGCCGAGGTCGTCCCAAGAGCTATGTGTGTTGATGATTACTAAGTCTAGTGTCACAAATTTAATAAAGGTTTCGATAGGGATTTAATTAATTAAACTACTAATGCAGAATAAAGTAAATAAAAGCAGATAAATGGTAAAGGGAAATCAATAGAGGAGAGTGGTGCCAACCTAGTTAATCCTCCTAGCTAGTTATGTCTACGTCTACTTACTTCCAATTAGTTCAGGTGGGGTCAAATTCGAGAGGACAGTATTTGGTCAATTCGCCCTAACCTATCAGCAAAGATGCGACCACAGGAGAAATCAGGCGAACCGTCATAAGTCCTGTTGTTCCTGGTCCCCTAAGCCAAGTCATTAAGTACCGCCACATGCAAGATTCATAATAGTGAGTGCCCGACCGTTAGGAACTTAGACACTACACCCCCCAATTCTTAAGTTCATCCAAACGATAGGTGATCAGTTGGTCAAATCGCATAAGTAAAAAGGGTCGTCAGTTGGTCATATCTTACCCTTCCCGTCTCAGTCCGCTCACCTAGGGTCAGTTGGTCATATCTCCTAGGCAATTGGCCTCTACCGCCATTCAAAACTACCGAACCAAGGGTGGCTACCAATGAACTATGCATGCATATACTTAGAAATAATTGTACGGAAGTAAAGGTAAACGCAAACAAAACAATTAAGGAATCATAACTAGGCTAACACCAAGAGGTGCTTAGCCGCTCATATTAATCATGCAAATCAATTCAATATTCAAAAGTACAAAATACATGAATTGAAAGTAAAAAAATATAAAACGCTAATGCTTATCGTAGTGGAGTGACTTCTCCCTTGGAAACAGCTTAGTATGCTCCTCTAGACCTACCTTGAGCTTTTTCCCACGTTCTCAGAGTGTTGTATGTGCAATGGGATGATTAGAAATGCTGGAATTCGTGGGGTATTTATAGGCCAAATCTGGGTTACGGCGTAACCAATATAGGAGTTACGCTGTAACCTTCTATTTCTTCATAAAATGCACTAGATTTGCTGGTTACGGCGTAACCTTATTAGTGGTTACGCCGTAGTCTTCAATAAACTCGGTTACGTTGTAAGTGATGCAGTAGTTACGGCGTAAGTATAAGCGGCGTGGAACCTTTTTTGACCTAATGTAGTTACGTCGTAACCTTTGGGAGGAGTTACGCCGTAACCCTCTGATAAGTTGGCATACTGAGTCACGCAATAGTTACGGCGTAATGTGAGAGATGAGTTACGCTGTAACTTCTTCAAAATAGCTTACTGTGATAAATCTTTAGATATATTTCCAGATCCGCGTCTCTTCAGCTCCAATGCTCGTAATTTACCTGAAAGTGGAAAATAATGGAAAACAAGCGTAAATCCATATAAATGATATAAATAACGAACATTATCGGGGGAAACTAACACTTAATATTCAGGACTATTTGATGTTATCAAATATCCCCCTACTTGAACTCTACTTTCCCTCAAGTAGACCTTATTAGATAGATTCCTAAAAAGATATCTCCCATAACCTGGAAAATATGAGTTTACAAATCCCTTATGCTAGAATAAAACAAAGCCGAACACCTCACGAAATGGGAACAAACACTCAAATCTCTCAACTATTCTAAGTGTCAATTTCGGGGTAATCATTCAATCGCACAGTCATAGCATGTATTCTATCATAAGCTTGGCGGTTACACAAATCTCCACCACTAGATTTAAGGGCTAAACAATTCTTGAAGGCAATATGGGTAGACACGACAAAGGTTAAGGGGCGACTCGTCATTACTAACATGTCATGGCGAAGTGGACAAAATCAATGATACATGACCAAATCCATGGCCAAGACACCAAAGATTGCTCGCTGCATCACCTAGACACGCTTCATGACTAAAAGGGTAGGATAAGACATGGGATATATAATTTGTGTAAAATAAAAAAACAAGCAGGTAGTCTAAATCTATAACCAAGTCATCACCACTTACCGTTCGCCCAAAGTTCAAGCTTAGAAGTCAAGAAATCGGATCATGAAATGCAAGGTAGATGTGTCATTAGAGGACGTCGTGATGGGCACACTACCCTTTTCTCCAACTGTTGGCATAACTACCAACTCCAATCTTCAAATGTGACCGAGGTGGCCTCCTCGATACTAAATCAATAAGCTCATACTACAGTGCTTATAACATCGCACTTTACAATAGCATAATCATAACAACTATTTATTTATTTATTATTTTTTTCTTTTTTTTTCGAATCACTTTTTTTTTGAATCAACATAACAATAAATACTAACATAATATCCCCCCAATTGAGATGAACAATGGGAATTCGAGGGGTCTTCAATGATCTTCAGAAATGTTGTCGGTGAAAGCATGATTTCCGAACCTTTCCACTCGAACCTTGAACTTAGGCAAATGATGACTTCCCAATTACAATTAAAGACTACAGGGTAGGCTAAGGTGTATAGGTGTATCGAGACAATATATCGGGTTAACAAAATGAAAGGAATGGCTCAGAAGGGTGTATCTAGAGGTATCTTGCACTAAAGATGAGTGCAACAAAAGGGTTTCACATGGGGGTCGAAAAGTCGAGGTGACTAATCGATAGACTCACAATGGTAGGCTGTTTGGGTGATAATCCTATAATATTGCCTTCTAAAACTGAAAAATCCAAATACATCGAGCTAACTCAACATACCTCGTCTATGGTCTCGAAATGATGCAAAGGCCAAGTTCTAAACTTTACAAGCTACCGGCACACTCATAATTTGGTGGATTTGGGGTAAAACATTGGAAACGGATAAGGCTAATCTCACCATATAATATCAACGGTTGTATGTGGTCGGCTAAGGTCTAATCTAGTTATGTTAAGAAAAACATGTCAAAATTTAAAAAATGGCATAATTTTTCAAAATAAACTAGAAAAATGAGGGCGAAATAAAGTTCAAGAGATAATTCTACTCCCGTCCCCCCACTTGAATTGTACAAAGTCCCTTTTGTACTAGGCATTAAATAAAGGTGAAGAGAAAGGTAGAATTAGAGCCAGAACTTCCCTGAAATTTGCTCCATAAAGAAGGAAGGCTCACGAACAAGAGACGTGCCTTCATATAAGCGTCATGAACAAACTTCAATCCCTGAAATCACAATACCGACAAGCATAATTCTAAAAAGAAAAAAAATGAAAAATGAAAAACAAACCTAACTCACTTTCGTAGGAATCACAGTTGCATTTAGCGAATGCAACAAGCCTTTTAAACCACTTGGTGTCCCAAGTGGACGAGTGAAGTCTCGTGAGGGTTTACATGGAACACACCCACAAAGTTCATTTAAAATACTAATACAAGGTTATTGTGTTTTAAAATGAAAGAATTAAAGTAGAGAAAAGTTACGTCGTAACTCTTTTGAGGGAGTTACGCCGTAACTGGCAAAACCTGGAATGAGCTGCAAAGCGAGTAGTTACGGCGTAACCACTAAGATGGTATTACGCCGTAATTGGTAATGCGTCAAGAATTCTGCTGCTAAAATGTTGGTTATGGCGTAATTACCAAGATGAGTTACGTCGTAACTCTGTTCAGATCAGCAACTGCAGCAGCAATTAGTTCCACGTTTCCTGAAAAAATAGTTATAAAACACAAAACCCTACAGGAATGGAAATAAAACAAAAGAAAGGGATAATTTGGGTTGTCTCCCGAAAGAGAACTTTTCTTTATTTACGAGTTTTTAAGTTAGACTCAGAGTCACGGGGCTTCTAAGGGGGCCTTTGGACTTCCCCGACTTCCTCCATGTCATTTTTCTTTGAATAAGGCTGGTCCCAAACATGCGGCAAAACATACCGAGTCATGGTGTATATTTTCTGTAGAAAGTTAGCTTGTGCCCATTCAAAACAAAATCTAGCCTCTTATTCCCCATCAATTTTAACATACCCAAACTTTACTCGTAACCAATTTTCAAATGAGATTCCCCTGTATCCTACATTGCTTCTCTTATCTTCGTCAAAACATGCCCATTCCTTGCGTTTGAGCCATTTAGTTTCATGGTATTCTCCTCCATCGTAGATCTGGCGATTATGGTTGCATGTAGGCCATGCCATGGTGTATTCATCGTGCATGATAGCTGGTTCGCAAAAATGAATGGTCCAGTCAATATCGGAGAGCCATTCGATAAAAGCACTATGCTCTTGTAACCACTTTTCTCTGATATCCTTTTCTTTTTCCCAGCACCACCAAACTTCTGCAGCTTCTTTAATCATACGAATGAGATACTTTCCTCCTCCATTACATCTTTTTTGGAAAGGGGAACACGTGGGAAATATTACTTTGGTCCCCTCAACTAAAGGAACACAACAGTGAACTCTTCCTTTTACAACGTAACTAGGAACAGAAAACGGGATTTCTTCCTCATCATCTTCATTGTCACTGGATTCGGAGTCCTGCAAATGGCCAAAAGATGAAGGTGGAAACCAATCGGAGTCATCTAATTCTATCCTCGATGGTTCCTTTGTCGTAATAATTTTTTCTGGCTCAAGCCTCAAGGTTTTATCCAATTTAAATTCCACTATATCTCCATAGTATCCACCGTAGCGTGCTAATGTGTCAAGGAATGGTTTACCAAGAATCAAATGCTCCTTTTTGTCTTTCACATTATCGATCACCACAAATTCGGGGGCTGAAGTAAATTTATCGACCTTTACACACGTACCACCTGTAATTCCTAAAGGGGCAATCTTAGTTTCAGTTGCTGATTCTATCACGATATCTGTTTCCCAAAGGTGGATTATCCTCAGTTTTAAGAATATTGAGAGAGGCATGATGTTTACACAAGACCCAAAATCTACTACCCCCAAAATATCAATATTACCAACAGAACACGGAATGATTAACCCGCTTGCACTAATATCCTTAACTGAGAATAAACTTAATCTTAACCTGGATACGCCTTCTGGAACATGGTTACGCCGTAACTCCGGGAAGTAGTTACGGCATAACTCTACCTGTTTGTCAGTATTCGCGACCTCCAACTTGTCGATTGAGGATTTGCATCCCTCAATTACCTCCTGAGAATCATCGGTGAAAACAGAATTGCATTCCTCCTTGCGCATGGCTTCATTAAGTTCAATTCCATCTATCTCAGCACTGAGTTTTTCAATCATTGCCCCAAGATTTTTTAGGGTTTCATCGTGCCTTGAAAGATTTTTATTTGTGTTTTCCTGGAAACCCCTTAACCAAATATCTCGTTCTTTTTGTTTTTGGGCTGAAGTTTCTAGAAATTTATTGATTGTTTGATCAAGGCTGGGCTTTCTTTCTCCATAAGGCCCACGGTTGTAATTTCCACGATACCCATTATTATTACGATTATCTCCATAAAACGGTCGATTTTCTCCATACTTTTCTTCTTCAATAATCTCTTCGTCCACATGAGGACAATTTTTCGTTAGATGTCCTCCTCCACAGGTTTCACAACCCACTTGGATGGCAAGAACGGTTTCTCTGACCTTCAGCATATCTCGACTGAGATTTTCAATTTTACTAGCGATTGCTGCAATTTCGTCAAAACTTCCGCCTTGGTTTCTTTTACTTCTTCCGTCGTGCCATTTTTGAGATTGATCCGCCATTTTTTGAATGGCTTCAATAGCAAGAGTAGGAGTCATGTTTGGGATAGGTCCTTGATAGTCCAACATCTGCCTTGTAGTTACGTTAATTCCTTTGTAGAAGATGTTGACCTTTTGTTGGTTGTTCAGATCATTAGTAGGACACTTGAAAAGAAGATCGTTGTATCTGTCCCAAGCTTGATATAGCGTTTCGTCATCTTCTTGTTTGAAATTATGGATCTCCAAAAGCTGGTTAGAAATCTTCGACGGCGGGCAATATCTTTGAATAAAGTGTTTCTTTAGTAGCGCCCAAGTATGAATTGCCCCTGCGGGCAATCTTTTGATCCATCTTCTGGCGGCTCCAGTAAGAGTCATTGGGAATACCCTTAGCATAACAACATCATGAGACACGCCCGGAATGTTAAAAAGGATTGCAATGTATAGGACATTTTCAACGTGCTCATATGCATCTTCGTCCCTGTTTCCTGAAAAAGGGTTAGCGCGAAGCTCCCTCATAAATTGGTCTTTGATTTCGAAACGGACATCCGCTCCAATTGCCGGTCTTACGAGACCCGACCCTTATTCCGCTCTTGTCAACGCCAAGTATTCCTCAAGAGTGAGGTCATCGATGTTAACAACTTCCATGGTACCTGAAAACTTGAAATATGATCGTGAGAAAAGTTTAAAATGAAATTAAAGACTTAATATCAATCCTAATATAACGCCCCGGCAGTGGCGCCAAAAACATGATGCAGGTTTTACTGATCAGGTCTTAATATTTATAGTGTCTCGCTATACCTATAGTCTACTATAGTGCACTAATGGGCAGTGTACCCGGTCGCGTGTAGTGTAGTAATCGGTAAAGCTGAGGTCGTCCCAAGAGCTATGTGTGTTGGATTATTACTAAGTCTAGTGTCACAGATTTAATAAAGGTTTCGATAGGGATTTAATTAATTAAACTACTAATGCAGAATAAAGTAAATAAAAGTAGATAAATGGTAAAGGGAAATCAATAGAGGAGAGTGGTGTCAACCTAGTTAATCCTTCTAGCTAGTTATGTCTACGTCTACTTACTTCCAATTACTTCAGGTGGGGTCAAATTCGAGAGGACAGCATTTGGTCAATTCGCCCTAACCTATCAGCAAAGATGCCACCACAGGAGAAATCAGGCGCACCGTCGTTAGTCCTGTTGTTCCTGGTCCCCTAAGCCAACTCATTAAGTACCGCTACATGCTAGATTCATAATAGTGAGTGCCCGGCCGTTAGGAACTTAGACACTACACCCCCCAATTCTTAAGTTCATCCAAACGATAGGTGATCAGTTGGTCAAATCGCACAAGTAGAAAGGGTCGTCAGTTGGTCATATCTTACCCTTCACGTCTCAGTCCGCTCACCTAGGGTAAGTTGGTCATATCTCCTAGGCAATTGGCCTCTACCGCCATTCAAAACTACCGAACCAAGGGTGGCTACCAATGAACTATGCATGCATACACTTAGAAATAATTGTACGGAAGTAAAGGTAAACGCAAACAATACAATTAAGGAATCATAACTAGGCTAGCACCAAGAGGTGCTTAGCCGCTCATATTAATCATGTAAATCAATTCAATATTCAAAAGTACGAAATACATGAATTGAAAGTAAAAGAAATATTAAAAGCTAATGCTTATCGTAGTGGAGTGACTTCTCCCTTGGAAACAGCTCCGTATGCTCCTCTAGACCTGCCTTAAGCTTTTTCCCACGTTCTCAGAGTGTTGTGTATGGAATGGGATGATTAGAAATGCTGGAATTCATGGGGTATTTATAGGCCAGATCTGGGTTACGGCGTAACCAATATAGGAGTTACGCCGTAACCTTCTATTTCTTCGCAAAATGCACTAGATCTGCTGGTTACGGCGTAACCTTATTAGTGGTTACGCCGTAGTCTTCAATAAACTCGGTTACGTCGTAAGTGATGCAGTAGTTACGGCGTAAGTATCAGCGGCGTGGAACCTCTTTTGACCTAATGTAGTTACGCTGTAAGCTTTGGGAGGAGTTACGCAGTAACCCTCTGATAAGTTGGCATACTGAGTCACGCAATAGTTACGGCGTAATGTGAGAGATGAGTTATGCCTTAACTTCTTCAAAATAGCATACTGTGATAAATCATTAGATATATTTCCAGTTCCGCGTCTCTTCAACTCCAATTCTCGTAATTTGCCTGAAAGTGGAAAACAAGCGTAAATCCATATAAATGATATAAATAACGAGCATTATCGGCAGAAACTGACACTTAATATTCAGGACTATTTGATGTTATCATAGCCTTTGATTTTTTAAAAGAAAAATTGACTACTGCCCCTCTTATTATTGCTCTTGATTGGAACAACGATTTTGAACTTATGTGCGATGCCAGTGATTATGCAGTAGGAGCTGTTTTGGGACAAAGGGTGGACAAAAAATTAAAATCCATTTATTATGCTAGTAAAACCTTAAATGAGGTACAAGAACATTACATGACTACCAAGAAGGAACTCCTTGTTGTGGTTTATGCCTTTGATAAATTTAGGTCTTATTTAGTAATGTCAAAAACTGTTTTCTACACTGACCATTCTGCTTTGAAGTACTTGTTCAATAAACAGGACGCAAAACCAAGACTGATAAGATGGGTACTGCTACTACAAGAATTTAAAATTTAAATCAAGGATAAGAAAGGGGCATAAAATTTAGAAGCTGATCATCTTTCTCGGCTAGAAAACCCTGAGCTTGAAGAACTTGACATAGAAACTATTCGTGATTCGTTCCCTGATGAGCATCTTATGGCATTAAGAATTAAAGATCCTAGTCTCGAACCATGGTATACGGACCTCGCTAATTACCTCGCAGCCAGAGTGTTACCTAGCAACAAAACTTATGATCAAAAGAAAAAGTTCTTCTCAGATGTTAAATATTACTTTTGAGATGATCCTTTCCTATTTAAATCATGCCCGGATGGTATTATTCGGAGATGAACAGCAACAAATTTTGGAACACTGTCACAACGGACCAGCTGGAGGGCATTACGGGGCCGATACTACTGCTCGAAATATTTATAAGGCATGATTCTTTTGGCCTAGCATTTTCAAGGATGCCGCAAAACATGTGAGAAGTATGACGCTTGTCAAAGGGCAGGGAACATTTCTTCTCGAAATCAGATACCGCTTAACAACATTATGGTATGTGGAGTATTTGATGTTTGGGGGATTGATTTTATGGGACCTTTCACCCCATCAAAAAGCAAAAGTTATATTATGGTAGTTGTCGATTACGTTTCAAAGTGGGTCGAAGCTGAAGCTCTTCAAACCTGTGATGCTAGAAGTGTCATTCGATTTTTAAAAAGATTATTCTCCATGTTTGGGGTCCCTAAAACATCATAAGTGATCGAGGGACGCACTTTTGTAATGCCATTATAGAGAAAGTTCTATAAAGATATGGGGTAATCCACCGGATGTCTACACCTTACCATCCCCAAACTAATGGACAAACAAAAAACACCAATATGGCACTTAAGCAAATTTTAGAGAAGTCCGTCAGCAGTTACAGAAAAGACTGGTCCGACAAACTAGACGAGGCTTTATGGGCATTCAGAACAGCTTTTAAAACTCCTATTGGAAGCACTCTTTTTAAGATCGTTTACGGGAAAGCTTGTCATATTCCCGTGGAATTGGAACATAAAGCATACCGGGCTCTCAAAAATGCTAATCTAGAGGCTAATGTGGTCAAGGAACACCAATTTTCCCAAATAAATCGCTTAGCTGAATTACGGGATGAAGCATACGATCATGCCAAGGCATACAAAGACAGGACCAAAAGATGTCATGATAAGCGAATTAAGGATAAAAAGTTTGAAGTGGGGCAAGAGGTACTCGTTTTCAACTCAAGACTCAAATTATTCCCTGGAAAAATGAGATCTCGTTGGGTTGGTCCCTACAGAGTAAGTAAGGTATTCCCTTATGGAACTATTGAGGTTCATAATAGGGAAGGAGAGTTTTTCAAGGTGAATGGGCACCGTGCAAAACTTTATTATGGACAAGATGTTAGTAAGCTTTCGGGAGATGAGTTCTTCGCCCCTGCATAAAGCACCGAGGCTCTGAGTCTAACTTAAAGAGTCGTAAATAAAGAAAAGTGCTCTTTCGGAAGACAACCCGAATTATCCCTTTTCATTTGTTTTATTTCATTTCTGTTGGGTTTTGTATTTTTAACCATTTTTGCAGGGAAACGAAGAAAAGTTGTTGCTGCAGCATGCTGATCCGACCAGAGTTACGGCATAACTCATTATCTTGGTTACGCCATAACAGGCCTTTGTGCAGCAGAACTTGTCAGAAGCATTACCAATTACGGCGTAACCCCAGCTATGGTTACGCCATAGCCTTACCCCTATCAGGTTTTGCTTAATTACGGCGTAACTCCTTATGGGAGTTACGACGTAACTACCCTCTGTAAAACTTCTTTCATTTTAAACACAATAACCTTGTATTAGTTTTCAAATGAACTTTGTGGGTATGTTCCTTGTAAGCCCTCACGAGACTACACTCGTCCACTTGGGACACCAAGTGGTTTAAAAGGCATGTTGCATACGCTAAATGCAACCGTGATTCCTATGAAAGTGAGTTAGATTTCTTTTTCATTTTTTCTTTTTATTTTTAGAATTATGCTTGTCGGTAGTCTGATATCAGTGATTGAAGTTTACTCGTGGATGCTTATGCGAAGACACGACTCTTTTCATGGGCCTTCTTTCTTTTTGGAGCAAATTTCAGGGAAGTTCTCACTCTAATTCTACTTTTCTCTTCACCTTTATTTAACGCTTATTACAAAAGGGACTTTGTACAATTCAAGTGAGAGACGGGAGTAGAATTATCTCTTGAACTTTACTGCCCTCGTTTTTCTAGTTTATTTTGAAAAATTATGCCATTTTTAAAATTTTGACATGTTTTTCTTAACCTAACTAGATTAGACCTTAGCCGAGCACATTATAACCCTTGATATTATATGGTGAGATTAACCTTATCTATTTCCAAAATTTTACCCCAAATCCACCAAATTATGAGTGTGTCGGTAGCTTGTAAACTTTAGAACTTGGCCTTTACATCATTTCGAGACCATAGACGAGGTATGTTGAGTTAGCTCGATGTATTTGGACTTTCAGTTTAAGAAGACAGTATTATAGGATTATCACCCAAATAGCCTATCATTGTGTGTCTATCGATTAGTCACCTCGACTTCTCGACCCCCATGTTAAACCCTTTTGTTGCACTCACCTTTAGTGCAAGATACCCCTAGATACACCCTTCTGAGCCATTCCTTTCATTTTTTTCACCCAACATATTGTTTCGATACACCATTACACCTTAGCCTACCCTGTAGTATTTATTTGTAATTGGGAAGTCATCATTTGCCTAAGTTCAAGGTTCAAGTGGAAAGGTTCGGGAATCACGCTCTCGTCGACGACATATCCTTAAAGATCATTGAAGACCCCCCAAATTCCCATATTGTTCATCTCAAGTGGGGGGATGTTATGTGTAGTTATTATGTTTCCTTAAAAAAATTAAAAAAAATGATGATGTGATTCGAATATATATATATATATATATATATATATATATATATATATATATATATATATATATATATATATATATATAGTTATCATTATTGTTATTGTAAAAGTACAATGTTATAAGCACTAGTGTTATGAGCTTAATACAGATTTAGTATCGAGGAGGCCACCTCGGTCACATTTAAAGAATGAAGCTGGAAGTGTGCCCATCATGACGTCCTCTAATGGCACATCTACCTGGTTATGTCATGATTCGGTTTCTTGACTTTGAAACTTGAACTTTGGGCGAACGGTAAGTGGTGATGACCTAGTTGTAAATTTAGACTATTTGCTTGATTTCGTTTTACACTAATTTTACCCCATGTCTTATCCTACCCTTAGTCATGAAGCGTGTCTAGGTGATGCAGTGAGCTGATACGCGTACAATGCGCGTTCGGGGTCAAAGGAACTTCCTTTTCGTCGAGCAAGTTTTTCAACACCCTAGGAAGTGAACCTAATCGTTGTAGTGTAGTATTAGGGTAAGCCTCAGGAATTGATATCGTTCTCTAGGGGAATAGGAATGCTAGTGAGAAGTTACTACACTAAGGTTGGGGTTGAGGAAGATTATTTTTTATCTTTTTATATTTTTTTAGAAATTGAAACGTACGAATCTCGGAGTATTGGATTTGGGGGGTTGGAATTTCTACCGATTACTCTAGTTATCTAATTATCTAATCTAAAGTGAGTGTAGTCTATGTCTATTGTTGTGTGCTCTTATGATGATTAAAAATGTGTTTACTTAGATGTTATTACTCCCTAGTTATCTCCTATTGATGGTTGAATTGTCACGTCCTTATTCTTAACGCGTTGTGTTTTCTAAGGTCGTAGGGTATGCGTTTATCCCTATCTCTTTGAATCTACCTAAGGTTAATGACTACGAAATCTCTAGGATTCATAAACTTATCACTAAGGTTATCTTTGGATATTTAGCCTACAATTCCACTAGTAACTATAAGCTAAGGTTCAACAAATATTAATCAAGCATTAAAAACACAGCGAATGACCTATCGCAATACTAGGTCAATCACAATTAAGATAAGAGACAACCAATCAATATTCAATACCTAGGTTTCATAGATCTAAGCAAACACATAAGTAAATTAGCCGGACATGGAAAACATGCTAGCATACACACAAACAATTGAAGACATAATTGAATTAATGAATTAAATCACTTATCTTGTTGTAAAATAGGGTATGGAACCCTAAGATACTGCCCAAGACAGCCTATGTTCGGTTTAGGTTTTACTCCACAAAACTACCTCTCTAAAATACTGAAAATCCGAATTCTATATATAGAGTTACAATATGCGACGGCATCACTCTTTAATTGTGACGCCGTCGGGTCGCCGCCATTAGGGTTTCGTCTTGGCTACGTCAACTCTGTGACGGCGTCACCTTATGCTCGTGACACCGTCGGCTTCAACCTCTGACACCGTCGGGATCAAATCTAGGTCGTCTGAGTTGTGACTCCCTACTCTTTTAAAACCTGATGTCGTCACTTGTAAAATAGCAATTTGCTCTCTGAGTCGTCTCAAGGTATCTCGCGACGGCGTCGCAATTAAGCCGTGACGCCGTCCCCTTCAATTCCAGCAGCTTGAGTGTCTCGATTCTTGACTTTGGCCATTTTCTTCATATATTCGCGCCTTTTCGTCCGAATAAGTGCCATTCCAGCAATTTGCCTTCAAGAGACCTAAAAAGTGAAAAGAAACGAAATGAAGTAGTAATGAATACAAAAGTGATCAATTAAGGGCTTAAATGACCCCTCAAAAGTGTACCTTTTAAATCCTTATCAAATATCCCTACACTTGGTATTTGCTTGTCCTCAAGCAAATGTGCTTTTAGCCAATTAATTTATAAGTTAGGGGTCATGAAGCATTAGTTTAGAACAATTCACAACACATATAAGCCTCGCAAGTGGTGTTTGGATACTCTCATCTCTCAGGTATATATGAAATATATCAAGTTAGAAATGGAAGATAAACACTCATTAACCGGTCCTAGTACATAGATTACAATAGGCTTGAGACTACAAATCTAAGGGCGATCCTCACATTTTAGGTGGAATTTAAGTGGTAAAGGGTTTTTGTGCTAGTCATATAACTTCCTATCCATGCGACGCTTTATTAAGACTAATGGCCCACTCCTATATGTCATGAAAATCTTTAAATTTGGTGCCAAAATTACCCTAACCGATATTTCTCATGGTTTATTACACAAATGAAATTGGACAAGGCAAATAGTCAAGGATAAGCAAAGTTTCAAAGTTCCTGTTTTATTTTCCCTCCCTACACTTAAACTGAACATTGTCCCAAATGTTCCCCGAAAGTATCAAAGTTATGATAATGGAAGGTAATTAAAAACGAAAGAAACTAGTACTCCCCTGATTAGCTTGGTAGGATCCGTGTGAAGTAGTGGTTAAATCTTTCTTCAAGAAGAGTGTTTGCGTGAAAAGCTCTTTCCAATCTTATGTATCTTCTTCTTGATAAATTAAACCTGCATACTTGAAGAAAAAAAATGAAACCTTCGCTTAAAATCGGCGGTAACAATATATATATATGACTCTACTAAACTAGGATATAATGCTTGTGGAATGGATGTTTACAGATTTTCTGGAAAATTAAGACCTGGAAAATTTTAAAAAATTATAAGTAGCTCAGAAAACGAGAAAAAGTAGTAAGCAGTTTCTACTCCTCCTGACGCCGTCAGGTTGCGACCTTGACGCCGTCAGGTTATCCTGACACAAACTGGTCTGCGAATTTCTGAAAAAATATCTGGAAAATTTATATCTTTAGAATCTGAATAATTTCCTGCAAAACAACCATTATGAATCGATACAAGCATTTGACTCGAACAAACACACATGTATATCTTTTAAATAATCGTAATTCTCATGTTCACGTTCTTTTTGAAAACGTGTTTAATCCTCCCTACACTTATCCCTTTTGTAAAATACCTTTATATGTAATTAAGACGAGGTTAAAGACAAAATAAAGCATTTTTACAAATTTAAACATGAGAATAAACAATAAATAAAAGATATACGACACAAAAACAAGCAAACAATTAAGCATGGGCTGCCTCCCACGAAGCGCTTTTCTTTATTTATGAGTCTTGTAGCTAGACTCGAAGTCGTGCCCCTACGTGGTCTCGTGCACGCTTACGTGCCCATACCTAAGCCATTCCAATGTTCTCTCGCTTTTTTTGTACTCATCTCCTAACGCAAGGCATTGTTTGTAATACCTCTTAGTTTTCTTATATGGGTACCTAAGTCCATTTTGCTTATCCCTTTCACTAAGCAATGGAATATGAGTCACTCTATTACATACCTCAATATCCTTGTGTTTAAACCTAGGATGAGCACGTGGCAATTGGTAGATAAAGTCTTCAACCTCATCAGAGAATTTAATTTGACCATCAATCATTCGTTCATTCAGCCTAGTCATTTTCTTAAAAGGTTTTCCAAAAATTACTTGAGTGAGGTCCTTATCAATAAATTCTCTTAAGTTTTCTAAGACCATGAACTCAACCAAATAAGCAAAACTTCCAACAAACACATGCAAATGAGTGACTGCTTCAACAACATTGTTCCCTTGATAAGTTAACTCATTGACCTTAATTTTATTGTGAAGGTTTCTTGAGATTAAATTTAAAGGCAAGAATGAATTCAAGTAACCATCGAATCCTTCTAATCCTATTTTGCAAGGGAATCGCATGTTAAAAGAACTATCTTTCTCAATTCTACACCTAGGGTCAAAACATTGGGAGAAGTCTTCTTCTATTTCAAAGTTAACTTCATCGATGACCTCCCCGTTATCAAGTGCTTCACAATAGTCAAACTCCTCATCAGAATCCGAGTCATAGAAGGGACTATGTTGTTGCCAATTTATGTCATTATGCCCTAGGTGATTTCCAAAGTGGTGAACAGGTGAAGGGTTTTGTGGGATTGCGTTTTCTATTTTGGGATTGGGAGGAGGATTGGGGGCAGGTAGTGTGAAGACTCTTCGGCGAAAGATGCGAATCATGGTGTGATGGGTTTTTATGAACAAAGGTTACGAAGAAGGGGGATAGACTACGAGGAAGCTAAAAATGGGAAAAAAGCTTACTTTATAGGAATCAATCAAGGAAGCCTAAACGAGGTGAAAATCTAACTAGCTATTCTATTCCCCGGCAGAGGCGCCAAAAGCTTGATACGCGTACAACGCGCGTTCGGGGTCAAAGGAACTTCCGTTTCGTCGAGCAAGTTTTTCAACACCCTAGGCAGTGAACCTAATCGTTGTAGTGTAGTATTAGGGTAAGCCTCGGGAATTGATATCGTTCTCTAGGGGAATAGGAATGCTAGTGAGAAGTTACTACGCTAAGGTTGGGGTTGAGGAAGATTATTTTTTATCTTTTTATATTTTTTTAGAAATTGAAATGTACGAATCTCGAGGTATTTGATTTGGGGGGTTGGTATTTCTACCGATTACTCTAATTATCTAACTATCTAACCTAAAGTGAGTGTAGTCTATGTCTATTGTTGTGTGCTCTTATGATGATTAAAAATGTGTTTACTTATATGCTATTACTCCCTAGTTATCTCCTATTGATGGTTGAATTGTCACGTCCTTATTCTTAACGCGTTGTGTTTCAAAGGTCGTAGGGTATGCGTTTATCCCTAATTCTTTGAATCTACCTAAGGTTAATGACTACGAAATCTCTAGGATTCATAAACTTAACACTAAGGTTATCTTTGGATATTTAGCCTGCAATTCCACTAGTAACTATAAGCTAAGGTTCAACAAAGATTAATCAAGCATTAAAACACAGCGAATGACCTATCGCAATATTAGGTCAATCACAATTAAGATAAGAGACAACCAATAAATATTCAATACCTAGGTTTCATAGATCTAAGCAAACACACAAGTAAATTAGCCAGACATGGAAAACATGCAAGAATACACACAAACAATTGAAGACATAATTGAATTAATGAGGTAAATCACTTATCTTGTTGTAAAATAGGGTATGGAACCCTAATATACTGCCCAAGACAGCCTATGTTCGGTTTAGGTTTTACTCCACAAAACTACCTCTCTAAAATACTGAAAATTCGAATTCTATATATAGAGTTACAATATGCGACGGCTTCACTCTTTAATTGTGATGTCGTCGGGTCGCCGCCATTAGGGTTTCGTCTAGGCCACGTCAACTCTGTGACGGCGTCACCTTATGCTCGTGACACCGTCGGCTTCAACCTCTGACACTGTCGGGATCAAATCTAGGCCGTCTGAGTTGTGACTCCCTACTCTTTTAAAACCTGATGCCATCACTTGTAAAATAGCAATTTGATCTCTGAGTCGTCTCAAAGTATGTCGGGACGGCGTCACAATTAAGCCGTGACGCCGTCCCCTTCAATTCCAGCAGCTTGAGTGTCTCGATTCTTGAATTTGGCCATTTTCTTCGTATATTCGCGCCTTTTCGTCCGAATAAGTGCCATTCCAGCAATTTTCCTTCAAGAGACCTAAAAAGTGAAAAAGATCGAAATTAAGTAGTAACGGATACAAAAGTGATCAATTAAGGGCTTAAATGACCCCTGAAAAGTGTATCTTTTAACTCCTTATCACGAGCAATCTTTGGTGTCTTGGCCATGAATTTAGTCATATATCATTGATTTTGTCCACTTCGCCGTGACATGTTAGTAATGACAAATCACCCTTAACCTTTGTCGATTCTACCCATATTGCCTTCGAGAATTATTTTGTCCTTAACTCTAGTGGTGGAGATTTGTGTAACCGCCAATATTATGATAGAATACATGCTATGACCGTGCAATGAGTGATCACCCCGAAATTGACACTTAGAATAGTTGAGAGATTTGAGTGTTTTGTTCTCATTTCGTGAGGTGTTCGGCTTTGTTTTATTCTAGCATAAGGGATTTGTAAACTTATATTTTCCAGGTAATGGGAGATATCTTTTTAGAAATCTATCTAATAAGGTCTACTTGAGGGCAAGTAGAGTTCAAGTGGGGGGATATTTGATAACATCAAATAGTCCGGAATATTAAGTGTCAATTTCCCCCGATAATGCCCGTATTTTATATCATTTATATGGATTTACGCTTGTTTTCCTCTATATTTCACTTTCAGGTAAAGTACGAGCATTGGAGCTAAAGAGACGCGGATTTGGAGATTTACTGAAGATATATCATAGTATGCTCATTTTTATGCAGTTACGGCGTAACTCCTCTCTCACATTACGCCGTAACTAAGGCGTGGCTCAAAAAACCAACTCAACCGAAGATTACGGCGTAACTCTCCCAAAGATTACGGCGTAACCAACTAGGTCAAATGAGGATCCGCGTAGCTGCAAGCTACACCGTAACTATTGTATCAATTACGGCGTAACCAAGATTTATTGAAGATACGGCGTAACTCCTTCCATACTTACGCCGTAACCTGCATTTTTAGTGCAAAATACGATGAATTGGATGTTATGGCGTAACTCTTATAATTAGTTACGCCGTAACCAGATCTGGCCTATAGATACTCCATGATTTCCAGCATTACAAATCATCCCATTTCACACACAACATTCAGTAAATGTGAGAAGAAGTCGAAGGCAGATCTAGAGGAGCATACGGAGCTATCTCCAAGGGAGAAATCACTCCCCTACGATAAGCATTAGCTTTTTATCTTTTCTTTACTTTCAATTCATGTATTTCGTAATGTTAAACATTGAATCGATTGTTTTAGTTCATATGAGCGGCTAAGCACCTCTGGTGCTGGCCTAGTTATGATTCCTTAATTGTTTTGTTTGCGTTTACATTGCTTCCGTATAATTATTTCTAAGTGTATGCATGCATAGTTTGTTGGTAGCTACCCTTGTTTCAGTAGTTTTGAATGGCGGTAGTGGCTAGTTACTTAGGAGATATGACCAACTGACCCTAAGTAGGTAGACTGAGTGGGAAGGGTAAGATATAACTAACTGACGACCCTTTATGTGTTGGATCAGTCCCAGATAGATCTTACGAGCCTTAATAAAAGTATAGTCAACCTGTGTAATCACAAGAAAACTATGGAGAACCTTTACTAAACTTATGTTTACGCGGAATATAAACACAAGAATCAAGAAGACAATAAACACAAAAGACTTGATCCTCTATGGATCTAAATTGAATTACTAACAATGTTATTGAAAAGTGTACATCAAACCTAGCCGCTGGTTTCTTTTATACTATCAAGAAACCCTAATTCAGCAGCTTGCATAACACATAAAAGATATGCATTATCTATTCCTAATTTAACTCATGCATATCCTAACTAAATCCTAATAATACGGAAACTACATATCCGCAGAAACAATATTAACTATCAGTAGCAACTGCACTATCTGCAGTAACTACACTATCAGTAGGAACACTAAAGCTATCAGCAGGAACCTACTATTATAATAATTCCTAACAATCCTCCCCTAAACTTAAATTTGACCTTGTTAACTTCAAGTTTCCAGATAGATCTTTAACGTGCAAGAGGATTGAAGACCACAGCAACTGAAGCACAAGAATGAACCAGCAGCAACACCTAGTACCACCAGTATCAGCATGAATGCACAAAGACCCATCAGCAGCTCTTATGTAGCAGCATCATAACCCAATCAGTAACAGTAACCTGATTAGATTTGATGAGCCTTTACCAAGTAGCTACTCACTCTTGGGCTAGTTGATTCTTGAGTGGAATCATGACATCACCCTGGTGAACCAATAACCAGTCCAACACTTAGAACATGAATCAATGGTGTGTTGGAGAACCCTAATGGTTTTTGGCAAACCATCACAGCCATCAACGGATTTGATTTGTCTTTACCTGAAGCCGTTAACTCAGGACTAGTCATGGTGTTCCACTGCCTTTACCACAAGCCATGAACTTGTGGGCTAGCCAACTCTTCATCTATGAGGACATGGTGAGTTGAGCACCATACAACTTATGGGCAAGTTGTCAACCTTCCAACGGATTTGATGTCTCTTTACCAGAGCCGTTTGCTCATGGAGTAGCCAATGTTTGGTGTGTTAGACCAGGGTACATTGATAGACCCTCTGATTTTTAGTAAATCAGCAACTATCAACGGATTTGAGAATACTTACTAGAGCCGTACCCCCATAGCAAGTTAACCCTTTGTCAATGAAGACATGGTTAGTTAAAAACCATATCTGAGACACCATTGTACAACAGGATCCTCAAATATGAAAGGAAGTTATCACATAAAATATACAAAGTTTTTTTTTTTTTTTTTTTTTTAAACAATTAAAATAGTAGAAATAAAGAATATAGAAAAAATAAAAATATATAATACTATACCAGACTTCAAGAGGAAGAATCAGCAATTAGTTTATCCTTCACATGTTTGACTAATTGCGCTGCATTCACCATATCATTTCCAACAGGAGCAGTAGAGAAACCCAATTTCCTTTTCAGCATTTGCTCTAGCAAAGGTACAGACAAAGGGTAGTCTTGATTTGAAAACATATAAACATAAACCCCAGACCAGGTCTGCACCACATGAACACTATACAATGGATAAAATGTCCAACCATAAACCTTTCACTGATCCTGACCTTCCCAAATCTTAAACCCTGCACCATCCTGATATGTGGAATCAAACAAAACTTGAAGATCACCCAGCAACATTAAACCAGCACCTGTTGCTTTATGAGATTCAAAAATTTTTGACACCATTCCATAAAGTGCAATAAGATCTTGTCTGTCCAAGAAATTTAGGATCTCAGTAAGAAACGTAAAATGTCTGACAGACCCATCTTTGCGATACACAGAGTTACATGCACCCAAACCACCAAGACCAGTAGGTGTGAGTTCCCATCTCAAAAACATGGACCAGACTATTGGCTCCTCATCAAAATCATCCTCCACAAAATCCTTTATAAACGAACTCTCAGGATCCTGAAGATCAAGAGAACCACCCTTCTTTCTTGCTATACTCTTCTGTCTTCGTCCAGAAGTGGAAGAAGGAGAAGAAGTAACAGACATATCAATAGTTGGGACCTCACGGGGAACAACCTCCTCCTTGTCAGGGGGAACCACTGGTGGATTTTGGGTAGAATTAGGAATGAACACATGTGTTGGAGCAGTAGTAGAAGAAGCCTTTCCTTCATTAGTAGAAGTAAGTGACACAACATCAGGAGAAACTGATGTTGCCCCTTCAGTAGAAACAGAAATAGGAACTTCAACAGAAGACTTTGGAGTATCCTCTAAGGGAAAATGTTGATCTATATCTCCTAGAGTCTCTTCAGCAGAAACTGGAGCATTATCAGAAGCATCAGCTGTCTTTAATCTTTTAGGATCAGATCCTTCCAAAAGAGATGAAGAATGTTTCAATCGGGCGTAAGGATGGATGCCATCTTTCTCTAACCTTTTAATAATCTTATTATACTCTATGACCAACTTATCATTGGGCAGAGATTTCACAAAAGCCATAGTCCATCCAGTATTGTAGACAGCAGAACTTGTATTCTTCACAATTTCTCTCATATGTTTCCTCTGTTCAGCTTGAGAAAGAGGTCTATCCCTTTTAGCTTTAGCCTTGCGCTCTGCATCTGCTTTCCTTCTCTGTCTAACCAAATCAAGAATATCCCCAACATAATTCTCAAAATAAAATGCGTCACCCAATATAGATTGTGCAAGAGATGGATTGGTAGTGACATTATCCTCCAATTGTTTCTAAGTTGTATCTGAGAATTGTAGAGAAAGAGCATCAAGTTCTTTCTTTCGCTGTGGAGTGATATCAGGAACTATATGAGACTGACTCAGAAACTCTGCATCATAAGTAGCTTGTACCTTCTTAGCTACTTCACTATTACCTTGTGCAATCTCATGAAGTCTAAGAAGTCTAGCTTGCTCTGCCTTAAATGAATCAGAGTCCATATCCTCGTCTAGAATTTTACCCTTTCCCTTATCAATCTGAGAAGCAGGCATGGGGTCAACCTCATCAGAAGAAACCTTAGTATCAAAAGGAACGGGCTCTGGAACCTCAGAAGCAATAGAGGAAGTGTCAGCAGATACATGCTTGTCAGAAGTATCAGGCTTATCAGAAAGAACACGATTCTCAGCATCATCAGAAGGCTCCTTATCCTTAGCAACCTTATCAGTAGAAACAAATTCAGGAGGAATTTGCACATGATCAGCAGCACCAGAAGTATCAGGAGAATCCACCATATTAGTCTTGAGGACATTTGGATTGAGATAACTCCTCTTTCTAGCCCTCCTTCTGTGAAACACTTGAACTTCTGGATCTGTCTGAGCTTGTGTCTCTCCTAATGAAACAGAAGCCAAAACATAAAAAGCCTCCAGATCAATATTTGTCCTCTCAGCATCCTGCTCCTCCTCTGAATCAGATACTACTACTTTGCTCCTCCTATTGTTGAACCTAACCTCCAAATCTGTCACCCTCTTCAGCAACTTAACCAAAGCACCACCAAGAGTCTGCTTAGTCTCTTTAAGCTCATCTCTTGTTTCTATGAGCTGAGCCTCCAAATCATCAACCTTCTTAGAATACCTGTCATGTAAGCTAGACATATTCATTAGTATATCAGGATCCTCAGCTCCACCAGCAGGATTGCCTGAGGTATTGGGAGCTTCATTGGACCTGGGAGGAGACACATAAAAGTCATCACCAAAATGGGTGTCATCCTCAAAGTCATGCCTAGGAGTACTAGAAGGTTGGACAACAGGTTGGTTAAGATTGTCCTTAGTCTCAACAGGAGATTGTTCCTGTGATGCAGAGGCAACAACTGGCTCCTCAGGAGCAATCACCCTAGGTGATGGTGGGACAACAGGTGGAGGAGATGGGGGTTGCTGGTCATCAGTGGCAACTGGTGCAGAAGTTCCAGCAGCAACATTGCCATCAGGCAACATAGAAGGTAACAGAGGTCTGTGTTCTCCAGCAAAATTTGTTTTCATTGTTGCAAACAATTTAGCAGTTAATTTACTTATTGCCTTTGGAGTTTTATTAGAGGGTTCAAAGTTTAATATCATTTGAAGGAATCTAGGATACATTAGAAATTTATGTTTTGTATCCTTGATATTTCTAAGCATTTCCTCAAAGATATATTTTGAAAAATTGTAAGATCTCCTCTGAGCCAAACAAATAACAGCAGTAGCAATAGAGCTAGAGAACTGATCCCAACCCCCGGATTTAGGACTAAGACACTGAAGGAGAGTGTGTACCAAAAACCTCCATTTAGGGCAAAATTTATTTTTATACCAAATGAATTTCCCATCAGTGGGATACCCAATGTTTGCTAAACCAATGATAATTTCATCCCTATTATTTTCAAACACACCTCCTTCATCATCCAATTGCAAATGAGTCCTAATGAGAGACTCAGTGACAACATACTCATGTCCATCAATGATTGCCACAATCTCCTTAGGTTGACCCTTAAGAGACCTCTCAATTGCTGTAGCCCAGAATTGCCTGACTAAAGAGTCATAGACAATGGATAGACAAAAGATTAGAGCATACCTGAGCTTTGATTGTAGAAGAAAATCAATCATTGAATCATACAAATTGGTATGTGCTAAAACACATACCTTTTCATTATCAATATAACCCAAAACAACCAAGAAAGAGCCGTTTATTGCTAATATTTGTGGTTTTCTTGAGTTTATGCATTTGCAGGTACGGATATGTTAAAATACACAAAAAGGAACCAAATCAGACGTAAATCCGAGCACGAGAGATCAAGAGAGTTTGAGCTGAGCCGGAAGGTCGAGATTGTGCATTTTTGAAGATTTTATTCTCTGAGGATGATTTTTGGAAGTTTTAATCAAGTTTGAAGAAATGTCAAGATTAGTCCCTGATCTTTGAGTTTTTGGCATGAATGACCCTTCAAGTTTTAGAATTTACAAATTTCACCCTTGGATTATTTGAGAAGTACAAGTTTAGCCCTTGAAAGAGATTTTCAAATTTACATGTGTGGACCCTGAAGTTTCAGAAAATACATCTTTAGTCCCTAGTTTCTTAATGGATTACTAAACAAATCCTAAGTCCAAATATCCTAAACCTTAGTCCAAAATCCTTATCCTAACCCACGGCCCAATAATAAAAACCCAATATCCAACCCGTTGCCCAAAACCAAGATCCGGTTTACCCCAACCCGTATACCTTAGACCCTGGTCAACTCGTCCATAAACCGGTCAAACACTCAAAATAATATTAACAAATCAAACGCGCCCAAAAGAACCCCCAAACTTTCCCAGGCACTAGAACCCTAAAATACCCTCAAACCCAATTGAGCCAATTCACTTTAATTAAGGGTACTTTAGTACTTTTCTCTGACACCCACTGACACACGGATGCCAGCTTGGCAATCCGTGTGTCACATATACCAATTCCTTGCTTCTGATTGGTCCAAGATGCGTTGCAGATTTAATCTAAGGGTGATAAATGACTGATGGACGTGGATGAATGATCCAAGGGTTGAGAGAGGCTCAAAAGAAGCACAGATGGGACTTCTGGATCCTTCCATGAGCTCAAGGCTAGCTATATAAAGACCCCTGCATTCACAGCTTAGAGATATGTAGTGTAGTGAGAGAAAGTAGTTTTTAGAGAGTAGATGTAGAGTAGGAGTAGTGTAGAATTAGTATCTGAGTAGTAGTAGTAGTATAGTCAATTTCTTTTTAAGGTTTACATTCAGTATTTGTAGTACAAAATCATTTCTGTAATCTGTTTTAGAGTAATAAAGTAATTTTTGGTTGATTTCTGAATTCTGTCTAAATTTTTGTTGTTAGTTTTGGTTTATTAACTCTTATAATCATCTTTCTAGCTTGTTCAAATTCAGTTTCAGCTTATTAATTTCATTTAAACAAAAAAATCATAAAAATAAATAAAATCTCTTAAAAAAAATAAAAAATTCATTGCTGCTTTAAAATCCTTGTCAGAAGTAATTTTTGTTGTGTTAAGCTTTTCTAAGATCTCATATTGGTTATTTAGTGCTAAACTATTACTTGCCCAGATTCTATACTCAAAACTCAAAATGGTCAAATTAAGTCAAAGTACAGTTTTCATTGGTGACATGGTTCTGAATTGCTGATACATGGATGGATTTGGGCTGCTTGTGATAGATATTGGGTTGATATCAGTTTAGGATAGTGGTTCAGTGAATTCAATAGCAAGCCATTGTGGTTGGACTATTGTGAGTACCTAATTTCTTTCTTAATCTGTTACAGCTTTTAGTACTTGTTCATTTGTGTTGATTTTAGTTTAATTTAGCTTTATTTTCAGTAGTTTTAGTGTAATTTGCATCTGAATTCATTTCTGTCATATTGCTGCATAATTTGTTTCTCATCCGCACTATTAGACTAGCTGTTCATTTGTTAGTTAAAGTTGGTTATATTGCTTAGTTTAGGAATTTTATTAAGATTTGATTCTGTCTTAGAGTAGTCTAGGTTTGGATCAATAGAGTGTTAGTTGAAAATTTTCATTTAAATCTCAAAACCTGTGTTTGGATCTAGGGTATTATTTAAGTTGGAGGTTAGTTTAACTGTTAAGTCTTATTGCTTTAGCTTCATTTAGGTTAGTAATAGTTATTTTGGTCATTTAGTGGAAGTTACAATGACTGAAAGTCAAGTTCAATTTGAATTTGCTCATTTGTGTGCATCAGTAGCATTAGCTTGCTAAGATTTACCTAATAGGAATAGAATTACATAGGTTAGTTTAATCTCATCTAAATTCCATCATAAAACATCATTTTCAGTTAGATTTAGGAGTGCAAATTTCATAAAAGTCAAACTGCACCACTGTCTTAAAAATAGTCAAAGTTGTTAATTCCAGTTTTCATAAAACTTTGTAGGCATTCCACAAGCTTCATTTTAGCTTGTCTTGATCTGAAATTTGGTGTACTTACTCTTTGATTGGTGGTCTTGAGGACCACAGTTTTGGTTTTCACTGTAGCTTATTATATAAGCTTGTGCTTTAGCTCAAACTTAGAGGTCATAAGCTGTTTTGCTTAAATAATCAGTTTGCATAATTCATTAAACAGAGCTTGTAGCTTGTTAGGATTAGGTGGATTTAGTTGTAATTAGCTTATTTTAGTAGAACTTAGCTTCAGTTACTGTTTGGTAGCTTATTTCACTCTTTAGCTTATTTTCATTAGCTTATTCATAGTCAGTTTGTATTGCAGCTTCAATATCCTACACATAAGCTTAGAATTTTATATTTTTCATATATTTAGTATAATATTTTAGAATTTTCCTGAGTTTTTCATAATTTTTAGTCACTTTTTGGTATTTTTCGCAATTTAAAACAGTTTTTAATCATTTTTAAATAGCTTTTAATGCAAATAATTAAGAAAAAGTTCCAAAAAATTATTTTTCAATTTTCCCAGTTTAATAAAAATATAAAAAGCATAAAAAATATTTTTCCCTATTTTTCCCCTTTTATTTGGTATTTTTCACAATTTAAATTAGTTTTCAATAGTTTTAAATTTGTAGAAAATAGAAAAATAATTAGAAAAATACAAAAATAAGTTTTGAAAATTCTCTTATGATATTTTAGATTTTATAAAAATAGTTTCATATTTTTCCCCTTTATTTTCATAATTTTTAGTATTTTAAATTAGTTTTAAAAGTTAATAATTAGCTTTTAATTTGAATAAATTCTAGAAAAAATCCTAAAAAATAGTTTTAATTCATAAATAGTTTTCAAATATCATTTTTAGTATAAAAGTAATTTTAGGTATTTTTAGGATATTAATTAGACGTAGTTGCATTTTATTCGCGTTTCGTTTTAATCCCGTATTTGCATTTTAGTATAGATTTGCGTAATTTGCATTTGCATTATAGATTTAGAGTTTTATATGCTTCCCATTTACTTTCCTTATCCCGTAGTTTAGATAACTTCAAATTATCCCCTTTTCTCATTCAAATCCCGATAATCGCGACGTGAGTTGGAAATTCCATTCAACCCTCGTTCGGAACGATCTCGGTGCTCAAACCTAATACGTTTGAGTTACCCAACATACTACACACTTCTCTATTATTGGTTTCCCGAGCGAATCACAAATCACTCCCTTTGGCATGTTCCAAGAATGAAACTTTATTATGATCTCCTTTGTAATCGAGTGTTGCCATTGATGTAGATTGAGAAGACAGAGGATAAGTTGGATTCAAATTGAGAGGGAATTATGTTATTAGGTTGTGGGATACTTCTGATTGACTATTTAAATGAGTTACCAAAAATAGCCATTTAAATTGGCAACAAACTCGGACCGAATCTTTGACCATATTTGACTTTAATTAAATCCCAAGATAAATTCCCAAAAAAAGTCAAACAGCAGAAACCAATTAACTTTTGTCCGCAGCTACCAATTCAATGCTGCCAGCAGAATCCACAGCCCATCTGCAGAAACCATCATGTTAACAGAGGGAATGGAGAAGGAATCAATAACAGTGTATCTACAGTCTCCAATCAGAACCTTTAACGATACAAATTCCAACCATCAATTACAGCCATAAATACTACCGACCTAAGATTCCATTATGCCTATATAACCAACCCCTTTCCCTATCCAACATACATACAACTCATCTAACCCTAACCAGAGTCAATTACCAACCAAAGCATCATGAACAACTCCCCAAATCACCCCATCAAAATATCATCATCTGACAGTGAACCATCCCATGATGGATGGTTAAACTATTTTCCCCCTGGTGCATCAAACAGTGTGACATACATATCTAGAGAACCTCCTCTCAAGTCACCATTTGCATACACTTCTTCAGAAGAGGATCTGCCCAATCCTCCTCCACATGTGGAGTTTGAAGTATCCAACTCTGAGCTTAATGCTATGAATGTAAATATTGATGAGGAGAATGATCCATCTTACAGGCCAATCAATGTTGCTCCTCTTGCTGCTACACCACCAGGCCCTTCAGCTCCAAGACCTGAAAAGAGAGCTACAGTGCTTGGTATAGCTGCAAAACCAGTGTGGTCATTCATCAACACATGGGGAAAGGAGCATCAGAGGATGCCCGAGTGGGGAAATAGGAGGCCTAAGAAGAAGCCTTGAAGATGGAAGCTGAAGTCTGGAGGTGTCTTTGGTGAAGCTTGTAAGGGTTGTGTCTTAGTATAATCAGCAGCAATGTTAAAGAAGTCTTGTATGGTGATACTGCATCTCAGAATGCAGTTTGTTTTTATGAATAATAGACTTTTTAGTTTAATATTTTGATATCTTTTGCCACTGATTGTTTGTTTGATACAAGATCTGCAAGATGGTTAGTAGAACACAGAACATACAAAACAAATATATACAAATATATACGTAATATATGCAAAATATACAACATCAATCCTCCCCTTAAACCCGAAACCTCCCCTTAGGCATAATCCTCCCGTCAAACACAACAATCAGGGGTTGATCATGCCTATATGGACAATCAAAAATTGAAACCTTGGACCATCAAAAGCTTTAATTAACAAATCAGCAACATTTTCATCTATATTAATTTTAACCACTTGAATTAGGTGTTTTTCATTAGCATCTCTGATAAAGTGGTGTCTAATTTCTATATGCTTAGTTCTTTGATGAAAAACAGGATTTTTAACAATGCAAATTGTACTTTGGTTGTCTATATGGATCTTAGTGTTCATAAAATTAAACCCATAGTCCAATAACTGATTTTGAATCCAAAGTACCTGGCCACAACAACTAGCAGCAGCAACATATTCAGCCTCAGTAGAAGATGTAGCCACTATGGTCTACTTCTTGCATTGCCAAGAGATTAGTCTCCTTCCCAGAAACTGACAACCCCCAGTAATAGATTTCCTATCAAAGTTTGCACCAGCATAGTCACCATCACTATAAGCCTCCAGCTCAAATGGAGATTCTCTAGGATACCAAAGACCCAACTTAGGTTGACCCTTGAGATACTTGAAAATCTTCTTGACAGCAGTCAAATTGGAAGTCAAAGGAGTGACCTAATGCCTAGAACAAGCACTGACTGCAAACATAATATCAGGCCTAGAAGCAGTCAAATACATAAGTGAACCAATCATGGATCTGTAGAGATGAACATTAACAGCAGGATCTGGTTCAGTATTTGACTTAGGCTTTGGGGCTTCATAAGGTGTAGTTGCAGTCCTAACTAGTTCCATATCAAACTTCTTGAGGATGTCATGCACATATTTCTCTTGATGAATGAAAATACCATCTGATTTCTGCTGCACTTGAAGGCCCAAAAAGAATGTAAGCTCACCCATGGCACTCATCTCAAACTCACTTTTCATCAACTCCTCAAATTCCCTGCACCAAGCTTCTTTGGTAGAACCAAAGATAATGTCATCCACATACACTTGAACAAGAATGATATCCTTGGAGTTCTTCTTAATAAATAGAGTTTTATCAATAACACCTCTCATGTATCCATGTTTCAGCAGGAACGAAGAGAGCCTAGCATACCAAGCCCTAGGTGCCTGATGAAGTCCATGGAGTGCTTTAACCACTTTGTAGACCATATCAGGATTATGAGGATCTACAAATCCCTTGGGCTGAGTGACATACACTTCTTCTTCAATTTCACCATATAAGAAAGTGTTAATACAAATAAGCCGTAAAAACGTTTATTTATATTTTACGATCTTCTAATGTTTTGTCGATAACAAACGTAAAATCATATTAACGAAACAAATAAAATACGTAAATGGTTTGAACTAATAGTTTCTAACTTATTCACATTTTCACATAAAACACTAAAACTAGCATAAGTGATTTTATGATTTAAGTAATACATATGTACAACAACTAGTGTTTACATATTTGGATAAAATATACACATAACTAGTATGTAGTATATTGGGTAATATAAATGGGTAGAAACTTAAGTATCACAACCCATTGGGCAAATACATTGAATGTAGGTGGGTACAACCCAAAGCCCATAACCCATGGATCTTGACCCATAACCCATTGCATGACATCATGCTTATATCATACATGGATGATATCCATAACCCATGGATCAACCCATACCCAAGTGACCAAGTGCATTGCACTCAAAGATACATTGTATCTAGCCAAAGATCCATGGTTCAACCCATGACCCATAACCAAAATACCTATGGGTAAAAGGGAGCGTCCCACGATCCCTAGCTTAATGCTAGACGGATCCCTTGTGGAAAGGATCTGTGGGATCCGGGGAACAGTAGGATTTTTCCTCTATAAATAGTGAGCCATTTCTTCATTATTTCTTAACCCTTTCTAACACACTTTCCCCCCTGAGTTAAATCTCACTAATCTTAGATCCAAGAGATCTATGTTTGTAGTTTTGTTTTGGTGTGATCTTTTAGGTTCCTCTTAAAGGCAAGATCACCACCTTTGAAGTCGAGCAAGCTCAAGTCCATGAGTTGCCAAGCTTCCTCATCATCAAGGCTACTGAAGTCTTCTTGTTGATGATTCCTTTATTTATTCAAAGAAGTGTAGTGTTGAAGACATTAGTGAAAGGTGTCTCAAGTGTCAAGACGAAGATATTAGTGAAGAGTATCTATCGTCTGTAGCATAAGCACTTATGGTAGGTGCTTAGAAGTCAAGACAAGAAGCATTAGTGAAAGGTGCTTAGAAGTCAAGACTTGAAGCATTAGTGAAAGGAGCTTAGAAGTGAAGACACAAGACATTAGTGAAAGGTGTCTTGTAGATCTAGTCAAAGGCATTAACGAAAGGTGCCTTAGATGTACATTCGATATGGTATGTTTCGATGTACTAGATAGACTAGCATTAGATCCAAGGATATTGATGTCCTTGATGATGTTGTAAAGGAGTAGATCTCCTTTGGGATTAGTCGTTGGTGTAGTGTGGTAGTAGTTCCTCCATTGCAATGGAACTAGGTGCTTAGCCTAGTACCTAATAAAGGGTAGGCGACGTTGTGAAGGTGTAGTTCACGTTGGTGTGAAAGAACTAGGTACTTAGCCTAGTACCTTATAAAGGGTAGGCGACGTTGTGTAGGTTTGGTTCACCTTGGAGTGAAAGAACCCGGTGGTTAGCCTAGTACCGGAAAAAGGGTAGGCGACGTTGTGAAGGCTTCTCCGCCATAAGGAGATTGGTGTAGTGTTTACGAACACTCGAGTAGGTGACTCGGGGAGTGGAGTAGGGCAAGGAAGGTGTCCTTGTAGCCGAACCACTATAAATACTCGCGTTGTGGTTTTGTGCTTCTTACTCTTATCTTTTCATTACATATCTTTATATGCTTGTTTATCAACATCCAACACACACAACCAAATAGATTGACATAAGTCGATCTAAATAGTTTAAAAGAAAGTTTTAATTGGTAAAACTATTCAACCCCCCTTCTAGTTTTCCACATAAAATACTTTTTACATCCATCTGATATACCATGAAGCCCATGTAGGAAGCAAAAGCCAAGAAGAGTCTGATAGCCTCTACTCTAGAAACAGGAGCAAAAACCTCATCATAATCAATCCCTTCTTCCTGTCTGTGACCTTGGGCAACCAACCTAGCCTTATTTCTTACCACAATCCCCCTTGCATCCCTCTTACACTTAAGAATCCACTTTGTCCCAATGGCATACTTACCAGGAGGCAGCTGAACAAGCTCCCACACATTTTTATTCAAGAATTGTTGCATCTCTTCTTGCATAGCAGCAACCCAATCATCATCTGCCAAAGCTTGTGCAACACTGGTAGGTTCAACTTGAGAGAGGAAACAAGCAAATAGACAATGATGATAGTCTATATGATTGTTCCTATGTTGATCCTGAATGTAACTGATAAATGCAGATTCACCAAAATTTGTCTTCTTCACCCTACTTCTAGTTTGCACAGATGAAGTAGGATCACCAAGTATTAGAGATTGTGGATGGACTGTGTTAATCCTCTTTGTGACATGAGGACTCACATCAACTGTTGTTGCTAGATTAGTAAGAGTAGGACCAAAGTCATCATCATAGGAAGAAGAATCAAAGATGCCTGTTCTTGATAAATGATGAATGCCTTCCAATTCAGAGCTTGAATGTTGTGAATTAGCTAAGTCAGATGGACTTGAAAATCTGGTGGGAGAAGCATCTAAACCCAAAGTATCAACAGATGAACCAGTGGAGGGAACTGCAGGAACAACATCACTAACAGAAGGAACAGAACCACTACCAGCAGAATCACCATCAGCAGCGACTAAGCCATTTCCAGAAGGATCAGACACATTACCAGCAGGATCAGATACACTACCAGCAGCATCATACTTCCTACGGGCTTCAATAGTTGCCTGCTTTAAGAGTTCCTCTGTTTCTTTGGAGAATTCATAGCCATACTTTTCAGTATCATCCTTTGCTGCATGCTCTTGGCTTTAAAGCTTCACAAGCTCTTCTGCATAACCTAAATCACTTGAAGCTACATCAGAAGAAGTTGTGTCCTTGGTACCTGAAAAGTGATTAGTAGGAAAAGAAGGAACAACTATAAGTTGTTCATCACACTCTGAATCTGACTCATCATCTGAGGAACCTGCAATGTTAGTTTGAGTGTCTTGTGGTTCTGCAGAAATATTAGATTTATAACGAGTGTAGCCTAAGTGATCAGTTAAGTAGTCAAGATCAAAGTACCATTCTTGACCTGCTCCCTGAACATTTGGCTTGTCCTCTATAAATCTTAGATTCAGAGTCTCTTCAATCCTCTTTGTTGAGATGTTATACACTCTGTAAGCTTTACTATGAGCTGAATAGCCTACTACAAAACCCTCATCAGCTTTTCTTTCAAATTTGCCTTGATGATCACTGGTGTTAAGGATGGTCACATGACAACCAAAAGGCTTAAGATAGCTTATGGTAGGAATCTTTCCAGACAAAATTTCTTAAGGTGTCTTATTGTGAGGATGAGTTATCAATACCCTATTTAAAACATAGCAGGCAGTGCTGACTGCTTTAGTCCAGAACATGGTAGGTAACTTTGAATCAGCAAGCATAGATCTTGCTGCTTCAATCAGGGTTCTATTCTTCCTTTCAGCAACTCCATTTTGTTGTGGAGTCCTGGCATTGCTATAATCTCTTTTTATCCCCTTTGTAGCACAGAGCTCAATTAATTTTGCATTCTTAAACTTTGTCCCATTATCACACCTAATGGCTTTAACCTTTTCATTCAACTAATTCTCAACCAGGGAAATAAAGTCTTGAAGAATCTGAAATGTGTCATCCTTAGTCCCCAAAAAGAATGCCCAGCAATACCTACTGTAGTCATCAGTAACCACCAAACAATAGTACCTGTGATCAATGCTCCTGATAGATGTAGGACCAAAAAGGTCCATGTGCAAAAGCTGCAAAGGCTCTGTGATAGTGCTGACAGCAGTAATAGATTTGTAGGAAGCCTTATGCTGCTTTCCCTTGTTGCAAGCTACACAATTGTGCTCATTAGTAAAGACTTTGGAAGGAAGTCCATGAACTAACCCATGTTTTGCTAGCTTGTTGATAGTTTTGAAATTAACATGAGCCATCCTTCTATGCCATTTATTAGACTCATCCAAGGATGCCTTTGCCACCAAACAAGCTAAATCACCTTCAGGCTGAGCATCATTGAGATTGAATGTATACAGATTATTTTTCCTAGGAACCTTTAGAACAACTTGACTGTCATCAGGTATCTGAAATCTTTAGAAAATACAAGACATTCAGTATCAGAGAACTGAACACAAATTTTCTTGTCACAGATTTGAGACACAGAAAATAAGTTGAAGTTTCTTAGTTGTTCCACATAATACAAATTCTCAAAGTCCAGCTTGGAAGTTTTAATGGTTCCCTTCCCTGTAATTTTACCATCTCCTCCTCCAAATGTAACAATACCTCCTTGAATAGTGACAAAATCATGCAATCTGTCTCTGTTCCCTGTCATACTCCTAGAACAACCACTATCAACTATACCTAAATCTTTATTTGTATAAGGATCATCCTACAAGTTAAAAATATACAACAACATTAGTATACATGGAGACCCAAGTCATTACTGACTTGAGCCTACCTTGTGGATCACACTAGAAAAACATGCAGATTGATGAGATCCACTATTGTTCTTAGAACCTTTCATGAATGATGGTCTATTGCGTGTCCAAGAGCAACCTACTGAGTGCTTAACAGCAGTATCCCACCTTGCCCCCCTCTTATTCAATCGGTCATTATTAACAGGCCTATATCCATTTTGAAAATAAGTACTAGTAGGTCTGATTAATGGCCTAGAAACATTTCTTCTCCAACATGATGAAGATGGTCTATCGGCAACAACTGGGTTACCAACAGAAACTGGTCTACCAGCAGAATTGGTTCTGCCAGTCCTAACATGTGTTCCAGTGGGAACAAATGGAGGGATTTTGGTCACATCATTCCATATTGGTCTATGTCTCTGTTGATTAGTACAAACACCCATTTGTTTCTCATAAAAATCACAATCTTTGATAAGATGAAATGTACTACCACAAACAAAACATGATTTCTTCTTAAAATGCTTGTTCATAACAGGAATAGTCTTATCACAAACAAACTTATTCAAACCACAACCAAAATCAGAATTATTTTTAACAGAATTAAAACAAGAAATGTTTCTAAAATAAGCTACCTTTGAAGAGGATTCATTAACAGCAACTCTTGGGGCATTGTGAACTGGTAAAGGCTTGGGAGAGGCAGACTTGGTAGTTGAAGACTCTTCACTTGAATCACAACTGGCATAGTCTTTTAACTGGGTCTCTGAAGTCCTATCACTGGAAGAACAAGAGACAAAAGTATTAGTTTCACTGCCAGTGTCAGATAAGTCATTGGACTTTTGACCATAGGTCATATGTGATTCATCTGAGTCTGAGTCTGAGTCTGGGTTGGGTGGCCTAACAATTCCATTTATTGAAGAAGAAACTGAATGCATTTCACCTTGTTTTACATATTTATTAGGTTTTCTATATTTATCTTCCTCTTCATCAGTGACAAGATTAAAAACACTATATTCATTAGGGTCATAAACCTCATCTGGATCAATGTAATCCTTTAAGCCCAACCCCATTTTGGTTTTAACAGACATAGCACTGTTCCTTAATTTATCTAAATTTTTAGCTTGTTCTTTCCATTGTTTATGTCTAGCCACCTCTTTATCTAGTTTATCCTTAAGATCCTCTTTTTCTTCATTAACTTTAAAATATTATGTCCAAGAGAATTTTAACAAGTTAGTGGTGTTTTCCAAATCCCTCTCTAAAACCTTAATTCTTTCTTCAAGAGCCAATTGATTTTGTTGGTACCAGGCCTTTTGTTTTTCTAAAGATTTAACAGTTTTCTTATAAGCCTGGGCCTGAATAAAATTTTCTTTATATTGGCCATTGACATCATCAAATTCACTTTTAAGAGCATCATATTTAATATTACAACCAAAAATACAATTTTGTACCTGAGAAGTGATGCCCATTAGTGCAATCTCATCAGCAGGATCAGCAACTAATCCAATCTGAGGATTTTCATCCTGAACTTCATCCACATGAGCATCCCAGTCAACCCTTGACTCCAAAGATAACAAGGCTGTAGGTTTCACCTCCTCAGCTTCCTTGAGCTTGTATGCAGTATACCTTCTCCTGTCACTTCCCTTCTTATATGGGCATTCTCGGGCAAAGTGGCCAAGTTGATTGCACTCAAAGCACCTGATCTTCTTCCTGTCAAACCTGGCTGATTCTCTTCCCTTGTAGCCAAACTTCCTCCCAGAACCCTTCTCAAACCTGTTGAATTTTACAGCAAGCATGGCCATCTGCCATTTTAGATCCATCTCCTCCAAATCCCATTTATCCACTTGTTCAAAATCTTCATAGGCCAACTGCTGTTGGTCTTCAGTTTCAGCAACAAAAGAATAAAGCACATCCTCTACCACAGAATTGAACTTTGATTTTCTTGTAGAAGAGATGTGTGTTCTGGTTGCTGCTGATGAAGAAGTGGGACTCTCAGCATAAGACACCATTGTGTTAGCACTGATAGCACTAACAAAGGCTGAGTTTGATGGAGTTGGATAATAAGAAGAATGACCCTTGATATCAATTTCAAGAGATCTCAGCTTATTGTATAAGTCATTGAAGGTTAAATAATCAAGGCCTCCCTTTGCCTTGAGAGTGAGAGAAACCTGCCTCCAGGAAGAAGGTACAGCACGAAGGAACTTGAGATTGCATTCCTCATTGTCAAGTTTGGACTTCATCTGATTAAACTGGCTCAAGATTTTCTGAAACCTATCATACCCCTTGTGTATGCCCTCCTCTTCAAAAATTGTGAACTCCTGAAAGCTCTGCTTGAGCATAGAATTCCTCATCTTCTTAGACTCCTTGTTGCCTCCAAACCTGGCCTTGATTGCCTTCCAGATCTCTTTATCATCATCAAGATGATGAAAGTCACTCATATGCTCATCTGGTAGAGCTTGGAGCAAAGTAGTCCTGGCCTTAGTTTCCCTCTGAAGGGCAATAGCTTCTTCAGTTGTTGCTGCTGGAAGAATGATCACATTACCTTCTGTATCTCTACCAGTCTTCTTCTTACTGTTGCCTTTTAGAACAATGTTCCAAAGATGGTATTCACTGTTGGTGATGTAGTTTTCCATCTTCATACCCCATATGTCATATTCGTCCTTCTTCGGATAGGGAAACTTTGCATTGTTGTTGGACATGGTGGTAACAACCTGCTGAATTGTAGACTGAGCATTGGATGGCTCAGGCTTGTCTTCATTGTCTGATTCTGAATGTTTTGATGATGTCATTGTAAGAGTGAGATTTATGGTTTTGTGAAAGAGAGTATGATCGTCTTCTTTGAAAGATTCTCACCAGGCTCTGATACCACTTGTTGGATCAGTCCCAGATAGATCTTACGAGCCTTAATAAAAGTATAGTCAACCTGTGTAATCACAAGAAAACTATGGAAAACCTTTACTAAACTTATGTTTACGCGGAATATAAACACAAGAATCAAGAAGACAATAAACACAAAAGACTTGATCCTCTATGGATCTAAATTGAATTACTAACAATGTTATTGAAAAGTGTACATCAAACCTAGCCGCTGGTTTCTTTTATACTATCAAGAAACCCTAATTCAGCAGCTTGCAAAACACATAAAAGATATGCATTATCTATTCCTAATTTAACTCATGCATATCCTAACTAAATCCTAATAATACGGAAACTACATATCCGCAGAAACAATATTAACTATCAGTAGCAACTGCACTATCCGCAGTAACTACACTATCAGTAGGAACACTAAAGCTATCAGCAGGAACCTACTATTACAATAATTCCTAACATTCTGCTTGTGCGATTTGACCAACTGATCACCTACCGTTTGGATGAACTTAAGAAGCCGGGGATGAGTGTTTAAGTTGCTAACGCCGGGCACTCATTGTTATGAATCTAGCATGTAGCGATACTTAATGACTTGGTTTAGGGGACTAAGAACAACTTGACTTATGACGGGTCACCTGATTTCTTTAGTGGGACCCTTTGCTGATAGGTTAGGACGAACTGACCAAATGTTGTCCTAGTGACTTTAACCCCACCTGAAGTAATTGGAAGTAATTAGACGCGAACACTACTAATTAGGATGAGTAACTAGGTTAGCACCCCTCTCCTCTACTGATCACAACCCTCTCCTTTATTTGATTTAATAGTTAATTATATCATAATCATATTAAAATCTGTGACACCTAGACTTTAGTTTAAATCCGCACACATAGCTCTTGGGACGACATCGGTTTTACCAAATACTACACTACACACGACCGGGTACACTGCCCGTTAATGCATTAGGGTAGACCATAGGTATAACGAGACTTATAAATATTAAAACCTGATCAGTAAAACCTGCATCAACCACATGGTTTTATTCTATGCAACGAAGTCTAAGGTGATTTGAACAAAACAGTTTAAGAATTGTATCTTACTTGCAAGAACTGAAGGTAGGAATGAGTTGGAACGATTTTGTGTTACAAATTATTTTGTTTAGATATTTCATTAGAACTGTGTTTGTATTTCGTTTACCCCGTTGGATAAAGAATACCGAAATTTTTTTACAATAATAATTAATATTGAAAATGGTGTTGCTCTTGCTTTAACAAAACTCGGAACATGATGATTATACTTTTCTTGAACCATGTTAGATACACATTATTAGCATAGCCACCACTTTTCGTTAAAATTTTTAGTGGAGATTCGTGTACAAGCACTTCGCGACAACGCGCGGGTTGAAATCTTCGTTTTTATTGGAGGCCAGAATGCCAAATACCAACCGACCATGACCTAGGTAGCGGTAAATATGAGAATATAAGCATGACTCAAATAATTAAAGTGCTAGGATCAACATTATTAAACAATACGTTATTACTAAGCATTTCTCCCAACATAAAGAGCATAAATACTATTGATACATTTGCCCTAACATATAACATGAGCCGAGCCCTAAACACATGATTAGCACATTAAGTTCCATGGCTACATCATAGTCTAAACAGTTAACTAGAGCACTGGCCAGGTCGGAACCAAGTTATTGGCGAGCTGAGACCACTCCTTGCATCATTAACTTCATGATTTTCTGCACCACCAATGGGATGGTCAACAAATCCTTCCACGAAGCCTGGAGGCCTAACTAGAAAATTATTAGTAATAAAGTTTGCATCATTAGGATACACGAATTCCTCAAACGGCTCGATTAAGGTTTCGCTTTTATCATAGGGTTTTATGTTCACCCCTTGATTAAACAAGTTCTTGCTTTCAACATAGTTTGTGACCGGTGTAGAAGGTAGGATAAGAGGAACATCTTTTAATAAACGGTATGTCGAGTTGAGAGTTTGGAAGCCTCCATTTAAAATCTTTGACCTTAAATGGTATTCTTGATATGATGGTGTTGAAGAGGGTGAGATGAGATTGGGTTGCTGGTAAGGGTGATGCTTAGGCTGCAGAGCTAACCTAGCTTCGGCTTCTAGTCTAGCAGCTTCCCATTGTGTCATGTGACTCAGGTTAGAGCCATGAAGTTCGGTATGATTTTCTGGCTTGTGAGTCATTGGATCAATACCCATTTTAGCCAACCTCTTCTTGATGTGTGAGTTCCAATGATTCTTGATCTTGCTATCAGTCCTGTTTGGCAAATGAGTGGCAATAGCTGACCATCTAATAAACATAAAATTGAACGCTTGTGAATATTGTGAGATGTGCACAAATTTGCAATTCAAAGTACCTCGATCGGTGCAATATATTTGCACTAATCATAGGTTATTAGTTCAGATCTCGTAAGAGACATTTATGTATGAGTAAAATGTACCTGTTACCAAGAAGAGCATGGAGTTGAATGATGGTTCGTTCTTCTTCCAAACTAAAAGTTCCTGTTTTTATATCTGGCCGGAGATAGTTGTTCCACCTCAATCTACAACTCTTTCCGCATCTCTTAAGACCTGAAAGTAAAAAATTGTCACTAAAGGTGTTTCACACAGACAGTGATCAGTTGCATAAAAAGAGTGGAAAAAAGTTTGTAGTAATTTATGTCAAATTTTTAGTACTACTCAAATATTGGAGTGAATTAAAACCTTAAATTTATACCTTTTACAGCATATGTTTAAACGATTTTACTATTAAAACTCTTTAGCAACATTATATATATACATTTCATGATATAAATACCACTACAATATGCCTTCATTATGGTCTTAATTGGTTTATCTTATGATAAGAATTCAAATGGGCATGCATGCATGTGTTTGCCATGCAAAACGAAATCAAAGTTTATATGCATGCATAACATGGATACTGAAGGTTAAATAATTACCAGCTTTAGCAGATAATGAACGCCAACTGCCTTGACCAAACTGTTGGATGTAAGATATGAGCTTTTGATCCTCTTCCAACGTCCATGGCCCTTTCTTTAGTCCAACCGCAACTCCATTGTCATTATTGTTCTTCAATCTGCTCTTTTTCTTCTCACAACGATCTGATTTTCCCATTTTAATCCGGTCTTTTTCTTCAATAGCAACTCCAAAATATAAATTAACTTGGTACTTTAGCTAGTGTCTGCCTCATATATCGATATACATGCAACACACGAAAAGAGAGAGAGAGAGAGACTATCGTATGGATTTGTTATAGCTAAGCTAGAACCTAGAGGTAATGATTATTTATTTCTGTTTGTAATATATACAAGACCGAGTGTATTATTAGAAGAAGTGGTATCAACTTTCTCACTGTCACTTCAGCGTCATATCAGTTTTGTTTTTTTGTTTTTTTTTTTTTTTTTTTTTTTTAATTTCCACTTATTATACATTGGTTTTGGTCACTCACACTCACCTTTATAAAAATATACTCCATTAAGTACCTCACACACACTCACAAATTATAAAAATCTCACTTTTTATTCGTTCCTTGATTGATGACCGACTAATCATACAGTAACTTTTTGCCCCACTCACCCGTGACTTGGACAAGAGGAATGGCAACTCACTCGTGAGTCACTCACTCACTCTAAAAAACTTCCCCTCTCCATTTAGCCTGACAATAATCACTCGTGAGTCACTCACTCACTCTTATTGGAAAATGTTATTTCCTCCTCCAAAGTGTTCCTACTTATCCTCCTACTTATAAGATTCTGATAAGTGACAGAACTGACGATTTAGATGCAGAGAGAAAATGAGTGAATAAAAATATATATAAAACTATTGTGAGTAAAAGAATTAGTAGAAGTATGTTGTAAGAGGCTTTAGCAATGCTCCATCGTAAAAATCATCACCAAGGTGGTGTAGTAATAACCGAAACTATTAAATTATTTTTAACAATTTTATTAAATACTAAAATTAAATTTACATTAATTAAAAAATATTACACTAAAAATAAATAAAATTACAAATTTTTGTGCAATTTTCCTGATATAAAATGTGTTCTCGCAAATTGATACGAACGTGTAGATGAGTTTGTTTGTCGACTAATTCTCTAATAACTTGTAACGTTTCATCGTGAGTTTGTACAAATCATTCTCGTGATGTTATTCCATGAGATAAAAGTCAAGAAATATTGCCTTATTTTTTTTTTACTTTTCGAACGTGTACATCATATTCGTTATTTACGTACGAGACATCGTTCATGCGAGATATTTTATTGTAACCCATTTCTTTTAGTATACCAAACGCTCGTTCCACATCTTTTTTTTTGTTGCTTCATGCGCTTGTTTATACCTTACTCGCTTTGTGTCTACCGTATTTAGATCTATTATGGATCTCATCAATAAGATAATATCCTCATTTATACGTAACGTCGTTAGCATCAAGTGAAACCTCTGTTATTTTCCCACAGCGTTGCAATAACTATCAAAATGCAAAGAACTAATACGATTAATTAAAATAAATGAGTGGCTTATAATGTTAATTTGTAAAAGAAATGAATGGATAATAAGGCATAAGGGAATCGATTTTACTTTTAATATATATCGGAATTTATGTTACTATTCATTAGAGGTTGAAAATTGTATTTTTTTTATAATGATCAATTATATCTCGAACAATGCTTATGAACAGCGATTGCCTCATTCGGAACTATTTAGAGAATGTATCTTCATCAAACATTGGGTTTCCCAAAAAATAAGGGGCCAAGTACTAGACGATCATAAATACGAAAATGATCTCTATTTACTGTGTTTCGTGGTCAGGTGCTACTTTTTATTCTTCGTGAACTTTTTACCATTATTCACAAGCATCAATGCTGCATTTTTTAGAAACTCAAAATTAGTACTATTAATTCTTTGGTGTGAGAAATGAGATATACATGATAATGAGAAAAGATGTGTTTTGAATGTGTAGATAACAATGAAAAGGTATTTGAGTATTTTATAGGTAAATAATATAAGGTAAATTATTTATAATCTATTTTTATATATAAATAACACACAATGGTCACTTTTTGGAATTTTTTCCCTCTTCACAACTTGGTCGTCCTGAACATCAACATATCCAAAAAAAGCCACCACCACAGTGTCATAGGGCACAACACGTAAAGGGGGAGTGAAGGAGGACGCCTTATCCGACCATTTTTACGCCCTGTCTAATTAACAACAAGGTTTTACGCGACCATATTAGTCTATTAGTGAAGTAGAAGATAGTTCACACCCCCACCCAAGAACAATGATAACATCAACGTAAAACGTACATATATAAAATAAAGAGCTGTTCGACATGTATAGGACGACAACATCGATCTCTTTATAACCCAACAATCTCTATGTTGAACTACTCCGTAATTTGTTACGATTATCTCTAAAAGGGACTTGTAAAATAATAAAGAAAAATAAATCATGAAGTGCATGCAACAAAAAAGAGAAAACAGAATCCGACATCTACTTTCCTCCTTTTTTGTCGAGAAATAATTTATTTATTTTTGAACGAAAATTGAGAAGTAAAATACTCCGTACTAGACTAATTTGTTTATTTTTGAAGTTTCTATTCTGATTTAGTGGGATATTGTGCCAATCAATTCTCTTAAAATATTTAATGAGAGAATCCCAGAAGAATCACCAATCATTAAACTTTCTGGCCCACATGCATACAAAAACTGAGCCACAATTACTGATTAACTTGTCTGAAAACGATTGTGGCATAAAGTATGTTAGACCTTTTGAATTGTCCTTTCTTAAATAGGAAAAAATAAAATAAATAAAAAAAAAACGTGAATGTGCAAGATTGATAAATCGGATCTTATACACAAATACGGAGTAGTCAATGTTTAGTTGATATAAGCCGATTGCGGCATGTAAGCTCTTTCAAGACAAAAGACAGCCTGATTCAACATTGTTATTTAATTACCTCAATGTAGTTAAGGTGGTGTGACTGATGTCTGGACTGAATCTTTTTTTTTAACAAGGAAAATCATTCAATTGTAAACAAACTAATAACAAGTAGCTAGAGTAAATAAAGTTACAAAGAATGTATAAACAAGCAAGTTTCGGATCACATATCCAATCTAATCAACTAGGATGAAACTTCTTATTTATATTTGTGATCCATGTATCATGTAGGAATTTTGATATCATCACCAAAGGTGTCAAATCACAATTTGTATCAATTAAACAAATTGTTGGAATTCCCAACATGATACATTCTCGAAGGGTTGTATTTTATTCGTGCTAATCAACGATGATTACTATGTCAGGTACTCCTATTAACCAAAGGTGTCTTTGGCAGAGGCTTTTCATCAAAACACACTATTTTATATTTCTAAATACACCGTATGGATGTTTGAATAACAACATCAAGGCACGTCTTGGCAAGCCAATTTAGGTTTACTAAATCCTATGACCTCAAGTTTTTCAAGTCCATAGTCCAACGATAAGCCTTATGCTAAAAGAAGGAAATGCTACAAGTCAAAGTCAATTGTGTTCACCGCTGCATGATACAAGTCGTGGTCCTACAGTTGTAAGTTGTTATATATGGTATAAGCATAATTATTTAAAAATTAATCTAACGAACCATTACGTTTTTTTGGTAAGTATCAACCTTTCTTTAATTTTATTTTTTATTTTTTTTTACCTATTTTGCATACAAACTTTTAATAACTTCTATTTTGTGTATTATAAACTTTTAATAGCTTTTATTGTGTGTATCATTACAATGAGAATATAATGTGACATTATTTAATCCCTTGCCGTTCAATATATACATGTTTCGTTTAAATTATACTCGTTACATATTAACCACATATACCCCAACCACCTTCTCCTATTTAACCCCATCCCCTTTTGATTGGGAGAATTGAGTGTTTGGGGTTATAATCTCACTTTAGTGATACACATAATAGAAGTTATTTAAAATTTACGACCTACACAATATAAATTATTAAAAATTCATATGTGAAGTAGAAAAGAGAAATAAGAATATAGTGGTTAGATGGATACATTTATAAATTGATGACGTATAGTCTGGAGTCGGGTCATGAACCCGACTACAGTCCATTACTTGTAAGCCCAGTACGAACTGGGCCAATATCAATACGCGTTTGGGCTCACGAAAGTCCAAGCCCATATCTATTTACGGAATAGATATCCGATATCTTCTAAAATAAGAAGATAATCATTCCCAACCGACTTAGGCGGGAGACGCCGAAGGTTGGGGAACACGGAACCAACAAGGATTCCGTGCGTATATAAAGGGAATTATATCCCTTGTTTAAGGTACGATCTCATAACCCTAAAACTCCTTAAACCCTAAATCGATTACTTACTCTCACGCCGGAGGATAATTGTGGGAAACAATCCCACGGTAAGCCTAACGGTGTTTCTTGTCTCTTAGTGCGCAGGTCTCAAGCAGCAATTCTCAATTGATACGAGAACCGGAGCTCCAAACCAGGAACGTCCAACTTTTGTATCAACAAGTGGCGCCATCCGTGGGACCCTACACTAAGAACCAACACTAGAATGACAAAGCACGGTAATCAGCGATCGCAGTCAGACCTCATGGGGAAGAAGTCGCAAAGTGGGCTAACCCCTAAGCAGCCCTCTGGGACAACCAGCGCTGCTAAAAATAAGGGATCAGGCCAAGACTTGATCTTCCCTCTGGTGGAACCGCACTCGGGAATAACCCAAGCCACTACAACCACCACGAGTGGAGTAGACCCACTGCGCACCGTCTTTACTACTCCTTTCCAATCAGTGCCAGAAACTGACCTGACAAAGGTACCGGAGGCACCAGGCCGGGATAAGGGTATAGCGGTGGAAACAAACGCACTCACTCTTGAGGGGGTCGCGCCGGAGTTAACACCAGAAGTTTTCGTATCCCAAAATTACGAAACATTAACTGCCCTCATGCAAGAGGAAGAGAAGAATAGATCTGGTCGGAACTTGAAAGCCCGACTCAATTTCGATTCGGAATACGATACTTCTCCACTGCGCCACCAGAAAGAAAAGCGCAGAGGAAGCGGTCATAAACCCCCAGTATTCAACAGAATTGGGATGAGAATCGAGGGGGATGAGACATCTCACTCGCAGCACTGGAGTGATAGTGATAGAGAAGAACGGCGTACCAGTGTCTACGCCAGACTGGGTAGCCGTAAAGTACATGACAGACTGGGGCGAAAGTATTCCCCAAGTGAAAGCCCTTCAGATCCAGACTACGAGTCAGACTCTGAGGACAGCCGGCGCAAACGCCGTAAGAAGGAAAATTCATCTTCTGATAATTCCTCGGACAACGAGGATAGCGACACAGGACATTGGAAGTCTAGAAACAGACGCGATAGCCAAGAGGAAGACATGTCTCTTCCATGGCGCCGTCAGAAGGTGGACGCGTTCACCAGACGCATTAGTGATTTCTCTGAGAACAAGAAGAGGCGTATGCCTACAAATGTCAAGACCTATGATGGAACCGGTGATCCTGACGATCACCTAAAAATCTTTGAATCAGCCGCGACCATTGAAAACTGGCCACAACCAGTGTGGTGCCACATGTTTAATTCCACACTGGTGGGAAGCGCGCGTAACTGGTTCAACAAACTCCCACGAAGGAGCATAAATGGTTTTGAAGAGTTGAGAAAAGCGTTCCGCCTTAATTTTACTCAACGGAAAAAGTGCGCTAAAAATCCTGTCGAACTCGCCAGGGTAAAGCAGAACCAAGGAGAATCTACGAGCGCATTCATGGAACGCTTTAAAGATGAATGCATGCAAGTTAAAGCATGTCCTGAAGTACTAAAGATCTCTGGCTTCATGAATGGGATTAATAATCCAGAACTCATCAAGAGGTTGAACGACAAGATCCCTGAGACCTTTGATGAACTCATGAAGCGCTCTCGGTCTTTTGTCCAAGGAGAAGCCGCCGCGGCGAATAGCAAAAAGAACCACTCGAGTTACCGGCCACAGGAACAACCTGGGAGGCAATCGAACGACCGAAGTAGTAACCGTAATAGGAGCTATCGCAGCCAGAGGAGCGGCAGAGATAATGACAGGTACACTCCCCTGATCAAAACCCCAAAGGAAATACTCGCAGCGGAAGGCGCGAATTTCCCAAGACCACCGCAGATGCGTACACCAGAAGATCGGCGCACTGGGAATGGATATTGTGACTACCACGCGCAAAAGGGTCACACCACTAACGAATGTGTCCAGCTGCGCCAACTCATCGACAAGATGGTCAAGGAAGGTAGACTGGACCACTTGGTCAAAAACATTAAAGAGGGAAGAGATAAACAAAAGAATGGAAACAAGAAGGAAACACCCAAAGATAAGGACGACACAATCTACATGATACAGACGTGGCAACGAATCACTAGACAGAAGGTCAGCCAGGAGTTTTCCCGAAGAAGTGAAATCTCTTTCCCTACTCTAACTGCGGACAACGCAGTAGCAGAACCACTCACCATTGAAATCAGTGCGGGTGGTCATGATATACACCGCATGTACATTGATGGTGGGGCATCGGCAAATATCATGTATGAGCATTGCTTTAAAAGACTACGACCTGAAATACGTAGCCAGTTAAACCCGGTCAGCACAGCACTCACTGGTTTCACGGGTGAAAAGATATGGCCCACGGGACAACTGCGATTACTAGTCAGCATTGGCAACGCAGAGCACTCTACGACAACCTGGATGGACTTCATGGTGATCAAATCCCCCTCGCCATACAATGGCATCATTGGGAGACCCGGGATATCAGCCATGCGTGCGGTGCCATCAACAGCGCACGGGATGCTTAAATTCCCAGTAGAAGGGGGCGTTGTTACTCTTTACAATGCCACGGTACCAAATAGAGAATGTAACACAGTTACATGCGAAATGGCACCGATCCCAAAGCAGTGCGCAGCCAAAGTCCCCAACTTGAAGGTCGCGATTCACCCAGAGTACCCGGAACAGGAAATAACCATCAGAGGGTCATTGTCGGACAACGGCAAAGCAGCCGTGTGCGCGCTCCTACAAAAGAACGTTGATATTTTCGCATGGGAGCCAAAACACATGACTGGAGTACCACGCTCGATCACAGAGCATAAACTGAGAATCCGACAAGGATACACACCGATATGCCAGAAGAAGCGTGGCCAAGCCCCAGAGCGTGCGCAGGCAATCCTGGCAGAGGTACAGAAATTGGTAAAAGCAGGAATTATGCGTGAAGTCTACTACCACGACTGGCTTTCTAACCCAGTAATGGTGAAAAAGAGCGATGGTAGCTGGCGAATGTGCGTAGACTTCACCGACCTTAACAAAGCATGCCCACAGGACTGCTATCCATTACCAGAGATAGACTGGAAAATAGAGTCCTTGTGCGGATACCCGTTAAAGTGTTTTCTCGACGCGTACAAGGGATATCACCAGATACAGATGGCTAAGGAAGATGAGGAAAAAACAGCTTTCCACACAAGCCAAGGCGTTTACTGTTATACAAAAATGCCCTTTGGCTTGAAGAATGCGGGTGCCACCTATCAGCGGTTAGTAGACAATGCCTTTGAAAAACAGGTGGGCCGCAATCTGGAAGTCTATGTGGATGACCTGGTCATAAAAAGCCACACTGAGGTTGAGCTTGTGCGCGATATAGAAGAAACGTTCAAGACTCTACGTGAGATCAACATGAAGCTGAATCCCAAGAAATGCACCTTCGGCGCCACTGAAGGCATGTTCCTGGGGTACCTGATAGAACCTGACGGCATAAAACCTTGTCCAGAAAAGACAAAGGCGGTAATAGAACTTCCCTCACCACGCACGCTGAAGGAAGTTCAATCCCTCAACGGAAAACTGGCCGGCCTAAACAGGTTCCTGTCTAAGTCAGCAGAAAAGTCATTGCCTCTTTTCAAAACGCTCAAGAAGTGCATGAAAAAGGGTGACTTCCGGTGGACGACGGAGGCAGAAGAAGCCTTCACTACACTTAAACAACATCTAGCAACGCTCCCAACACTCGTTGCACCCCGACCAGGGGAAGAGCTGATCATGTATCTATCAGCAACTCATGGGGCAGTCAGCGCAGTGCTACTAACAGATAGGGACTCAGTGCAAACCCCTATCTATTTTGTCAGCAAAGCGCTCAAGAAGACGGAGATGAACTACAGTGCCATGGAGAAGTTAGTCTTGGCATTAGTGTTTGCCGCCAAGCGACTGCGCCGGTACTTCCAAGCGCACCCGATAGCGGTAATCACAGATCAAGCCATCAAGCAGATCATCTCCAAACCCGATGCGTCAGGACGACTCCAGAAATGGAGTGTGTTGCTAGGCGAACACAACATCTCTTACAGACCACGTACCGCAATAAAAGGACAGGTTCTGGCAGACTTCATCATCGAGAAGCCAGATACCGACGAGGTACCTGCACCAAGCAAGAAGGAACTACAAGATCCATGGATTTTGTTTACAGATGGGTCCTCATGCGTGGATGGATCAGGAGCTGGCCTTATTATCACAAACCCAGAGGGAATGGAATTCACTTACGCACTGCGTTTCGAATTTACCGCGACAAACAATGAGGCAGAATATGAAGCCCTAATCGCTGGACTACGCATTGCAGCTCGAATGGGTGTACGTAACTTGGAAGCAAATGTGGACTCCCGGCTAGTAGCCAATCACGTGTTGGGTGAATACGTGGCCAAAGAAGAGAATATGATTCAGTATCTTGAGAAGACTAAGACACTGATCAAAAGCTTTAACAGATTTACTATCAAGCAAGTCCCTAGGGGAGAAAATCGCAAGGCAGACGCACTAAGCAAGATCGCCTCGACAAGCTTCGCACACTTATCAAAGCAAGTGCTGGTGGAAACACTGAAAAGCAAATCAATATCGGAGAGGGAAGTCTCCGCAGTCATAGAGGAGGATGGTCCTACATGGATGACACCGATTACGGAATTCTTAAGCAAAGGAACATTACCCCAAGAACAGACAGAAGCTCGCAGAATACGGCGTATAGCGCAGAGATTCGAATTGCGCGACAACATACTGTACCGACGTTCTTTCCTCCAACCATGGCTTCGTTGCGTCGGCCCCCTACAAGCAAATTACGTGCTGCGAGAAATCCATGAAGGCTCATGCAGCATGCACGCAGGACCACGGTCCGTTGTAGCACGTGCCATGCGATCAGGATACTACTGGCCAACCATGCATCGAGATGCGCGGGACTTAATAAGGAAGTGCAATGATTGCCAAGTTCATAGACCCGTCCCGCGCCAACCACAGCACGAGCTAACGCCAATTACGGCGCCATGGCCATTCTACAAATGGGGCATTGATATTGCAGGTCCTTTTCCAATAGCAGCAGGCGGTCTCAAGTTTCTCATAGTAGCTGTAGACTACTTTACCAAGTGGATCGAGGAAAAAGCAGTTGCGACAATCACCGGAAACCAGGTGAAACGCTTTGTCTGGGACAACATCGTATGCCGCTTCGGATTACCTGGAGAAATCATATCGGATAACGGGAAACAATTCTGCGACAACCCCTTCAAAGATTGGTGCGAGAAGTTAAACATTACCCAACACTTCGCGTCAGTTACACACCCACAAACCAATGGCTTAGTAGAGCGCGCAAATCGAAGCCTGGGCGAAGGAATCAAAGCGCGCCTGGACAGGCACAAAGGAAGGTGGGTCGAAGAGCTTTCGCATGTCTTGTGGGCTCACCGCACCTCAATAAAAACCAGCACGGGGGACACCCCCTTCTCTCTAGTCTACGGGACAGAAGCTGTTATACCAACTGAGATTGGCATGCCAACTATCCGCACTGCGGAGATCAATGTAGCAACAAACGATGATGAAAGGCGTGTCGACTTGGATCTGTTGGAAGAAAGACGCGAACGCGCAGCCATACGGGAGGCAAAGTCGAAGTCAAAAATGAAAGGATACTATGATGCCAAGGTGCGCAGTGTTTCATTCAGACCAGGCGACTTTGTCTACCGTGCCAATGAGGCGAGCCACGCAGAAGATACAGGTAAGCTCGGACCGAAGTGGGAAGGACCTTATGAGGTTACTGAAGCAATAGGCACAGGCGCGTACAGGCTACGAGGCTTAGATGGTCGTGACCTACCGCGCACATGGAACATCGGCAACCTCAAGAGGTGCTACCTGTGAGAATAGCTACGGCACAGCGCACAGACGCTCCGCACTTTAAGTGCTCAATAAATATTCATGTATTCAGTTTTATTTTTCATATTTACTGTTTTCTTTCTTATGTCTCAAAAAACTTGCAAGTATCAATAAAACGCCGCGGTTTCTAGCTAACTCCGCGACACATTTTAAGTTGTTACCTGTATGTCTTAACGATTTTTTATTTCTTGCCCACGATGGCGCGCATGCACTATGAATAGACCCACGATGGTAAAAGGATAAGTTGACCTACTAACTAACTTGTTGAGTAAGAGGGTTGCAAACCCGTCAACACTGGATCATGCATCCTTGTTAAACACCTTGTTCTCAAGACGTTGGAATAAGATATATGCGCATCCCACGATGGTTGCGCATGAACGCACACGTGCACGTTTAACAACTTAGGAACCAAGACACTTGCTTCCTTAATGAGATATTTACAGCACGCTGAATATCATACCATACATGATTATGATAAAATACTTTGAATTATTTCTCTAGTATACTTTGATGTTCATACATGATTATGGATTTCCTATATTTGCATTGGCGAACACGGCCACAAATACATCTTTTACGCATAGTCAGACAGATACGTATACATTACAAACATCCACAAGCAACAAACAAAAAAGAAACTTTTATTCATAACTATGAGTTAGTACAAAAGATAGTCAACATGTCAGCTACCAGCTGCTACAACGCTTAAGTGAAGAAGTGCCAACGTGATTCGTTGCATCTTTGGCTTCACTAATACCCTTCAACACATTTGCATCCTGACGCGCTACAGTGGCCACACTAACTGGCACCCCATCAGACCTTGGCAAGTGCGCCGCACCAACTCCACACAAAATGGCTTTACCTGCAATACCTTCTTTTTTAGCAAGACGGGTCGCATGCGCTTCCAAGACCTCCTGCAAAGGTACCTCTTTTTCCAAAGCAAATGGATTCTGACTATCCCTAGGACGCGCAAACACAGGTACTTGTAGCTGAGACTCATGGGGCTTCAAATAATAGTCCGGCTGTGCTTCGACATCCTCAGTACGATGACGCGCCAAGGTCAACCCCGTCATAATCACATTTATTGGATAATCTTGATCACGCTCAAGCTCCGAAATCATTGGTAGTTCCAAGTCTTTCATTCTCTGCATAGCAGCGACCAAGTGATCATATGACTCAGCATCATACTCAGGTACCTTATCCAGTGGCGCCTTCAACAGTTCTGCCTCGTGGAGCTTTTCAATTGCTTCTGATTTACCACGCTCCAGAGCGCACTGCACTACCTCCCCGAAGGCATTAACCACCTCTGGCGATTCCAGGGTACTAAGGGCAGCTAGACGGAGACCGTGGCCTATGAGCCACCTGCGCTCTGCTATCATAGACATAAGCTGCGGATACAATTCCTCGTCATACTCGATGCTTAGCTTACGCAGCTTTGCCTCCTGCACCTCCAAGGACCAGCTCACAGTATCCCCAAGCTCCCCCAACTGCGCAAACATTTTGTCCTTACCCTGTTCTAGATGTTTCAATGCCCAGCAGCACGCAGACTTGTACCTAGCAGCATCAGAACGCTCTTGGTTTATTTGGCACATTAGCGCCATTTTGTCCTCGGCCTGTTTTTGAGCGTACGCGCTCAGATCCTTTGCCTCTGCATGGGCGCTATCCAGCTGCGCCCGGGTTCCTGCCAGTTGCGCTTCCAACGAAGCTATTGTTTGGTCCTTTTGGGAACTTAGGTCCTCCCCACCAGATACTCGGTCTTTCAGCTTCACAATTAGTGCAGCCTGTTGTGCGGAGACCTGCACCAATTCTTCAACCAAATGCTCAATGGGCGCATCCGCATCAGATCGGTCTTCATTATCCTGGCTCTGCGGCTCAGAATGCGCTGACTGTATCGGACTCGCCTTAGGGGGTGATTCTATAACCTGCTCCATCCTGCGAATGATCACCAGCGCAATGTTAGAAACACAACCAGCACATTCACCAACAACAAAAAAAAAAAAAAAAAAAAAAAAAAAAAAAAAAAAAATTTATACATGTACGGCTTTACTTACTGTGGCTCCGCGTCATCAGCCGAAGGGTGCGACGACGCTTCATCAGTGGAGGACAACTCCACAGTCTGGACCACAGGGCGTTTTTTCCTTGAGGGGCCCGCACCATCATCCCTTCGGGTCCTTTTCCGACTAAGCACAGATTCTTCTTCTTCCTCCTCTTCCATAGGGTGGACCACTGCTACGGGCAGTGGCTGCGCCACAGAAGAAGGTACTCTGGGACTCGGCTGGCTTTGTAGTGGTGTGGCTTCCACTGCGACTGAGGAACTGGTACCTGTCTCCCCCGCATCCAGCTCCATAGTACGCCCTGCGGTAGCCGCTAATATAGGCTCCTCATCATCCCTCAAAAGTCTTACTCCTGTCCTTACCGCTGCGGGCTTCGCTAGCTGTACGACGGTGAACAGATCCATCTCTGCGCAAGACAAAGACACATATACAAACAGGTTATATAATGCGCGACATATACGGAAGATTGTTCTTACAATATTTACACACAGAAGTACGGAGGAATAAGTACCCACCCTTGCCATTGGCGTCTAAGAAGATAGGGATCTCATCTTCAGGGCCAAAATAATTACGGCTGATTCCCATGTGCACCAAAAATCCCTCAGGATATGCACTAATGGGGATGCGGTTCGCATTTATCAGTTCCGCATCCTCGACGTTATAAGACCCAGGCAATGGGCACTCATCCCTCTGTAATGTTCCCCGGGTATAAAAATCATAATTCCAGGGAAAACATGTATTATCTACCCAGAAGAAATACTCCCTCCAATTCCTAAGTGCATCTAATTTATCTGTATAACACTGCAGTCTACCAGCGCGTTTTGAAAAAGACACCCACCCATGCGCCCACGTAGTGTGATAAAAGGCGCGGAATAGGTGGATGGTGGGGGTAATCCCCAACAGACGGCAATTTACCTCAAAATTGGTAATTTTAGCAGCGCCGATACAATGCAGCTGCGATATGTGTAGATTATAATAGTTTAACACATCGCACAGAAAGCGTGACAGGGGCACACGTTGATTCGCGAATTCGAATAACCGTGTGTATACACCCACTTTCCCTTCGGGGAAATCAGCAATCGTGGCTCGCGCATCCGGAACTACTGGATGCACATCCCGGGGTATAAAGTAATCTGAGGTAAATTCCATCAGATCGATCACAGTGAGGTCGGAGGTGAAGTCAGACAACTGTTTAACCAGCGGGTTATTATTTTGTGATATCACGCACGCGCGGTTACCTTTGTGGTTGGTTACTTTCTGGATTACTACTCTTCGAACGCTTTAGAAATAATGGATGGTGTTTTTTACTGTGAGGAATCCGGTGAAAATGAAACGACAAGTTATATACCCTTTCTCTTCCACACGATTGGTGACACGTGGATCCCACTAGTCCTCAATGTGTGGTTGTGATTGCTTGACGGGACAAGGGGGCAGTAACTTTCCCCCGAATAACGAGGCATTTCCAGTTCACTTTGATGTCTAGATACACTGCACCTACGGGTAGGTGTATGGTTTTTTTTAATACGTTTCGTACGTTATTTATTTTATGTTGGACTACGGTCATTAGTCTAGCATCCGCAGTTACGCACTGCGCATACTAGACTGGGGGGACATGATGACGTATAGTCTGGAGTCGGGTCATGAACCCGACTACAGTCCATTACTTGTAAGCCCAGTACGAACTGGGCCAATATCAATACGCGTTTGGGCTCACGAAAGTCCAAGCCCATATCTATTTACGGAATAGATATCCGATATCTTCTAAAATAAGAAGATAATCATTCCCAACCGACTTAGGCGGGAGACGCCGAAGGTTGGGGAACACGGAACCAACAAGGATTCCGTGCGTATATAAAGGGAATTATATCCCTTGTTTAAGGTACGATCTCATAACCCTAAAACTCCTTAAACACTAAATCGATTACTTACTCTCACGCCGGAGGATAATCGTGGGAAACAATCCCACGGTAAGCCTAACGGTGTTTCTTGTCTCTTAGTGCGCAGGTCTCAAGCAGCAATTCTCAATTGATACGAGAACCGGAGCTCCAAACCAGGAACGTCCAACTTTTGTATCAACATAAATGATTATCATTAGTATAAGTGAATTCATTCCGCGCAAAGTCATTTTACCATGTGCAGCAATGTTAGATATCTAGACACACCAACTGATAATTTTCCATTTATGCTTTCAATTTTTTATTTTATTTTATTTTATTTTTATTTATTTTTTATTTTATTTTTTTCATATGACTATATGTCTATATGATATAGCATTGGTAGCTCACTATTTGACATAGTAGTAGCTAGGAGATACATAGGATCACATGAAAACCCAAATTTGGTACCAAAAAGAGAAATGTATAAACAACATATAGTCCATAACATTATTTCTGAGGAACCCAGATGATGAGACATCCACATATTTAATAAGATTCACAGTATTAATTACTGATATTTTTTAATGCTCACCTACTTGGAAGCACTGTAAAAAAACATATAATGGCCACCAACTATTCAATCGTATTCAATCCAAAAACACAAAAAAGAAAAATTTATTAACTTCTTTCCAAATTAGGGATGCAGAAGTATAGTAGTTTACTTCTAAGATTGTCGAGTCGAATTTATGTATGATTAAAAAAGGAAGTTTCTGGCATTATATAGTCAAACATTGATAATTCTTTTCTTTTATCTTTGATTATTAACTTGCAATTAAGCTTCTCATCATGTCATGGCAAGTTCTTTTAACTAATTTAAGGTGCTTCATCAAATGACCTTATGGCGTTGTAACATGTTTGGTTTAGGATTCACAGGTTGTTGGTTAATTGGATTTTTTTAGATGTTCTTTGTCTATCGAGTTTAGTTTTAGGTTTACTATGCTTTTAGGTGTTGTTTCTTGTTTTTTTAGTTCAATTGTTTGTCGTAGTTCCGTTTGTGTGTTCTTTTAGATTGTATCATAAGAGTATTTCGTTATTGTTTGGTATTTGTATATATATATTTTTTTAGCTTTTTGCTAGCTTTACAAAAAATATTGTGTTAGAAAAAACAACTAACGAATATTCTGCTAGTTGACAGGTCAATGGGGGTCTTTGCAAAATAGACCAGGGTTCGAACCCAACCTATGGCTAATTAGGTCAACTGGAACAGGAGCTCATCGCCTGAAGCCAAGTCCTTGGGGAGGATCCGATTGGCATAAAAAATGCCTGGGATCGAGATGTTCTCATCAATATACACATTTTGTGAATACTCTGCAAACTCATGAAATCAGTCGAACCACCATATTTCCCTCATTGCAAATGTATAAGGGTATATCTAATGGTAGCTTGATCAATGTATTTTTTTTAATCAAATTGGTCATTGGAAAACTTTTAACAATTAGAGTCACTACAAAAAAAAGAGGCTATAGTGACGAGAATTTAATGACGACCTATATTTTTCGTCACTATAAATACAATTTAGTTACGATATAGAATTGTCGTCACTATATCTCGTCACTTACATGTATTTAGTGACGAGGTAATAAGTTGTCATTAATATGCATGTTAGTGACGAAAGTATCGGTCACTGAGTCAAGTATTGAACTATTGATGATCATCGTCTAAGTCATTTCTTGTTACGATTCTGAGTCACAAAATTTTCATCACTCATCTTTGGATTGGTAGTCACGAAAAGTTGTCACTAAGACTATTGCAATTATTTAAATAATTTTATTTGTATTATTTAATTAATATATTAATCACAAGTAAATGAATAATAACTTATTTTATAACTTTTTCACCTTTTTTAAAAGCCAAGAAAATCAAGTATTGATAAACATAAAAATAAAATCACATTCGTTCATATTTTTTGAGCATCTGAAGCAAAAGAATTACTGTAGTGTTTAAAAAAGAAAGTCTAGAAAATTCACAATTGTTTAATGACGACCTACATTACACATCATCTCGTCACTCCATATGAAGCAAAGCACGGGATCTAATTTCAACCCGACCCGAAATTTAAAAAAAACGCGGATCTTTTAAAAATCTAATGGGAGTCGACATATTTCACTCTGACCACAATATTCACACAGTTTCACACCATTCTTCTTCACAGTTTCACACAATAAAAACACACACTAGCACCCGCCACGTCTGACATCTTCTCGATCTCGTTTTTACTAATTTGCCCTAATCTTATTCGAAGGTTATATCTAATCCCTAATTATGTTACTTGTCTGAATTTTTTTCTTTATTTGTTGAATAATTCGCTATTTGTGTTTAATATACTTGTTTTATTGATGATTTGATTGCGTATTCGAGTCTATGAACTTTGGGTACATATACTAACACTCGATTATGAACTAATTATGATAAGTAATAGGGCTAAATTTATGGTTATTTGATTGCTTGTTTGAGTTTAGAAAGTTTAGGTTTAGCAGATTAGAATTTGATGATGTTTATTGGATATGAATATTGGATATTCAAACATTGCATACCAAGTGTTTGATAAAATGTACTAACAACACTTTACATGCATATTTTGCTTTATAGAGGATAAATGATAGAAATGAAGACAAGATGCTCGATGAAATGCTCAAGTGAAAATCGACTCTTCTGGTAGAAGAGGTATATACACATGTTGCTCTTTGATTAAAGTTAGATTTTGAATAAAATAGTATGCATTAGTGTGTTATCAGGATAAGAGTTAAAGTATACTTGTAAAAATAGGGAATAAGGGGTGGGGTATTTGAATATGCTATTTTTGGTCGTGCAGATGTCTAGGAGGGCAGGACGCCCATCATCTGATGATACTAGAACGGTCATAATCATGAAAAGTAGAGACGGTGCCCTCCCTCATACTCCTTTGTGTCTGTGTGTGTGTTGACAGCGAGGGAGAGAGTATGTATAGCAAGAGACCCCACTATGTACTCTTAACACCAAACACTGATCCTTGTTTAAGATTGATCTCTTTCATTTCTTCTAGTAGATGATATGTTTTCTAAACATGATCTTAGGTCCATTTACTTGAGAACGTACTAGGCGGATGCGAATTGGCTGAATCTCAGTATGTCTGCAAGATCTTTTAGCTACTTTCAAGGGCTTTATAGTCTAAGAAAGTGATAAGGATTTAAAAGGTACATTTTTGAGGGGTCATTTAAGCCCTTAATCGACCACTTTTATATCCGTTACTGTTTAATTTCATTTCTTTTCACTTTTTAGGTCTCTTGAAGGCAAAATGTTGGAATGATGCTTATTTGGACGAAAAGGCGTGAATATGTGAAGAAAATGGCTAAAGTCAATATCAAGACACTCAAGCTACTGGAAGTACACCCGACGGCGTCACGAATAAAGGGCGACGTCGTCCCTCTGATTGCGACGGCTCAGGAGTGAAATTGATATTTTGTACCTGACGGCGTCAGGCTTTAAAGAGTAGGGCGTCACAACTCAGACGGCCTAGATTCAGATTCAGACAGCGTCAGAAGCTGAAGCTGACGGCGTCAAAACCCCAACGTGACGCCGTCACAACGTTGACTTGGTCAAGATGAAACCCTAATGGTGGCGATCCGAAGGCGTCACAATTAAAGAGTGACGCCGTCGCAGTTGTAACTCTGTATATAGAATTCGAATTATCGGACTTTTAGGGAGGTAGAATTGTGGAGTAAAAACTTAAAACGATTTTGGTTTGTCTTGGGCAGTATCTTAGGGTTCTCATACCCTATTTTACATCAAGATAAGTAATCTACTTCATTGATTTCATTATGTCTTCGATTGTATGTGTGTATGCTTGCATGTTTACCATGTCCGGCTAATTTACTTGTGTGTTTGCTTAGATCTATGAAACCTAGTTATTGAATATTGATTGGTTGTCTCTTATCTTAATTGTAATTGGCTTAGGATTGCAATAGGCCATCGTTGTGTTTTTAATGCTTGAGTAATCTTTGTGAACATTAGTTTATAATCGCCTAGAGTTATTGTAGGCTAAAAATCCAAAGATAACCTTAGAGTTAGTTTATAAATCCTAGTGATTTTGTACGCAATAACCTTAAGGTATTCTCAAAGAGTTAGGGAAAAAACATACCCTACGACCTTAGAAGACACAACGCGTTAAGAATAAGGACGTGACAATTCAACCATCAATAAAAGATAACTAGGGAGTAATAGTATCTAGGTAGACACATTTTTAATCATCATACGAGCACACATCAATTAGACATAGACTCCCTCTTAGCTTAGTTAATTAGAATAGATAATAGTAGAGTAATCGGTAGAAATACCACCCCCCAAATCCAATACCCCGAGATTCGTACCTTTTAATTTTCTAAAAAATATAAAAAAAGATAAAAAATAATCTTCCTCAACCCCAACCTTAGCGTAGTAATTTCTCACTAGCATTCCTATTCCCCTAGAGAACGATATCAATCCCGAGGCTTACCCTAATACAACACTACAACGATTAGTTTCACTGCCTAGGTGGTTGAAAAACTTGCTCGAAGAAAAGGAAGTTTCCTTTGACCCCGAACGCGCGTTGTACACGTATCAAGTTTTTGGCGCAGTTGCCAGGGAATAGAATAGCTAGTTAGATTTCCACCTCGTTTAGGTTCCCTTGCTTGATTCCTATCAAGTAAGATTTTTCTCATTTTTAGCTTCCTCATAGTCTATCCTCCTTCTTCGTGACTTTTGTTCGTAATCCCATCACTTTTCATCATGGAAGGTGATAATCAACCACCACTCATCAACCCACCACCAAATGACCCGCCAAGAGGCCGTACTCTTGGTGAATACTCAAGACCAAGCAACCTAGGCTGTAGGAACACCATTGAGCTCCCCGTTCAAGCTCAAACTACGGCTCTGCGATCCGACACCATCCGGTTGGTGCAAAACGGATGTGCATTCCATGGACTTCGCTCCGAAGATCCTAATCAGCATCTTAAGGATTTCCTTAAAATCGTCGATTCCATCGACCTCGATGCTACTACTCGGGAGACCACACGCTTGCGTCTCTTCTAATTCTCTCTACGGGACCAAGCTAGTAATTGGCTTAAGCGACTTCCCGCCGGCTCCATCTCAAGTTGGGATGATCTCACCACTCGTTTCCTTGCCCAATTTTTCCCACGGGGGAGAACTACTAAGCTTAGGAATGAAATCTTGATGTTCCAACAACCTCAAGGTGAATCTCTCTACGAAGCATGGACTTAATTCAAGGACTTACTCCATAAAGTCCTTCATCACGGCATTGATCTTTGGCTTCAAGTCCAAATCTTTTATGATCATGTCAACTTCTTAACTAAGCAATCCATCGACCAAGCGGCCGGTGGTAAACTTAGTAATCTCACCGCGGAAGAATCATGGGGTACAATAGAGGACCTTGCTCTCAATGACAACGAAAGTTGGAATGACCCCTGTGAGTTGCCCAAAACCGTAAAGGCAATCTCCTTGCCTCCCATTGACTCACAACCTTCCGACCGTAGGATACTCGAGCTTGAAGATCAAGTCAAATTCCTAATGAGCTCTTACAAAAATCCTAAGTTTTCGCATCAAGTAAACAAAATCACTCTACCTTGTGAGTTGTGTAGTGGTCCCCACAACACTCGTGATTGCACAAGACTCCCCGAACAAGCTTTTGCAGACTACGCCTCCACGTGTACCGACGGAGCAGGAGAGAAGTGGTACACTTTCAAGCCCGAACAAAAAAACTTCGGAAACTCCTACAACCCCTCATGGAGGAATCACCCTAACCTTAAGTGGAACCAAAATTCAAACCCACCCCAAAGCTCATCGAGTCCACCTAATAGGTTCAACCCTCCAAACACCGGGAACTCCGCTAGTCTTGAGGCAATTGTGTCTAGATTCATGTCATCTCAAGAAATTTGATTGACTAAGCTTGAAGCCGATTTCAAGCAACGACAAGTCGAGATGACAAACAAGCTCGACGCCCTCTTAAAAGCCTTCAATGACTGGGAAATTGGAGCACTACCAAGTGACACTATAAAGAACCCAAAAGTGAATTTGATTTCATCAATTTCATGTTGTTGCTCACCTTGGGAGAGTGCATATCCATGCCCTTCACACCCGAAAGTTCATCTGGTTAACGCCATCAACACGGGTTCCAAGCGATCCCTCATGAAGTACCAAGGACCAGAACCATTGGTCCAGCCAACTCTTGAGAAACCCATCAACCAAGAACCCAAACCTAATCTAGAGGAGGAGTACAAGAAATGTTAGGATATATAGAGTCAAAGTACTGAAGTCAAAGTACTGCTAAAGAAGAAAGTCAAAGTACTGCGTGATCATCAAAGTATTGCAAGGTCAAAGGACTGTTATGAAAAATTGTTAAGGATTATATTGTAATTCTAGAATGTTCTAAGTTTAAGTTTAGTATTACTTGACATACAAGGTTTGTAATTATAAACCGACTAGGGTTATCCTTAAGCCTATAAAAGGACCCCTAGATTGGCATTAGATGTACGTGCATTATTAGAGTTTTTAGAGAGTACGATATTAGAGTTTTAGAGTTGTTAAAGAATCTGTATAACAAGCAGATTCATAGTTTTAATATAATCTTTAAAGTTAATTCTTCTTAGCTTTGTTAAGTAAATTCCGCATATCTAATAGAGTTAGTTCAGTGTTTCTTTGTTAGCAACTTAGGATTTATCTGAGGTTACTAAGTCCTTACAAGCTATATAAGTTAGTTTGGTTAGAATACATCGATCCAAAAAGTGGTATCAGAGCTTGTGTGGAAACTCTGATTAAGAAGAAACCCTTAAAACCTAGTTAATAACAAACCCTAAAGATGTCGACTGAAGCTGCACCACCCCCATCCATCACCTCACTTAGAATACCTATTATCAAGAAGGGAGAGTAAGATCTATGGAGCATGAAGATGAGGCAGTACATTGCCATTACAGACCATGCACTATGGAATGTAATTGTCAATGGTAATTAAGTTGTTGCAGAACCTATAAAGATTCCTGGACAACCTAAACCACCCAAGGTTGTCTTACCAGCAGCAACAGTTAGAAATCAAGAAAAGGCTCTCAACATCCTACTGTCTGCTATCCCTGATGGTCACCTACTCAAATTTCATGATGCTAAGGATGCAAAACAACTATGGGCTGCTCTCAAGACTAGATTTGGAGGGAATGATGCTTCCAAGAAGATGCACAGAAATCTGTTGAAGCAACATTTTGAAACTTTCACTGTTGGTAAAAGAGAAGGTCTTGATGCTGCCTATGATAGATTCCAAAATCTCCTTAGCATGCTAGAGTTATACAAGGCAGAAGTATCTGTTGAAGATGCAAATCTGAAGTTCTTAAGGAGTTTGCCATCGACATGGCATGTGATTGCTACTATGATCTGAGGACAACCTGGTTTGGACACTATGGACTCTGATGATCTCTACAACCATCTGAAGGTGTATGAGCATGAGATGAATGGCCAAACAACTTCAAATTCTCATAGTATAGCTTTTGTGTCTTCTGAAAAGAGAGGCAGTACTTCCACTAAAAGTACTGATTAACCTACTCAAAGTACTGTTTCCCAAAGTACTGCATATCCTGCTCATTTTATCACAACCATGACCAAACCCACATCATCACCAACAAAAACCATCCCTTCTGATGAAGTCGTATGCTCATTCTTTGCTCACCAAGCCACTTTACCTGTTACTTATGAAGAGGATTTGTCACAAATTGAAGAGGATGCTCTTGAAGAAATTGATATCAGGTGGCAAGTTGCTATAATCACTGCTAGGATCAAGAAGTTCATGAAGAAAACAGGAAGAGGCATTGACTTCAAACCCAAACAGGGTATCACCTTTAACAAGTCAAAGATTGAATGCTTTAACTGTCAAAAGACTGGACACTTTGCAAGGGAATGCAAGTTTGCTAAATATCAGGCAAATAGGATGACTGACAAACCTAAGCTTGAACTAAAGGAAATCCCTATAACTGAAATAAAAGCTTTGGTTGCTCAAGAGAATCCGTCAGAGGTTGACTGGAGTGCTGAGTTTGATGATGAACCAATAACCTATTGTATGGTAGCAGTAGAAGAATCAGTGGAAGAGTTTGATTGGAGCACAGCTTTTGATGAGGAACCTGGACATGCTGCTTTGGAATCCAGAGATGGTCTAGGAAGTTTTGATTAGAGCATGGAGAATGAAGATGAACCTGTTCTACTTGCTATGGTAGCCACTTCACCAAGTTTACCCCTATCTCTGAGGTATGCTCTAAGTGTCATAATTTTTATCAAAAAGTGCTTAATGATTATGTAACTGAAAGAGATAACTATAGTAGGGCTAGCTCAGAGGTAGCTGGTTACCAAATCACTTTAGAGTCTATGGAAGCCAAAATTATAACACATGAAAATAATGAAATGGCTTGGGCAGAAAAGTATGAACAACAGGATTATCAGTTAAAATTAAGTGAATGGAAGTTAGGATGTAAGATTTATGAGATTGAAAAGCTGACTAAGGAGAGGGATGAATTGCTAGAAAAGTTTGCTGCTTGGGAACAATCTGGTCTTTCTCATGTTAGTTATGTTGAAAAACAGAGAAGAGCTTACATTAGAACTGGACTAGGATTTGTGATGAGTGTCTAAATACTCATCATTTTTGTACAAAATAAACTGCAAAATCATCTGAAAACGCTCAGAAACACATCAAAATGATCAAAATATCACAAATCAGTGTTTTATGTGTTTTAAATGCAAAAATATCAAAATCAGATGAAAAACGTTTCAAATTTGCAAAAATTGCAGTTTCAGTCCCCCAACTTTCAAAAATTGTCAAAAACAGTCCCTGAGTCAAAATTTCAAAAGAAAAGTCACCAAAGGTCCTTTTAAAATCAAAAGTTGTCAAATTTAGTCCTTTGGTGAAAAATGTAAAAAGTTTTGAGAAAATTACAAATTAGTCCTTCAAGTTTGAAAGTTGGCAGAATTGGCCCCTGAAAAATGGCAAATTGGCAGAATTGGTCGCTGTACGTTTGAAGCTTGTCAGTATTAGTCCTTGGAATATCTTTGATAAGTTGGCAACTATGGTCCCTCAATTTTTCAGAATTACTCAAATGGTCCTTGTGTTTTATAAAGCCTTAATCCAATTTTGACCCCTTCACAAACCTTGGACCCCTGCCATTCTTTTTGAACCCCAGCCAATACCATTTGTGACCCCCCTGTTATTAATATATCTGGTCAAACCTTGGTCAAAAAACAGCCAACCCGCCAAATAAGTCTCCTTCTCCAACTGCTCTGCCTGATCACTCCAAAGCCCATCCCCCCAGCTCACCCTTGTCTTCTCCTTGTACCTCCACCTCCACACAACTACAAAAACCATTAAATGATATCTCACCCAACTTACTCAATCTCTCCACCTGTTAAACCCATTTTGGCGCCAAAAACAATCAAATGGCCAAAAATCACTTAAGACATCCAATGGTCCAGAATTCTAGTGGGATATGCTCAGAAAGTCAAGGGGAAGCATTTGGAGTATAAAAGAGGAGAGAAGAAAGAAGCAAAGGCAGTAGTTAGTTTTACATTTTTTTCTTAATGTCGTTTTTAACTTAGTGTTTTAGTTTTAAGCTCAAATGTTGTAATCTTATCTTTTATGTAACACATTTAAGCTTCTTTATCTTTGTAATCAGTTTTAATAATCAATTCTCAAGTTTAGCTAAAAGTTATATTTTGTGTTACTGTTAAAAATCTCATTTTGCAACTCTAATTTATAAGCTCCTTTAAGCTTAATTTTAAACTCACTCTTGTTTATTTAAGCTATTTAAGCCTTTTTATAAGCTCAAAATTCCATTCCAAGTAATTTTATATGATGGTCAACGAAAGTCAACAGGAACTCAAATTAGAATGGAAGTTGATAATGGGTGTTGCAGAAGCTTATTTGGGTTGGAATAGAGTAGGATAGGGTAGTTTTGGATTTGGTTTTGAGCCTGCATAAGCTGGACACAGTGTGAGTTATATTTCTCATTTTCAATTTTTAAGCCAAATTGCATATTTTGCCTGTTTGAATATCTGTGGTTACAAGTGGTTTTTAGGTGTTTAATTAGTTGTAATAAGGTAAGTTAAGCTCAGTTTGGTCATTAGTACAAGATGGAACAGTAGTTAGGTCAGTTAAATTGCAAATCATTAGGTTAAAGGAGTGTTTGGTTTGGCTGATTAATCTGTCTCAAAAGCCCTTGCAGTGGTTGAGCTTTGTTGAATTATGTTTGTTTAGAGTATTCATACTCTTATCTGTCTTAGTCTTGAGCTTGTTAGCACTAATAGTCAAATCTTGATCAAATCTGTCTAATGGTCTTAACTGTTGGTTTTATGAAAATCATTTCACTTGTTTTGAGCTCAGAATTCATAGACCAAGATTTTAGTAACTTTATTTCAGTAATAAAAACCAATATCAGTCTTTAAATTGAGATTAAACTTCACCAAAGTCAAATTTCAGTTTTTCATCAAAAAGTCAAAGTGTGAAAAAATGTGTTTTGGGCTCACATAGGAGGAATTTTCTTGAGCTCACCTTGGGATGTTATCAAATGAAATTTGGCATTTTAGAAACCTCTCCTGGTACCATTACTTATCTGCATTTTTGTGGATTTTAATGATTTTTCTACAAGCTTCAAACAAGCTCCTCTTTTTAGCCATAATTCCCCTGCTCCACTGTCACAGTTGGAACTGAGTTTTCCTCAGTTCTTGCAGCAGGTGTACAGAGCTTATTAGAGCTCCCCATGACCTGATTTTTGGCACACTTGATCTCAACCAGGTCTAGTGTTGATCCCAAATTCTGTTTTTAAGTTTTGGCTTATTGGTTAGCTTATTCATAAGCTCAAACTTGCCTACCCTTTACTGTTTTTAAGCAAAAACTCAAAACATCAAATCTTAGCAACCTTGCAAATCAGTGGTTTAGCTTGTTGTTTCTCACTTCATTTTGGTCATTTTAGCTTATAGTAGCTTCATTATCAGTTTGGTTCACTTTGGTGCTCATTAGCTTATTGGAAGTGCTTATTTCATAAGCTCTTCCACATCAGTTCCTTATTCTTGTACACAAGCCCATGTTTTTCCATTTTTCATAGCTTCTTAATATTATTTTAAGCATTTCCTGAATTTTTCAGATTTTTCCTAGCTTGTTTGGTATTTTTCTGCATTTTATTTAGTTTTTAAGTATTTTTAAATAGCTTTTAATACAAAAAATTAGAAAAAGGTTCAAAAAAATATGTTTTCTATTTTCTTAGGTTAAGATAAATGTAAAAAGCTTAAAAAGTATTTTTCCATATTTTTCTCCTTTTATTTGGTATTTTTAATAATTTAAATTAGTTTTAAATAGTTTTAAATTAATAATAAATATATAAAAAGTGTGAAAAATATATTTTCTGTTTTAAAATTAGTTTTATCATATTTTAGATTTTTCTAAGTCTTAAGTTTATTTTTCTAGCCTTATTTCATATTTTCTTTTATTTTAGAGTATTATTAAATAGTTTAAATTAGTTTTTAATTAATAATAATTAATTAATTAGTTATAAAAATAATTTTCTTTTTCTATAAATTTTCTTTTATCATTAGGTTTGTAAAAATGTATTTTTCATATTTTTAGGATTTATATTGTATAAGTTTCACGTTTTTATTAGTACGTTTACGTTATTTTTTATTTTAAACGTAAGTTTTAAGTTTTAAGTTTTAAACGTTCATCACTTTAAAAATAGTGATAGCGTTTATTTAATATCTTTTATCTTTTTAATCTTTTTAATTTGCATTTAAATCTCTTTATTTTATAAACTTTTTCAATAGTGTAATTATCCATTCAAATCCTTTCCGATCACTATCCTTAGTGATCATTCTATCGTCTGATCAAGTGTTTGCACACCATTGAGTCTCCGTGGGACTTAACGACCCGGGAATTCATTATATTCTCTGATCTTCATTGTATTTGTGTCTGAACTGTTTTAAGCCTGTTACGGCTGGCCATTCACAAGTGGCCAGTTTGTGTGATTAGACTTGACGGTTTGGCACAGATCAAATTTTGGCGCCGCTGCCGGGGAGACTTTAGCGTGTGTTTAGCCATTTTCAGACCCATTCTTGCACATACCCCATCTTTTGTAAAAAGTTTTTTTGTAAAGTTATCAGAAAATCCAAAAAGTTCATTAACACTTTTCCTAAAGTGTTAAAAACGCAAAAAAATATTTTCAGTCTTTGTTTTTATCATCATGTTTTTCAAAAACACCAAAAATATTCCTCTTTACCCTCTCACCTTTTTGATTCTTCATTTCTTACCCTCTGATAACCTTTGATTCTTTCTATGTCTTATCCTCACCCTCTTGATTGCCAATGGTGTGGTGGTCCTTATAATGGTGGCAATTGCCCCAGTTGTAGCGTGGTGGAATCAGGAAACGGGTCTGTCTATAACCAAGATCCCTATTCCTACCATAACACGACTGATTCATTCCATCAGCTACCACACTGTGATACTCAGCAGTTTTACTGTTGTGAGTACTGTGGTGGTTCACACTCCAGTTCTGATTGTCAATCAGTAAACACGCTTGTCTATGAGCAGGTTCCTGATACCAATTATGACTACAACACATACCACTCACAGCCACATCAGTTGTATTCTTGTGAATTTTGTGGGGGTCCTCATTATGATTACCAATGTCAATCATGGGATCAAAATTTCTATGAATCTGATCCTTGTCATAACACTCCTTGTTTTGACAATTTCCAACCCCCACAATTTTCCGTCATTGAACAATTTCCCGTCATTGATCAACATCCTCGTGAGAAAAGTATGCTAGAAGAACTTGCCGAAGACCAAACGTCTCGCAACGAAAAATCTATGCTAGAATTACTTGAAGAAGAGGAACGAGCCGCTAAGATTCAAAGATGTCTTGAAGAAATACGAATCGAGGAACGAGCACTTGCAAGACGTACCCGATGGCTCGCGACTTACATCGACGATGATGATGATAGTGACGATGATGATGAAAGTTTGTCAGCTGAAACCACACACGAAGAGCCCGTTAACTCTCTAAGTATGGGGGACGAGCATCTCAGCACTATTCCGGAAACGGAATCATCGAATGTTGAGAACCTTATCCCGATCCCAAGTGAGTCTGCGGGAATTCTTGACAAAGAGTGTGATGTGTTTTCTCCTCTTACAAATGATTTTGTTGAGACTTTCTCAGATTTTGACAGTGATTATAGTGATGCCGATTCTTTGTATTCTAAAAACATAGAATTTATTGATGCATCACTTCCACTTTCCGAGATCGTCAACTTAGAAGAGGATGTTGACCATGTTGTTTCCACAACAATTCATACGACTATCACTAATCCCTTATTCGAATTCGATTCTGAATTTACTCTAAATTCAGTTAATCCAATCTTTGATAGTGATGAGTCTGACACGGAGACTATAATGGACGAGGTGCATATTTATAGCCCACGAAGTACCGCACATGTCCCACCTCCGTATTCTCTTCATGAGGAGTTCGCCGGTGAACTCACTCATATCATATCTCCTCTGGAGTATGATTGTTTGGATGGCAAAAATCATGATCGGGGGGAGAGAATCTCAATTTGCATAGTTATGACAAATCTTCCGACCCTCCCTCCCGAGATGCCTTCCAACCCTAAGAGCTCAACCGATAAAATCCAAATAAGTGCAACTGCACTTAATCCCGAGGAAGAAGATCTAGTTATGATTGTTATCATGATCTTCCTTCTTTTCTTCACCTACTTGGTGACTTCCTCTCTTCTTCACTCCTTCGGGAGTGAGGACACTATCTTTGACCCCGGCATTTTCATTTATCATCTGTGAGCCGGGTCTGTCTCTATATATCTCATCGGTGTGGAACTTTCACATGCTTCATATGTTTGTCCAAACATCGTGAATGAAAGTCCGATGGAGATTGTATCTTCCACTTGCTTCCCCATGAACCAATGAATTCGGGGTCGAGTCAAGCTAGCGACTCGGAAATCAAAAACAGTAGCACGCACCATATGGGTTTTCACCCATATTTCTGTCTTCTCACCCCTTTCTACCACCTAAGTGTGGGGGTGATGCCCCACATGTTATGTATCTTAAAAAAAAAAAAAAAAAAAAAAAAAAAAAAAAAAAAAAAAAATCTTTATAAATAATGGCCGTAATATTTCCCTTTTACGTTCTTTGTTTCGGCATAACCGCCGGTACTTTGAATATCGAGGGCGATATTCATTTCTAAGTGTGGGGGGGAATTCTCGCGAATTTTGTCATATATTATCTACCCAATTCCCCCGTTTTTGGCCAAATTTTTTTTTTTTGGAGTAAGTGTTTTACACTTTCTCATCTGGTTATCAGTCCGCCATGTCTGTAAGACTAAAGGATTGGCTAATCCAGGAGCAAACGGCTCTTGGTAAAGATATATCAAATCCGTTTATATGGCTTGCAATTTGCCCAAAATTGTATGGTTTTCAGCTCACCATATCCTAAAAAGTGAAGAGTTGGCTAGCCCGCAAGGTTATGGCTTGTGGTAAAGGCAGTGGAAAATCCATAATTGGTAATCAGCTCACCAAAGATAATATTGATAATTTATCTAAGAGTTGGCTAGTCCAGAAGGGTACGGCTTCTGGTAAAGACACATCAAATCCGTTTACAGCTTGTGGTTTGCTCAAAATCACATGGTTATCAGTGTACCATGGTTCTTACTTGAACTGAAACATTTGGCTACTCCAGAAGTAATGGCTTTTGGTAAAGAGTTTAAAATCCATTATGTTTTCTCAAATCATTGCTAGGGACTAGCAATATCTCAGTGTGGGGGATTGATGAGTGTCTAAATACTCATCATTTTTGTACAAAATAAACTGCAAAATCATCTGAAAACGCTCAGAAACACATCAAAATGATCAAAATATCACAAATCAGTGTTTTATGTGTTTTAAATGCAAAAATATCAAAATCAGATGAAAAACGTTTCAAATTTGCAAAAATTGCAGTTTCAGTCCCCCAACTTTCAAAAATTGTCAAAAACAGTCCCTGAGTCAAAATTTCAAAAGAAAAGTCACCAAAGGTCCTTTTAAAATCAAAAGTTGTCAAATTTAGTCCTTTGGTGAAAAATGTAAAAAGTTTTGAGAAAATTACAAATTAGTCCTTCAAGTTTGAAAGTTGGCAGAATTGGCCCCTGAAAAATGGCAAATTGGCAGAATTGGTCCCTGTACGTTTGAAGCTTGTCAGTATTAGTCCTTGGAATATCTTTGATAAGTTGGCAACTATGGTCCCTCAATTTTTCAGAATTACTCAAATGGTCCTTGTGTTTTATAAAGCCTTAATCCAATTTTGACCCCTTCACAAACCTTGGACCCCTGCCATTCTTTTTGAACCCCAGCCAATACCATTTGTGACCCCCCTGTTATTAATATATCTGGTCAAACCTTGGTCAAAAAACAGCCAACCCGCCAAATAAGTCTCCTTCTCCAACTGCTCTGCCTGATCACTCCAAAGCCCATCCCCCCAGCTCACCCTTGTCTTCTCCTTGTCCCTCCACCTCCACACAACTACAAAAACCATTAAATGATATCTCACCCAACTTACTCAATCTCTCCACCTGTTAAACCCATTTTGGCGCCAAAAACAATCAAATGGCCAAAAATCACTTAAGACATCCAATGGTCCAGAATTCTAGTGGGATATGCTCAGAAAGTCAAGGGGAAGCATTTGGAGTATAAAAGAGGAGAGAAGAAAGAAGCAAAGGCAGTAGTTAGTTTTACATTTTTTTCTTAATGTCGTTTTTAACTTAGTGTTTTAGTTTTAAGCTCAAATGTTGTAATCTTATCTTTTATGTAACACATTTAAGCTTCTTTATCTTTGTAATCAGTTTTAATAATCAATTCTCAAGTTTAGCTAAAAGTTATATTTTGTGTTACTGTTAAAAATCTCATTTTGCAACTCTAATTTATAAGCTCCTTTAAGCTTAATTTTAAACTCACTCTTGTTTATTTAAGCTATTTAAGCCTTTTTATAAGCTCAAAATTCCATTCCAAGTAATTTTATATGATGGTCAACGAAAGTCAACAGGAACTCAAATTAGAATGGAAGTTGATAATGGGTGTTGCAGAAGCTTATTTGGGTTGGAATAGAGTAGGATAGGGTAGTTTTGGATTTGGTTTTGAGCCTGCATAAGCTGGACACAGTGTGAGTTATATTTCTCATTTTCAATTTTTAAGCCAAATTGCATATTTTGCCTGTTTGAATATCTGTGGTTACAAGTGGTTTTTAGGTGTTTAATTAGTTGTAATAAGGTAAGTTAAGCTCAGTTTGGTCATTAGTACAAGATGGAACAGTAGTTAGGTCAGTTAAATTGCAAATCATTAGGTTAAAGGAGTGTTTGGTTTGGCTGATTAATCTGTCTCAAAAGCCCTTGCAGTGGTTGAGCTTTGTTGAATTATGTTTGTTTAGAGTATTCATACTCTTATCTGTCTTAGTCTTGAGCTTGTTAGCACTAATAGTCAAATCTTGATCAAATCTGTCTAATGGTCTTAACTGTTGGTTTTATGAAAATCATTTCACTTGTTTTGAGCTCAGAATTCATAGACCAAGATTTTAGTAACTTTATTTCAGTAATAAAAACCAATATCAGTCTTTAAATTGAGATTAAACTTCACCAAAGTCAAATTTCAGTTTTTCATCAAAAAGTCAAAGTGTGAAAAAATGTGTTTTGGGCTCACATAGGAGGAATTTTCTTGAGCTCACCTTGGGATGTTATCAAATGAAATTTGGCATTTTAGAAACCTCTCCTGGTACCATTACTTATCTGCATTTTTGTGGATTTTAATGATTTTTCTACAAGCTTCAAACAAGCTCCTCTTTTTAGCCATAATTCCCCTGCTCCACTGTCACAGTTGGAACTGAGTTTTCCTCAGTTCTTGCAGCAGGTGTACAGAGCTTATTAGAGCTCCCCATGACCTGATTTTTGGCACACTTGATCTCAACCAGGTCTAGTGTTGATCCCAAATTCTGTTTTTAAGTTTTGGCTTATTGGTTAGCTTATTCATAAGCTCAAACTTGCCTACCCTTTACTGTTTTTAAGCAAAAACTCAAAACATCAAATCTTAGCAACCTTGCAAATCAGTGGTTTAGCTTGTTGTTTCTCACTTCATTTTGGTCATTTTAGCTTATAGTAGCTTCATTATCAGTTTGGTTCACTTTGGTGCTCATTAGCTTATTGGAAGTGCTTATTTCATAAGCTCTTCCACATCAGTTCCTTATTCTTGTACACAAGCCCATGTTTTTCCATTTTTCATAGCTTCTTAATATTATTTTAAGCATTTCCTGAATTTTTCAGATTTTTCCTAGCTTGTTTGGTATTTTTCTGCATTTTATTTAGTTTTTAAGTATTTTTAAATAGCTTTTAATACAAAAAATTAGAAAAAGGTTCAAAAAAATATGTTTTCTATTTTCTTAGGTTAAGATAAATGTAAAAAGCTTAAAAAGTATTTTTCCATATTTTTCTCCTTTTATTTGGTATTTTTAATAATTTAAATTAGTTTTAAATAGTTTTAAATTAATAATAAATATATAAAAAGTGTGAAAAATATATTTTCTGTTTTAAAATTAGTTTTATCATATTTTAGATTTTTCTAAGTCTTAAGTTTATTTTTCTAGCCTTATTTCATATTTTCTTTTATTTTAGAGTATTATTAAATAGTTTAAATTAGTTTTTAATTAATAATAATTAATTAATTAGTTATAAAAATAATTTTCTTTTTCTATAAATTTTCTTTTATCATTAGGTTTGTAAAAATGTATTTTTCATATTTTTAGGATTTATATTGTATAAGTTTCACGTTTTTATTAGTACGTTTACGTTATTTTTTATTTTAAACGTAAGTTTTAAGTTTTAAGTTTTAAACGTTCATCACTTTAAAAATAGTGATAGCGTTTATTTAATATCTTTTATCTTTTTAATCTTTTTAATTTGCATTTAAATCTCTTTATTTTATAAACTTTTTCAATAGTGTAATTATCCATTCAAATCCTTTCCGATCACTATCCTTAGTGATCATTCTATCGTCTGATCAAGTGTTTGCACACCATTGAGTCTCCGTGGGACTTAACGACCCGGGAATTCATTATATTCTCTGATCTTCATTGTATTTGTGTCTGAACTGTTTTAAGCCTGTTACGGCTGGCCATTCACAAGTGGCCAGTTTGTGTGATTAGACTTGACGGTTTGGCACAGATCAATTTGGTATGGACTTTAGTAGCATAGAAGAGAATCCACCTAGTGATCAGGAACAACTTGATTCTGAGGATATAACAGCTAGTGATGATGAACTCATCAATTATGTAGATAACCCATCTAGTGATGAGGAATAAATTTGTCAAACACCTCCAGAGTTTAAGAAAGACAATGGTTATCATGCAGTCCCTCATCCCACTGGTAGTTTTCAACCACTTAGGGCAGATGTTTCTTTTTTTGGAGTAGACAATTTAGAGTTTAGGAAGAAGCTTACAGGAAAATCTAGTTCTGAAACCCCAAAAGAAACAGTTGAAAAACCTAAGGTTGATGATGTTAAGAGTCAAGCAGTAACTTCAACTCAAAGTACTGATGCACGATCAACAGTACCTTTAAGAAAACCTTTTCAAAATACTGCTAAACCTTTTTGGGATAATTTTGGTCAAAACAGTTTTCATCATTCACCAAAAAGACAGGATACTTTTAATCATAGACCTAAAGGAAGAAATTTTGGGAGTATGGGTCAAAAATTGTGTTTTGTTTGTTATAGTTCTGATCATCTGATCAAGGACTGTGACTTTCACTCAGATTACTTAAGCAAATTCCCAAAGACCAGATCTGCCAACCAAAAACCAAGGGAGAATAAACAAGTCTGGAATCATTCACATAGAGTTAACCACAGCAATTTCTCACACAACCATAGGTACCCTCACCAGAGAAAATCTTTTTCAAAATCACCAGTACCTTCTCAAAGTACTGCTAGATTTTCAAACAATCAAGGTACTGCTTACACTTTTTGGAATAAAAACCCTAGGAGATCTAATTACTATCAATCTAGAAGACGTTTCAACTCAAAGAAAGTAGCTAGATCAAGGGACTCTACACCAGAAGTTAAAACCAAATGGGTTAAGAAGGAAAGTACTAATGGGGAACAAACAGTACTTTCAGCAAGTGTGGGTGAAACAGAGATTTTTGTTGAAAATAATAAGGAAAACTTGGATGAAAAAGAGATTTTTATTGAAAAACCAACACAAGTTTTTGAACAACCAAAGATAATTGATCATGTGCTTAAAGATAGTGGGAATTACATACTTAAAGAATTTAAGTATGTAACTCCACATGGGGAACACAAGTCAGTAATGGCTTGGGTTCCTAAAATTAACTAACTCTTTTATCTTTGTACAGGGCAACCCAGAAGAGGAGCTTAAAGATCATCTTATTGTGGATAGTGGTTGCTCTGGAAGCATGACAGGAGACAAAGCGATTTTGTCAGATTTTAGATCCTATTGTGGAGGAAGAGTTGCATTTGGGAATGATTCTAGTGGAGGAAGAATAACTGGCAAAGGAACTATCAAGGCAGGAAGAATAGATTTTGAGAATGTTCATTATGTGAAGGAGCTCAAATTCAATATTTTGTCAGTTTCTCAGATCTGTGACAAGAAGCACCCTGTGTTATTTACTGACACAGTATGTCTCATTCTTTTCCCTGAATTCAAGCTTGTTGATGATAACTTGGTAGTACTGAAAGTACCAAGAACTAATGATGTGTACAGCCTAGATATGCAGAGTCTTCACTCTTCTGGAAGAGCAACTTGTTTAGTAGCAAAGGCAACACTTGAAGAAGCAAATCAATGGCACAGAAGATTAGGCCATGTAAATTTCAAGAATATCAACAAGTTGGTCAAAGGAAATTTTGTTAGAGGTTTACCTTCCAAAACATATAGGAATGATCACTCATGTTTGGCGTGCAAGAAAGGTAAACAGCATAAAGCTTCATGCAAGAAGATTGAGGAAAGAACCATTAGAGAACCTTTGGAGCTGTTGCACATGGATTTGTTTGGACCTGTTTCTGTTGCAAGTCTAAACAAGAAGAAGTACTGTCTGGTTGTGACAGATGATTGCAGTAGATTTAGTTGTGTTAGGAATTAGAAATTCCAGGTATTAAAGAGTCGGTCACCTCAAGTATATGTAATCGTTAGAAAGCTCGTAGTCGTAGTTATTTTAAGTTAAGTAGTATCTAGTTAAGTAACACCGTGGAGGACGGACGGGTCTTTACCCACTGTATGCCTGATCCACAGCCCGATGTGTGGCGATTTATGTAAGACTATAAATACTCTCTACCTTCCAAGGTAGAGAGTTGGAGCTCATAATAATATCTTTCACTTTCTCTCACTAAGTTCCCTAAACCTCTAACTTTCTCTCTCTAGAATTCCACTTATACGCCACCTTGTTGTTATGGTTTGATGTGTATGTGAAAACTAATATCCTACAATTGGTATCAAGAGCCATGGTTAGATCATATCTTGCACATCTTTGGATTTCTAGTGGTTTTTAGGTGGTTTTTGAGTTTGAAAAAGTTTAGTGGTTTTTGCATCATTTGGTTGATTTCTTGTGTTAAAGCTTGGATTTTGTTAGTACTTTTAGGTTTAGAATCATCACAAGTGTTTAGGTTTTCATTTGGTAAGCTTGAATCATCTTGGTTGGGTTGTTTTTGGATTAAAAAGTGATGTTTATGTGGTTTCTCTTGGTAGCGACTTGATATACGGATTTATTTCTTCGTAGCGACTTGCTTTACAATTTTGTAGCGAGTTACAGCTTTGGAGCTAGCGACTTAGACCTAGCGATTAACAGTACAAGTAGTGGACTCTCCACTACGGGTAGCGACTTGGTGGTAGCGACTTGGTCTGTAGCGAGTTGCTCTTTAGCGACTTGTATCTCTAGCGACTTGAGTAGCGAATTGCTGCCAAAATTTTGCTAGCGACTTGAGGCTTAGCGAGTTACTACTTAGCGACTTGCTTTTGTCTAGCGACTTAGTGGTGTAGCGAATTAAGTGTTAGCGACTTAGTGCATTATCTTCTAGCGACTTAGTGCATTATCTTCTAGCGACTTAGTGCATTATCTTCTAGCGACTTGAGTGATTGTTTACGGTTTTCTCTTGATTTAGTAAAATCCCGTGAAAGAATCTATTTCCCGGTTTAATCATAGAGTTATAAAATCCCGTATAATCTGTTAACATGTCTACCAACGTCCCTACTATCAACTCCACTGTTGCCGAGGATGTACAAGCAGCTGGCTCAGATACTCGTCCACCCATGCTTGACAGAACTGACTACGATTCTTGGGCTCAACGAATCAGATTGTATTGCCTTGGAAAGGAAAATGGTGCCAACATTCTCAAATCCATTGATGAAGGACCATATCGAGTTGAGACGACTAGAGACATACTTGATACTAATGAAGATGGTACTCCTGTTTACGGAATGGACAGACCTAAGATGTATGATGAGCTTGATGATAAGGATAAAAAGAGATTCGATGCAGATATCAGGGCTTCAAACAATGTTCTTCAAGGTCTTCCTAAAGACATCTACAAGCTGATAAATCATAACACTGATGCAAAGGCAGTTTGGGATAATGTTAAGATGCTTCTCTCAGGTTCAGAATTAACTATGGAAGACAGAGAATCCCAACTCTATGACGAATTTGAGCACTTCAAGATGAAACCAGATGAGAATGTCTATGAGTACTATGTGAGATTTCATAAGTTAGTGAATGACATGAGGAACATCAGAATGACTATGCCTAACATTCAGCTGAACTCAAAATTTGTGAACAACATGAATCCCGAATGGCACAAGTTTGTCACTGCTGTGAAGCTCACTAAAGGATTGAAGAATACAAACTTTGAGCAACTCTATGCCTTCCTCCTTCAGAATGAGAGACATGCTATGTTTGAAAAATTGATTCTCAATCAGTTCAAAACCAACCAGGGAGAGACAAGCTCGTCTAATGACTCAACAGCTTTCTACTCAAACATCGGAATCACAACCAAAGCATCACAAGTCATACCCTTGGGTAATGGTAATCACAAACTCATTCCTGATCCTATGTTCAAACAAGCTGATGCTGATGCTCATGTGGGTAACTTCATTAATCAACTAGCTCTTCTCATTAGTCAAAACATGAATTCTCTCCCACAAACCAACAACAACCTCAGAACTGCATCTAACCCACACAATCAAGCCACTGTTAAAGATGGAAGGATCGTGGTGCAACCAGTTCAGGAAAGACAGTATGATCAGGGAAGAGGTGGAGCCGGGAGAGGTTATGTTGGCAACCAGAATCGAGGAAGAAATGGTAACCAAGGTCAAGCTAAGCCAATCAAATGTTATAACTGTGGTGGTGAAGGACACATTGCGAGGAACTGCACATCTCCAAAGCGTCCACAGAATGCTGATTACTTCAGAGATAAGATGCTGCTGGCACAAGCTCAGGACAATGGTGCTGCTTTGGATGAAGAGGAATTGCTGTTTCTTGCTGAGGGCAATGCCAAGACCTATGATGCAGATGTGGATGAGCAGCCTATTCAGGAGATAGGTCACAATCATCAGAATGCCTTTCAAGTCGCTGACTGTGATGCATACGACTCTGATGTAGATGATGGACCTACTGCACACACAATTTTTATGGCTAGCATTTCTCCAATGGTTTCTCCTAAGGTCTCTTCTTCACCACAAGCTGGCCCATCCAAGGACAAACTCATCTCAGAGGTATTAAAACTATACGATGATGCTGATGTGCAACAGATGCATGACAAAGTACAACCAACTGAAACTTTTGAATCAAATGTTGAAAATATGGGTAATAACAATATTGTCCCATACGATCAATACGTGAAACAAAGTGAAAGTGAAGTTGTACCAAGTGATGCATCTTCTGCAGTCAACAATGACTATGTCTTTGATGAATACACTGCGTGTGCTCCTGATGATTCCGTAATTTCTGAACTAAATGCCTATAAGGAACGTGTTGCTATTTATGAACAACGTGCAAAATTTGAGTTGACCACTCGTGAGCAGGAAATGGATGACCAAGTGAGTACAGTAATTAGAAAAAGTAAGTTTAGAGAAGAAGTATTGAAACAAGAATTACATTCCTTGCAAGAAAAACTTTCTAAAACAGCTAAGCAAAAACAAGAACTTCAAGAAAATGTGAAAATGCTTAAGCAAGAATTTAATGCAAAGGAATCAAAACTCATGAGAGATTTTTCTAATCTGAAAACTTTGAAAAACAAACTTGAAAACAAGTTGTACATACAAGGAAACACCATTCAGACTGCTCACATGGTCACCAAACATCGAGTCTTAAGCGATAAGCATAGTATTCCCCTTGTTGAGGAACCAAATCCAGAGGTAATTAAAAAGGCTAGAAATGCTCATAAGGTGCTTTATGATGGTAATGAAATCCTTAAGCCTAGGCAGAAACCTAGTTGCGTTGAGTGCACTGAGGAAGATAAGAAATCAAATGAAATCACTAGGGAAAAGATGAATAAGAAACAAAATGATCCCAAATGCAAAGAGAAAAACATAATTATCACTCCTCATGATTACAAGAAGGAAAACTGGATTTCCTTGAACAAGTTTAAGCCTCAGACTTTGTTGACTCCCGAACAAGTCTTCTGGAAAAAGGATTTAGATAAGCAGAAAGTGGAAAATATTGTTGAAACAAACCCTCCCCTTTGGAAAATGCCTAGAGCGACTGTGTATCCTCCTAATACACCAATGCATCTTGTACCTAGAACAATTGCCACTAAAAGCAAGACATTAATTAGCCAATACGTTATATTTCAACTATTTGTTGATTTTGAGAAAACTTGCAAGAAAAGGATCACACCCACTGGTATAACTGAAGGAGAAAGGGGTTTTGAACAAATGAAAGAATGTTATTTAACTGAGGTCATTCCCTTCTTTAAACTTCTAAAAGATCACTTTGAGAGTCTTAAAAAGGGGATAGAAACTGATATTAAGGGAATGGAAAAGGAATTTGATGCAATGGTTGTTGAAGTTAGTGACTATGAGCGTGCACTGAAATATAATGAGATTGAGAGAAAGAACTTGTATACATTAAATGAGAATCTTATTACTGAATGTGTTGCTCAAGATGTGTTTTTCACTGCTTCAAATTGCTCTATTAATGCTTCCAAATTTCATGAACTATCTGTGGCCCTGAAAGTCTCCCATGATCGTGTCATTGAGCTTGAAAAAACTAATTCTAAACTAAACGAGAAAATTGAACTGGATGATCACGACAATTTCGTTAAACATTTTTCTAAACTAGAAGTTGAGCATTTTAATTTACAACTAAAATATCAACATCTCAAAGAAAATGTCAAAACTTCAAATGTCAAGACATCTTCAGATGCTCCAGAGTTTGATGCAGTTTTTCAAATTAACAAACATGATGAACAGATTCAAGCTCAGTGCAACACGATCAGAAAGTTGAAAGCCCAAATCTCTCAATTGAAGGGTCAAACAAACAATATGACAGGCTCCCAAATGCCTCCTCCTTTAGATTCTCAGAATTCTCAAACGTTTCATCTTCAAAACCTAGTAAATGCTTTACAAAAGGAAAACGAAAGTTTTCTAGAAGAAAATGAAAAGGTTAAACGTCATTTCAATGAGTTATTTGAATCAATTAAAGTCACTCGTAACAAAAACAACGAACAAATAGCTTCATTGCAAAAGGAAATTGAGAATCTGAAGAGTCAGGTAAAAGGGAAAATGCCAATGACCAATGGGGAGAATGGTGTATCAAAGGTTCACTCTTGTAATAAATATGCTTTGTCTGTGACATATGTCCCTCCTCATCTAAGAAACAACAAACTAGCTATTCAAACATATTTTTCATCTCTTAAGGATTGCTTAGAATGCCTGCGTGAGATTGTTGAAGAGGATAAGCTAGAGAAACCTCATGATAATGCAATTGGACATGCATGCTTATATGCCAAATGATCTCAAGAAATCTTAGAATGTTTGATCACAATATGCCCAAAGACATTAGGTGAGAGAGTTAACCCTTTGATTCCATGCTTAATGCCTAATGCCAAATATGATATGCACTCGATTCCCAATGTTTTGAATGTGAACCGTAGTGTACCCTTGAGTAGTTCAGATTCTAGATCTGTCAATGCTAAGAAAGAGAACTCAAATGTGCCTTCTAGGAGTACTAATCTCAGTACCTCTAGTTTTAAGAAAGTGAAACTTAGTGCACCTGCATGTAGTTCAGATCCCAGCACATCTAAACAGGTGGTGCAAAGAGTAGTAAAACAAACTAATGTTCCCATTCCCTCTATAGGAGTAATCAGTGACATTAAAGGGAGCAGGTCAAAGTCTCAAGACAATACAAGGAATGATAGGACCTCGCAAGCTAAGAATGTGCACTGGAAAAGAGTAGAAGAACAATCTAGGAACTTTAAGTTTGAATCGAATAAAACGAATCGTGTTGATTCTAGTATTAGCCATAGGCGTACTGTAATTAATTCGAATTCTGATACTATTTGCAAACCTTGTACTGATGTCTGCTTGAATTCTGTTTCTAATCATGAATGTGGTATTAATGTTCTGCCTAATGATGTTAATTGTCCAGTTCTTATTGTTAATGCTAAAATTCATGCTAAGAAAGCTAAAAGGCAAAAACGAATGAAAGTTAGAAAACAGTGGAAACCCACAGGAAGAACATTCAGTAAAATAGGCTTCTATTGGATACCTGTTGGTCATAAGACTAATCAGATAATGCCCACTAGAAAATGGATGCCTACTGGTAGAACTATTCCTTTAAGAAGTGATCACACTGTGAATAGGGCTAATACAGACACTAGTACTGCATCTATTCACAATGATTCCATTGCCTTACTTTCTGATATGAATGCTTCTATTTCTGATGTGGGTGTTCCAACCATTGTAACTAACCAAATGGAACCCATTCTTGCATGGGGATCCCAATTATCCAGTTATCCATTCTTGTCTGTGTTCAACTGCAGATCGTTCAAATCGTTCTGTGGTACCTGGACTCAGGCTGTTCTAAGCATATGACTGGAGACCGGTCGCGGCTCATGAACTTCGTGAGCAAATTCATCGGGACTGTTAGATTTGGTAATGATCATTTCGGTGCTATTATGGGTTATGGAGATTATGTTGTTGGTGATAGTGTCATCTCTAGAGTGTATTATGTGGAAGGTTTAGGTCATAATCTGTTCTCTGTTGGTCAATTCTGTGATTCTGATCTAGAAGTAGCCTTCAGAAAACATACCTGCTTTGTTAGAGATCTTAATGGTAAGGAACTGTTAAAAGGAACTCGTGGCTCAAATCTTTACACCATCTCTATCGATGACATGATGAGGGCCTCTCCAATCTGCTTGTTATCAAAGGCTTCAAAAACAAAGTCATGGTTATGGCATCGTCGTCTCAATCACTTGAACTTCGGCACCATCAACGATCTTTCCAGAAAGGACTTAGTTGTAGGTTTACCTAGACTAAAGTATGAAAAGGATCATCTATGTTCAGCATGTCAATTGGGAAAAAGCAAGAAGTATGCCCATAAACCCAAACCTACTAACTCTGTCACAGAAGTTCTTCATATGATTCATATGGATTTATGTGGACCTATGAGGGTGCAGAATATCTTTGGAAAGAAATATGTGTTAGTTGTGGTTGATGATTACTCTAGATTCACCTGGGTCAAGTTCTTAAGGACAAAGGATGAAACTCCTGATATCATCATCAAACTCATCAAACAGCTGCAGGTTTGACTTAACAAAACTGTCAGAATTATCAGAACAGACAATGGAACTGAGTTTGTTAACAAACAACTTAGTGAATTCTATGAAAGCGTTGGAATCAGCCATCAAAGAAGTGTTCCACGAACCCCTCAACAGAACGGTGTAGTTGAAAGACGAAATCGTACTCTTGTTGAAGCCGCAAGAACTATGCTTATCTACTCAAAGGTTCCAATGTTTCTCTGGGCTGAAGCAATTGCCACTGCATGCTACACACAAAATCGTTCCCTGATTCACACTGTTCATGGAAAAACTCCATATGAACTTGTCCATAACAAAAAACCTAATCTATCTTTCCTTCGTGTGTTTGGTGCATTGTGTTATCCAACTAATGAGGGTCAAGACTTAGGCAAACTTAGGGCTAAAGCTGACATTGGAGTATTTGTAGGATATGCACCAAACAAAAAGGGATACCGAATCTACAACAAAAGAACCCAAAATATCATGGAAACAATTCACGTTTCGTTTGATGAGCTGACCGGTCAAATGGCTCCTGGACACTCCAGCTCAGGACCCGCACTTCAAAACAGTCCCATTGGATCATCTCTTGTTCCAAACTCTTCTCAAGAAACTCCATATGTACCTCCATCTGAAGATGACTTAAAGAAATTGTTTGATCCTATGTTTGATGAACTGTATGATTCAATTACTAATGAGGTGTTGATCCCTACAACAGAGGATGCTCATATTCTTGTGAATGATGTCAATCCTTCAGTATCAATATCTTTAAGTCAAGAAGCACCTGCTGCTGATCCTTCAGTCTCATCAACAAATCATCATTCTTCAAATGTACATCATGGAAATGTTTCTGGCATCAATGATGAAGTTAATCCCTTTGCTACTCCTGAAGATGCTCCATTTGAAAACATATTTGCTACTCCTGAATCATCATCAGAACCATCTTCTTCAGGAGACATCGACTCTGCTACCTCAGTTCCTCAACAACTGCCACATGAACACCTCAGAAAATGGACTCACGATCATCCATTAGACAACATCATTGGAAATCTCTCTCGTCCTGTATCAACCCGGAAACAACTTGCAACCGATGCCTTATGGTGTTTCTTCAACTCCGTACTATCTAAGATCGAACCAAAAGATGTTAAAACCGCCATGAATGAAGACAGCTGGTTCAATGCCATGCAAGATGAAATTCATGAGTTTGATCGACTTGATGTATGGGAGTTAGTACCTGCTCCAGATTGTGCTATGATTATAGCTCTCAAATGGATCTTCAAAGTAAAACTTGATGAGCATGGTGATGTGTTGAAGAACAAGGCTCGATTAGTTGCTAAAGGATATCGTCAAGAGGAGGGTATAGACTTTGAAGAATCTTTTGCTCCAGTTGCTCGAATCGAGGCAATCAGAATCTTTCTGGCTAATGCTGCTAGTAAAAACATGGTAGTATATCAGATGGATGTAAAGACGGCATTTCTGAACGGAGATCTTAAAGAAGTCGTCTACGTCATCCAACCTGAAGGATTTGTGAATCAAGAGCATCCTACTCACGTTTATCGTTTGAAGAAGGCTCTTTACGGTTTAAAGCAAGCTCCAAGGGCATGGTATGATACACTGTCAAAGTTTCTTCTATCAACCGGATTCAGCAAAGGAGCAGTTGATCCTACATTGTTCACCAGGAAGTCAGGCAAACATTTAATTCATGTTCAAATTTATGTTGATGATATTATTTTTGCCTCGACAGACCCAATGGAATGTGATCGTTTTTCAAATGAAATGAGTTCAAAGTTTCAAATGTCAATGATGGGACAAATGTCATTTTTCTTGGGATTACAAATTTCACAAAGTCCCGGAGGCATTTTCATAAATCAATCTAAATATGCAACAGAGATTTTAAAGAAATTTGGATTTGATTCAAGTGACCCTGTTGACACCCCCATGATTGACCGAACCAAACTAGATGAGGACCTCTCAGGGATCATGATTGACCAAACAAAATATCGTAGTATGATTGGATCCCTGATGTACCTCACAGCTAGTAGACCAGACATCTTGTTCGCTGTTTGCATGTGTGCTAGATACCAGGCTAACCCTACTAAAAAGCACCTTGAAGCGGTTAAACGGGTCTTTCGGTATCTCCAAGGAACCATCAATATGGGACTTTGGTACCCAAAATACACCGGTATGTCACTAACAGCATATGCAGATGCAGATCATGCAGGGTGTCAAGATACTCGTCGAAGTACGTCAGGAGGTTCTCAGTTTTTGGGTGATAAGCTTGTGAGCTGGTCTTCAAAGAAGCAAATGAGTACTTCTATTTCCTCTACAGAGGCTGAATACATAGCCATGTCATCTTGTTGTGCTCAAATCTTATGGATGAGATCTCAATTATCTGACTATGGCTTTGAATTCAACAAAATCCCTCTGTACTGTGATAATAAAAGTGCTATTGCTCTCTCATGAAACAACGTTCAACACTCAAGAGCAAAGCATATCGACATTCGACATCATTTCATCAGGGAACAAGTGGAAAAAGGTGTGGTGGAACTATATTTTGTGAGGTCTGAATATCAGTTAACAGACATCTTCACCAAAGCTCTTCCAAGAGAACGTTTTGAGTTTATTCTTCCACGACTTGGTTTGAAAAGCCTTCAACCAGAAACTCTCAAACGTCTTCAGGAGGAAGACGAGGAGTAAAAGGTTTCCTTCATCTATCTCTTGTATATATCTATTCGAAAAACAAAATACAAAATTATAAAACCTTCAAAAATCAAATAGAAAAATATAAAACTTTCAAAATCCATAAAAATTTGAAAAATTCGAAAAATCTTCAAAAAATATTGTCATTTTGTCATGTTTCTCTCGATTCGATAATATCTACGGTCTTGATCTTGTCATTCAAAGAATGACACGGGACTTTAGATGTTGTTCGAATTTTTATATAAAATATATATATATATATATATATATATATATATATATATATATATATATATATATATATATATATATATATATATATATATATTTGGGAGAAAGAGAAAAAATGGTTTATTGTCATTTTCAGGCAATAAACCGGTTTTTTTAAAGAAAGAACAGAGCCATGTTTCACCATGTTTTCAAATTCCATGCTCTGATTCTATAAACATTTATCTGCTGAAAACTAAATGCTTTGAAAAATAACTCGATCTCTATTTTTGATAATCATCAGGACTTATTTGTCAAAATCTCTATCTCTCAATCAACAACCTATGTCATTGATTGAGGGGGAGAATGATTTCAATTAAATTAAAAAGTTATTTGGCATTAAATTGTTTTCAAAAGATATACATGCATGTTTTATCAATGGAGTTTAAAGTCTTAAAAATCCAATCCTTATCAGTTCAAACGCTTTTATAATCAAGTCACAATTCTCCTTAAAAGCTTTCAAAATCAATTTAAATCTATAAGAGATCACAAATCTCAAATGATTTGATAATTGTAATCGGGGGAGAATGTGTGATTTAAATTGGATTTAAACTGATAATTCGGTAAATGGTTTTATAAGGATGTACATGCTGTCCTTCCCACATGTGACAAACGATTTCAATTTTTCCATGCACATGTTGAGGGGGAGCATCTATCTTAAACCTATGATTTGAAATGTGATCAACTTATCTCAATGTGCAGGTTCCCCCTAGTATGTGCAAAACTCTCCTCAAACCTCGAGGCACATATTAAGGGGGAGCAAATTTATGGAAACCTCATCCTTCCCGGAAATGCTCTATCTACTTGATTTGATGTGGGAAGTGATGTTGATATCTTTTAGAAAATGGTAATCAAAGAAGTTAATTCTTTCTCTTGCCTCCGTGTGCAAAACATTTTCAAATACTTGATGCACATGTTGAGGGGGAGTTCTCGTTCTAAAAATATCAAAAACAATTTCAGGTACAAAATGCTTTGATAATATATCATAAGTATCTGAATTGATTTTCAAATGGTTTTCAATTGGTTCCATATGGCAGATGAACAATACCAAAAAGACCTACCAACTTTACTTTATGTATGGTGATATAAGGATGATAAGGTTAGGTTTTTGTTCCCATGATCCGCCAGAACTGGAGGGATCAATCCACTAGTTAGTGTAGAAGTCCTTAGGTATGATGATAAAAGGAGAAAAGTGAGATATGGGAAGAGTGCAGACTGAGACTGAGCTAGTACTGGAATAAACCCAACAAGGTTCTAACTATGAAGTCTCGGTAAGCACTGAAGGGGTTGAAGAATTAAAAAGAATTGAATGAGAAAAGGGTGAAAACAAATAGCCCTCCATTTATTCAACCATTAGGGCAGAAACCGGGTTCACTTCATATGCTACTGATGGTAACATCGGTATTGAAGACAAGACGTCATGGACCCAGTGACGCACTGCACTTCAACTTTCCAAACCACTCAAGTTCCTCTTAAAAGGACTTGTTTCATTCTCACGGGGAACCGACATTATCTATCAACTTTCTCTTAGAGATTGTTGATATTGAAGAAGGAGACCCTCTCCCTAGTCTCCAGCACAGGATCCAAATATGCACAAATTGAGTCTAGAGCCACGAGATCATCAATAAATCTCATTAGGACACTTTCAATGAAGACTCTCTGTTTCACACAATATGGAAAGAGAGATTATATCTTGAGTCCTACGCATTATCCTTGTGGTATTGCCAGAACATCTGAGTGATGTGTTTACACATTCACAATGAAGATGGAAAGCCTTCTGGAGCCAACATCAAACAAGCTCCTGGTAGGTGGCATGTGAGATCTATTATATGGATCAACCATGTGACAACTGAACAGAAACAATGGGGCGATTCAATTTCTTGAATCAATCCTGGTTCAGGTTAGGGATTGACGGATACCTTTGAAAAACCGGTCTTTGTGCTTAACAAACTTTTTCTTTAGCACATCGACCGTGTACGGATATTTCAAATCAAAAGGTGTTTTATGATTGATAATTGATTTTCATTAAAACCTTCGCTGTATTGCAAAAACAATTTCTATTGAGCAATACACGATTGTTTTTCAAATATCTTTTCATCAATCAGTGGACTTAAATTCGCTGGTTCACTCACTCCGTGTTGTCTTCTTTGAGACATTCCGGTTTGAGAACAGCTAGAGCAGCTGCGAAACCCTGTCAAGGAAATTCTTTGGAATTATACCTGATCACAGGCAGTACATGTACTGATCAACGGGGAACCGTGGGTCGTGTACCTCAATTCAACGAAAGTGATCAAAGACACTTTCGTGCGATTTATTGCTAACTGTTGTATGCAGGTGCGCCCGACGTTTGCAGCTGATCAGAATGAAGCGGTCAATCCATAGCCGCATGCTCACTTTACACATTCATCTCGAAAGAAATCATGATTAGTGCATCAATGACTCTGATATTTTCACTCCATGCTTCTACTACGCTGCTGCCAATAGCATGATTCAACAAATGCTTCCGCTACTCTGATAAGAAGATATCATGATCCAGAATGTGAGTATGTCGGTCCTAAAGTCACAACATCACATAATACCAACACCACAAAGGATGTCACAGAGATTTTTGATAGCTGATGATCTCAAATGATGGCTCAAAATTATTATCACGTGGATCAGTAAAAGACCTCCACTTGAAGTAACCAAACATGCAATGTGAAGAATCAATGACTACGAGCTTCGGAGCAAAGGACTACATCAAGAATGCAAGAACAATTTTTTGTAACATCAATTTGTATTCTATAATCTTGGTACATGATTGAGGTGACCTCCCTTAGGGGGAGATTGTTAGGAATTAGAAATTCCAGGTATTAAAGAGTCGGTCACCTCAAGTATATGTAATCGTTAGAAAGCTCGTAGTCGTAGTTATTTTAAGTTAAGTAGTATCTAGTTAAGTAACACCGTGGAGGACGGACGGGTCTTTACCCACTGTATGCCTGATCCACAGCCCGATGTGTGGCGATTTATGTAAGACTATAAATACTCTCTACCTTCCAAGGTAGAGAGTTGGAGCTCATAATAATATCTTTCACTTTCTCTCACTAAGTTCCCTAAACCTCTAACTTTCTCTCTCTAGAATTCCACTTATACGCCACCTTGTTGTTATGGTTTGATGTGTATGTGAAAACTAATATCCTACAAGTTGGGTATTTTTCTTGGGTTTTAAAGATGAAACGTTTGATGCTATTCATGATCTCATAATAGCCCTTGAAAATCAATTGAGACTCAAAGTAAGAGGTATTAGATGTGACAATGGGACTGAATTCAAGAACAAGCTAATGGATGAATTTTGTGCCAAGAAAGGGATCAAGAGGGAGTTTAGTATTACTAGAACTCCACAGCAAAATGGTGTTGCAGAGAGAAAGAACAGAACTTTGATTGAAGCAGCCAGAACAATGCTTGCAGATTCTTTATTACCTATTTAATTTTGGGCTGAAGCTGTAAGTGCTGCTTGCTATGTGTTGAATAGAGTATCAGTCACTAAACCTCAGATGAAGACACCTTATGATTTGCTGATGGGAAACAAACCCAACATTCGATTTATGATGCCTTTTGGATGCCCTCTAACTATTCTCAATATAATTGATAATCTGGGAAAATTTGATGGCAAGTCAGACGAAGGATATTTATTAGGATATTGCACCAACAGCAAAGGATTTAGAGTGTATAACAGAGTCACCAAGAAGGTTCAAGATTGTATTCATGTTTAATTTTTAGAAGATCAAGAAAATTAGAAGGGTAAAGGTCCTGATTGGATGTTTGATCTTGAGGTTTTGACTCCTTCTATGAATTATGTACCTGTTAGAGAAGAAAATCAAGTAGATCACAAGGAAGATGATTTACAGTACATTGTTCATGGAGTCAACATTAGACCTGATGTTGTTCCTAATGAAGAACCTATAACTGTCGAGAAGGAGAAAAGTACTGATGAACCAAAGTCTTCATTATCTGCTGAAGATCAAGCTATACAAGATGAACTTAATAACTTTCTTTTTCAAGATGTAGTAGCACAATCTTATGATGATGATCAAAGAAGAGCTTATGAGGAAGCAAAGAAAAAGGGTAAGTCTACAGAACACCCTCACAGTACTTTTGATCATAGTACTTTGGATCAAAGTACTGTTGCACCTGTTGAATACACTTTGGATGATTTGGATGATCCTAACAAGCCTGGCCTAGAAGATACTGATGATGAGTTTGAAGATGAAGGTATTTTCTCATATTCCAATAAAGATGCTGATTTCACAAATTTGGGTGATAATCTTGAAGTTCCACAGACTCCTACATTTAGAATTAACAAAGATCATCCCACTGGTCAAATCATTGGACCAACTGTATCTGGAGTACTTACAAGGACCAAAGCTAAAGGTTTTTCTAAACCACATAATGCTTTACTTAGCTTTGTTTATAAACAGAACATGCTGAATCATAAGGATCACCAAACATGCTTATTCACTTGCTTTATCTCTCAAGAAGAACCCAAGAATATAGCTCAAGCATTAACTAAAGAGAGTTGGGTTGAAGCCATGTAAGAAGAACTTCTTCAATTTAAACTTCAAGAAGTCTGGGTATTATGTGATCTACCAGATGGCAAGAAAGTTATTGGTACAAGATGGGTTTTCAGAGTCAAGAGAGATGAAAGAGGGAATGTCATCAAGAACAAGGCAAGGTTAGTTGCACAAGGATACAGACAAGAAGAAGGAGTAGATTATGATGAAGTGTTTGCTCTTGTAGCAAGGATTGAACCTATCCGAATATTCCTTGCTTTTGCATCATATATGGGCTTTCAGGTTTATCAAATGGATGTCAAAAGTGCCTTTCTCTATGGCACGATTACAGAGGAGGTCTATGTCAAACAACCTCCTGGTTTTGAAGATCCTGCACATCCAAACAAAGTCTACAAAGTTGTTAAGGCTCTTTATGGCCTTCATCAAGCACCTAGAGCTTGGTATGAAAGGCTCTCTACTTTCTTATTACAACATGGTTACAGGAGGGGGGCTATTGACAAGACTTTGTTTATCAAGAGAGACAAGAAGGATATCATGCTAGTTCAAGTTTATGTAGATGATATCATCTTTGGATCTACAAAACAGTCCATGGTGAAGGAGTTTGAGCAGCTGATGCAACATGAATTTCAAATGAGTTCAATGGGTGAATTGACTTTCTTTTTGGGGCTACAAGTTAAACAGTTAAAGGAGGGAATTTTCATAAGTCAAGATAAGTATGTCTCGGACATTCTTAAGAAGTTCAATTTTGATGCTATGAAGCCAGTCACTACACCTATCAAGTCTATCAACTCATTGGGCAAGGATGAAGATGGTCAACCTGTTGAAGTAAAGTTGTACAGATCTATGATTGGCTGTCTTATGTACTTAACTGCATCTAGGCCTGATATCATGTTTGATGTCTGTTTATGTGCACGATATCAAGTCTCACCTAAGGTTTCTCATATGAATGCAGTAAATAGAATTTTTAGTTATTCGAAAAAATAACCTAAGTTGGGGTTGTGGTATCCAAAGGATTCACCTTTTTACTTGGAAGCTTTTTCAGATAGTGATTGTGCAGGTGATAACTATGATAGAAGATCAACCACTGGAGGATGCCAGTATCTTGGAAGAAGATTAGTCTCATGGCAATGTAAGAAGCAAACTATTGTAGTAACATCATCCACTGAAGTAGAATATGTGGCTGCTGCAAGCTGTTGTGGACAAGTGTTATGGATGCAGAATCAACTTTTGGATTATGGGTTCAACTTCAAGAATACTCCTATCAACATTGATAATGAGAGTACCATTTTCATTGTGAAGAATCCAGTTTATCACTCCAAGACCAAGCACATTCAGATTAGGCATCACTTTATCAGAGATTGTTATGAGCATAGGCTCATTAATGTTGTCAAGGTTTACACAGATGATAATGTAGCTGATCCACTCACCAAAGGATTTGATGTTTCAAGATTCAATCACTTGGTGGTGAGTATTGGAATGATTACTTACTAAGCTATATTTAAGGGGAGGACTGATTCGTTTGTTAAACAGTCCTATGCATTGTTTGAGGGGAGGCAATCCAATGCCTATTTGGTGTTTTTGCAATTATAAAGAGGAGAATGGAAAAGTACTGCTTTTTGGTTATATGAAAGTACTGCACTGAAAGTACTGCTTTGGAAAGTACTGCACATGTGGAAAGCACTGCTTGCTTATCAATGTACTGTTCCAACGGTCAAAAAGAGGGGTAAAATTCAAATAACGGTAACTTTGTTATTATGGGCTGTGATTTTTTTAATCTCACCTATAAATAACTACTCTCTGAATTTCCCTCTCATCTTTATACTTAACAATCTTTTCCATATTTCTCTCTCTTTCACAATCAATATTCATCAAACCACTTTCTTTGTAAACAAACAATCAATGGCGAATCGAAATACAGTTTCTAAACATAACATGGTGGCTAATTTGGATAAAACTGAAGCTAATGTCGCGTTTGATGACATCATTGATTTTCTCACTGGATCTCCAATCAGTTATGCGCTTTTAGTTGAACCAGATATTATTGAGCCATGGATTCAATAATTTTGGGCGACTGCTAGATCACACATGGAGAATGATGAATCCTATATACAGAATAAAGTTGCTGGAAGGATTGTGAGAGTTACTGAAGCCTCCATTCGAGAAGATCTCTTATTTGATGATGCAGAAGGGGCTATACGTTTTGATAAACAACTTCTTTGGGATACTTTAAGTGACATTGGGTATGAAGGGTCTTTGACAGAAACAACATTCAAGAAACCCTTATTTAGTCCACATTGGAAGTACTTGGTTCATGTCCTACTTCATTGTATCAGTTCTAAAAGTACTTCATGAGAGCAATTTGGCTCTAATATAGCATCTGCTTTAGTGGGATTGGCTACAAATTGTATCTTTAATTTTTCAAGGTTAGTTTTAGATGGTATGTTATCACACATTTCTCATGGATCACGCTGGTTGATGTATCCAAGATTTATTCAAGTCTTCTTGAATAAACAACTTCATGATGTACCCAAGCCTTCAAGCTTATTACCTGTTGTGGTACAACCTGCCAAGATTTTCACTTTCATGGCTAGGAAGAGTGATTTATTTACGGGCAGGAACACTCCTTTAACTACTTCAATGATGGAGATTGCTCAGGCAGTTAGAGATGAAGCTGCTACAAGTGAAGAACGAGAAGATACTGCATCACCTCAAGGAACTGCTTCTCAACATACTGCTACTTCACAAGGTACTGCTGCACAAGAAGATACTGCAATTTCACTTACACCATCTCCACAACATACTAAACATGCTGACTCAGAACCAGAAATCAATCCACCATCGTCTGGAGGAGATGAGTATGCTATACCTCCTGAGGGATTGGTTTTGGACAATTATGTTTTAACAAGGGAGTTAGTGAAATTGAAGAAAGCTTCTGAAGCTCAAGCTGCACAGCTATCAAAATTGCAGACCAAGTTTAGACGATTAAAATCTTTTGTATGGCCTCTGGTTCAACATCATCGCTTATGGTTCAAGTCACAAAAGAGACAAGGGAAGAAGTTTAAGAAGACTTCCAAAGGCAAAAAGGTTCAACAGCAATCTTCTATTCAATTGGGGAGGAATCTGGAGCAAGATAATTTGAAAGAAGATGTTGGGTTTTATGAAGCAAAAGAAGATGAACCTCAAGGTACTGAAGCACAAGTAGACATTCAAAGTACTGAGCCTGCAAGAACTGAAATTTAAAGTACTGGTGTACAAAGTACTGCTGATCAAGGTGCTGCTGATCAAGGTACTGCTCTTAATGGAACACATAGACAAGAGCTGATTACACCAAGGACACTTAATTTTGATGAAGAAACTGGTCCTTCAACTATTCTACAAGAAGAAGAAACTGATACACCCAAAGTAGTTCATACTGCAAGTGATGATGAGACAATTGCTGAGATATTACAGAGTATGACAAGACCAAGAGGTGTTACCATTCCAGGAGTTGCTGAAGAACAACCACAAGCTTCTCAACCAGTGATAGATCCTAAAGACAAAAGGTAAATTGGTTGAAACAAATAAGAAGAATCTCACTTTAGCAGAAATCAGAGCTATTGAAGTAGCTAAGAATGAAGCAGCTGCTAGGAAGTTACAAGTTGAGTTGAATGCTGAAGTTTCTCAACCAGTGAAGGAATCTGAAGTTGTTATATCAGAAAAGTCAGTTTCTATATCTAGAAGACCAATGAGTAAGGCTAAGGAAAGAAATACTATGATGGCTTATTTGAAAAGTCAAGGGTATACAGGATTACAGAAGCTGAATTATTTTGAGATGAAACAGTTGTATGAATTGGTAAAAGAAGCTTATCAAAAGCAAGTTGATAGTATTAAAGATTTTAAAGATGATGATGAGCAAAAGAAGGATGATACTAAAAGAAGCTTAAAAAGAAAAAGAACAACTGAAGCTGAACAATTATCAAAGAAGATTGAGTTAAGATCAGACATAGTTGATGAGCTGAGAAACTATATAAGAGTTGTTGACTTTGATAATCCTAAATCTAAAGATGTTGCAGAAAAGAAATCAAAGATATCTACTTTTGAAGTTGTAGAATCACAACAAGATGGAGATTATCTGATGTTTCATAGAGAGGATGAAAGTTTCAGAACATTTAATTTGCTATGGGATATATTGCACATCATCAACAGAGAAGATTTGTTTCATTTATACCAACTGGTGCAAGAATATTTTGAACACATTCCATCAGAAGGAATTGGTCTAGTATTGCTTGGAGATCTCACAACTATCTGGGAAACAGAGGAAACAAGTACTGATGCTATATGGAATAATCAAGAAGTATGGGAGATTAATAGCTGGAGATACTTTGATGAATCTGGAGTACATGTTTTGGAGCTAGAAGATGGAACCATGATTCATATGTTAGTAGACAGAAGATATCCACTCACATCAGATCTTATGAGAAGAATGCTAGATCATGAAATGGAAGTGGAAGAGGAGAATGAAACAGCACTAATGGTCATCGAATTATTCATCAAATGGACCACTATGGCTGATGATGAAGCATAAATATTGGTATGATTTATAATTGTAAAAATTTTTGAAAAATCAGTACTTTATTCAAAAACTGCTGGACAAACAGTACTTTAATGATTTTGAAAGAAAACTTTTGTTAAGTGAAAAATATTTTGAAACAAAAGTTAACTGCAATAAATGGTTTTTGAGATGGTTATAACAATAGGTTATCAATCCACCATGTGTACCAAAAGGATTGGCTAATCCATGAGTAAACGGCTCTGGTAAAGATATCTCAAATCCGTTATATAGTTGACAACTTGCTAATAAGTTGTATGGTAATCAACTCACCGTATCAACAAATGTAAAGAGTTGGCTAGCGCACAAGAAAAATAGCTTGTGGTAAAGGCTGTGGAAAAACCATTTATATGGTAATTAGTTCACCATGGTTGAAAGAACTAACTAGTCCAAAAGGGTACTGCTTTTGGTAAAGACAAATCAAATCTGTTGATAGCTGATGATTTGCTAAAAATCATATGGTTATCAATGTACCATGGTCTTACAAACCTAAACATTTGACTACTCCAGAGTTAATGGCTTTGGTAAAGAGACATCAAAACCATTAAAATTTTAATGATTCACCTCTCACAGAAGTTTACACATCTGGAAGTGATGAGAATAGACTGAAACTTAAATGATCTGATGTACAAATTGTCATATGTTGCTGAAAAGATGGAGCTTGCTGATAGTTACTGAAAAGAATTACTGATAAAGACTACTTTGATGATGATTATACAAGCACAGAAATTACAAAGACAAAATCTGAAGATAAAGATACAATCCTTGAAGACAAAGATTTTAAAGTCAAATATACAAAGGAACTTGAAATCAAGCAAGTAGAATTCAAGTTAGGGGAGGATTGTTGGGAGATATAAAGTCAAAGTACTGAAGTCAAAGTACTGCTAAAGAAGAAAGTCAAAGTACTGCTTGATCATCAAAGTACTGCAAGGTCAAAGGACTGTTATGCAAATTCGTTAAGGATTATATTGTAATTCTAGAATGTTCTAAGTTTAAGTTTAGTATTACTTGACGTACAAGGTTTGTAATTGTAAAAAGACTAGGGTTATCCTTAAGCCTATAAAAGGACCCCTAGATTGGCATTAGATGTACGTGCATTATTAGAGTTTTTAGAGAGTACGATATTAGAGTTTTAGAGTTGTTAAAGAATCTGTATAACAAGCAGATTCAGAGTTTTAATATAATCGTTAACGTTAATTCTTCTTAGCTTTGTTAAGTAAATTCCGCATACTTAATAGAGTTAGTTCAGTGTTTCTTTGTTAGCAAATTAGGATTTATCCGAGGTTACTAAGTCCTTACAAACTATATAAGTTAGTTTGGTTAGAATACATCGATCCAACAAGGAACTCCACCAAGAAAAACTGATCCTTGAAGTCTTGACTCATGCACCTTATTACAATGCTTTAAAAGAAAAATATAAGCGAGAACTAAAGCTATGAGAACGTGGGCCCGCATTTGTGCAAAATAAGTTACCTAAGAAGTTAGATGATCCCGAGCTATTCGTTTTTCCGTGTAGGCTTGGAAACTCAAAACCTTTCGACACTTTAGCCGACTTAGGATCGAGCATCAATCTTCTTCCATTGTTACTCCATAGAAGCCTTAACCTAGGTAAGATAGAGACAACGAAAACCATCTTAGGTCTAGCGGACGGTAGTATTGCATATCCGATAGGGATAATAAAAGACATGGTAGTGCACGTAGGTGAATTGACTCTTTTGGCGGATTTCAATGTGCTAGACATGAATAAGGACCCGACATGCCCGTTGTTAGTAGGAAGGGGATTCTTAGCTACCGCTAGTGCCATCATTGACTGTAAGATGTCTAAAATAGTGGTAGGAGAAGGGAGTGCTAGGTCAATTTACGATGACAAGAAGCATATCTACTATAAAGAGGAAGAAATTCCCTACGAGATCATGTTAGATAGAACGCCATCTAGATATGGGCCTAGGATTAATAAGGATTTCATAGGTCCCCAACGACCTTTCTATCTAGAAGAGGCATTTGTTAGTAATTCAACTTTCCATGACCAAGAATTGGATAGGGATATAGAAGTGAACCCGTTCGAGGACGCCTTCGTATTTAGGAAGATGACCGAGTTCCTAGGAAGCTTGCCCGTTAATCTTGTCATGAATAAGTGGAAAGTTGAGAGTGAGAAGCCTAAGCACAAGTGGAATTGGGATAGACCACCTAGTGATGGTAATGGAGAATGGCACATTAGGATGACAATTTATGACCCCGATGGAGAAAATTTTGAAAAGGCATACCAAACTAAGCGTACCACTAGGAACTTAAATGATAAGTTTGATCCTTATGACATTCTTGAGGATAAGCTTAGTTACATAGGTACGTAGGGGCACGACTTCGAGTCTAGCTACAAGACTCATAAATAAATAAAAGCGCTTCATGGGAGGCAACCCATGCTTAATTGTTTGCTTGTTTGTGTGTCATATATCTTTTCATTAGTTGTTTATTCTCATGTTTGAATTTGTGAAAATGCTTTATTTTGTCTTTAACCTCGTCTTAATTACATATAAAGGTATTTTACAAAAAGGATAAGTGGAGGGAAGATTACACACATTTTTAAAAGAATGTGAACATGAGAATTACGATTATTGAAAAGATATATATGTGTGTTTGTTAGAGTCAAATGCTTGTATCGAGTCATAATGGATGTTTTGCAGGACTTTTTCCAGATTCTAAAGATGTAATTTTTCCAGAAAAACGCAGCAGACCAGTTTCTCTCAGGATAACCTGACGGAGTCAGACTCGCTACCTGACGGCGTCAGAAGGAGCAGAAACCTCTTATCTAACTTTCTCTCGTTTTCTGTGCTACTTATAAATTTTTGGAATTTCTCAGGTCTTAATTTTCAAGAAAATCTGTAAACATCCATTCCACAAGCATTATATCCTAGTTTAGTAGATTCATATATAGTTTTACCGCCGATTTTATGCGAAGGTTTCGTCTATTTTCTTAAAGTGTGCAGGTTTTATGTATCAAGAAGAAGATACATAAGATTGGATGGAGCTTTTCATGCATACATTCTTCTTGACGAAGAATTTAACCACTACTTCACACGGATCCTACCGAGCTAATCAGGGGAGTATTAGTTTCTTTCACTTTTAATTACCTTCCTATTATCATAACTTTGATACTTTTGGTGAACATTGGGGACAATGTTCAGTTTATGTGTAGGGAGGGAGAATAAAACGGGAACTTTGAAACTATGCTTATCCTTGATTATTTGTCTTGTCCAATTTCATTTGTGTAATAAACATGAGAAATATCGGTTAGGGTAACTTTGGTACCAAATTTCAAATTTTTCATGACGTGTAGGAGTGGGCCATTAGTCTTAATAAAGCGTCTCATGGATAGGAAGTTATATGACAAGCACAAAAACCCTTTACCACTCAAATTCCACCCCAAAAATGTGAGGTTCGCCCCTAGATTTGTAGAAATTAAAGCATTCATCTTTAATACTTCAAGAGCGTACCGGTAGTATAATAGATTCTATAACTTGTTTTGTGATGCATCCTGAGATCGCTAGTGAGACTACACTTGTGTAGTTAGGAATAACTAAATGATAAGAGGCATTAGGATAACCCTTGTTTGATACCCATATTATAATTACTTCTTCCACATCGGTTGAGTAATTCCCCCACACCCTTGCGTTGTACTCATCTTTAGTACATGATACCCCTAGTTAACCCCTCAGAGCCTATCCTTTTCGCGGTTCTCGTGATGTTTCGGTTTTCCGGAATATCAATAAAGAGCATTGTTTACAATCCACCCCCAAATGTACACCCAAATCGCCTTAGCCTACCTTGTATGCACTCATTTTTAGTGCAATATTGTTATCATACTAAACCCTTAGTTCAATTATCTAGTTACTTGCATAAGTTGCTAAGTCGAGTCATATCCTTTGTATACAGTTTTGGGACGATTGGGACTCATGGGAAAAGTTAAATTTTATGGAGTGACGGGAAAGAACGTTAAATTCAAATTCCCTTTATTTACGTAATAATGTACTCCAAGTGTTTTGATCTTTTCAATTCGGGTCAAATTAGTGTTAGAGTAATAAAAACTCAAGTGTAGGGATGTGCCTATAAATCCCTTATATTTTGATGTTATCGTAGAGGATGCTAGAGTAAAAGTATATGAAATTAAATGAAAAAAATTGAAAAAAATGGAAAAAACATACGGGCTACCATCCTACATCTATCTTTAAATTTATGTTTGTTTTTGTCAAAGTTATCTAGAGTTTAGAGAGTCGAGTCTTGGCTTAGCAACGCCATTCTTCTCATGCTTGTAACAAAAGATTTTTGACTTGCCACCACTAAATCGCCTATCCAACCAAACCCTTTGTTTTCCCTACCGTAAGCCTAACGTTACAACCCTTTAAAAGACCTCGTAGATAGTTTTTTTTCCTAGGTGCTTACGCCAAAGCGATGAAGGTTTGATCTAGTCTCAAGCCTATGGTAATCTATGTACTAGGACCGGTTAATGAGTGTTTATCTTCCATTTCCAATATGATATATTTCATATGTACCCGAGAGATGAGAGTATCTAAACACCACTTGTGAGGTGCTAGTATGTAATTCCCGTGCTTGTTATGACTTTTGCGGGGCTTATACTTGTTGTGAATTGTTCTAAACCAATGCTTCATGCCCCCTAAATTATAAATTGATTGGCCAAAAGCACATTTTCTTAAGGACAAGCAAATACCAAGTGTAGGGATATTTGATAAGGATTTAAAAGATACACTTTTGAGGGGTCATTTATGCCCTTAATCGACCACTTTTATATCCGTTACTGCTTAATTTCGTTCTTTTTCACTTTTTAGGTCTCTTGAAGGCAAAATGCTGGAATGATGCTTATTTGGACGAAAAGGCGTGAATATGTGAAGAAAATGGCTAAAGTCAAGATCAAGACACTCAAGCTACTGGAAGTACACCCGACGGCGTCACGGATAAAGGGCGTCGCCGTCCCTCTAATTGCGACGGCTCAGGAGTGAAATTGCTATTTTGTACCTGACAACGTCAGGCTTTAAAGAGTAGGGCGTCACAACTCAAACGGCCTAGATCCAGATTCAAACGGCGTTAGAATCTGAAGCTGACGACATCACAACCACAACGTGACGCCATCACAAATTTGACTTGGTCAAGACGAAACCCTAATGGCGGCGATCCGACGACGTTACAATTAAAGAGTGACGCCGTCGCAGTTGTAACTCTATATATAGAATTATAATTTTCAGACTTTTAGGGAGGTAGAATTGTGGAGTAAAAACCTAAAACGATTTTGGTTTGTCTTGGGCAGTATCTTAGGGTTCTCATACCCTATTTTACATCAAGATAAGTAATCTACTTCATTGATTTCATTATGTCTTCGATTCTATGTGTGTATGCTTGCATGTTTACCATGTCCGGCTAATTTACTTGTGTGTTTGCTTAGATCTATGAAACCTAGTTATTGAATATTGATTGGTTGTCTCTTATCTTAATTGTAATTGACTTAGGATTGCCATAGGCCATCGTTGTGTTTTTAATGCTTGAGTAATCTTTGTGAACATTAGTTTATAATCGCCTAGAGTTATTGTAGGCTAAAAATCCAAACATAACCTTAGAGTTAGTTTATAAATCCTAGAGATTTTGTACGCAATAACCTTAAGGTATTCTCAAAGAGTTAGGGAAAAAAGCATACCCTACGACCTTAGAAGACACAACGCGTTAAGAATAAGGACGTGACAATTCAACCATCAATAAAAGATAACTAGGGAGTAATAGTATCTAGGTAGACACATTTTTAATCATCATACGAGCACACATCAATTAGACATAGACTACCTCTTAGCTTAGTTAATTAGAATAGATAATAGTAGAGTAATCGGTAGAAATACCACCCCCCAAATCCAATACCCCGAGATTCGTACCTTTCAATTTTCTAAAAAATATAAAAAAAAAAGATAAAAAATAATCTTCCTCAACCCCAACCTTAGCGTAGTAATTTCTCACTAGCATTCCTATTCCCCTAGAGAACGATATCAAACCCGAGGCTTACCCTAATACTACACTATAATGATTAGGTTCACTGCCTAGGTGGTTGAAAAACTTACTCAAAGAAAAGGAAGTTTCCTTTGACCCCAAACACGCGTTGTACGCGTATCAGAAAGCTTTGTAGCTTATACACATTAGCTGTGTTTCATTTTAATATATATTTCTAAAAGTTCTTGTTTGAAATGTCAATGTCTGCAACTATGGCTAGAGTCTCAAGGTTATTCATCCACGGAATATTAACATGAATTGACGGTCATACCCCTCAACATTATTTACCCAAAATTTTATTTTATTCATGCTATCTCACTCGTTTCCACTTCCTTCGGCGCCTTCATCTCCGACCATTTCACTTAAGTCAATTCTACTAGTCATACTTTGTTGCACTAAGATTGACCTCATTCCTTTCCACCATTGATCTTTACTAATGTTGAAACTCCCAGATTACATCGTCCCTGAAACCTTTTAATTTAGATCCTCCACGCTACCATGAACAAAGTATTGTAAACCTCCTCCATAATGAGATGAACAACCTTACAACCCGTAGTTTCACACTTTCACTTTGATACGACATGAGTTTCTTTTTCACGTAAAAAATGAAGAAATCGTGGAAAAGATAAAAAATTTGTTCACTTGTGTAGCCTATTTAACATGCTCTTTATATATAGTGTTATGTGTAACATGGTTTCATCAACAGTAAAAACTGTTTCTTTTGTTCTCTGATTGTTTTTTGCATTTCTCCAACATCGACTACCAACTAGTCTCCGAATTCTGAAATAACTGCGCTTTTGGTAAAACATATTAAACCAGTCCGATTAGCTTCCGTTTTAAAAGAGCCAACCTTTGACGTGTACCAGTTATATATGTAGATCTCTCAAAACCATGCCACCTGTGAGATTGATATCCGAATCAAGTTTAATGCTTTATGTAGTTACATTTGCTTCAAGAATATTTTTTTGTGTCAACAGAGTTTATTGATGATGCTGATGGCTGGTGGATCAAATATTGGTAAAATTATGTCAAGGGGTATAATTGTCAATTCACGTTAGAATTATGTGGATCGGGGAATGATTGCGAGTAATGGTGTAAATGGGAGTCCAAAAGTGTGCTCGCATGGAAGTGGAATTTAGTAAGTTTTTATTTTCAAGGAACTAATAGAAATCATTTCCTTTGAAATATTTTCTAAGATGTTTTTGGCTACTTCCTTGTTCTAAAAGGGTGATTTTGTCCTAAGCAATTTCAAACATGGTGTTATTTCTTTTGCTTTCATGGTTGGACTACTTGTGGCGTCTCCGATATATGCATCGTTGGCCAAGAGGTAATAGTGACATTTTAAGTTATTACTTGTCCTGTATAGTCTCGTCTGCTGAGTATTTCCATCCCATGAAAAAATCAATATTTCCATTTTTTCTTGCTCTATAAAATTAGCAATTTTTCCTGTTTTGTGAACCCTCTTAAGATAAATTAATTATCTCTTATCATTAAGAAAGATTGATGCTTCTATTCCACCTTTGACTAATAGCTAAACACTTGAAAATTGGTATGATTTGGTAATTTAAGTCATAAAGGGTGTTGTGTCTTTTGTGCTAGCATTGTTGACTTACCCTGGTTAGGTACGCCTGTTTATATGTGCATCATTAATCCTTTTAGGCTTATTGGAGTTGGATTATCCGTCTAGACTTTTTTTGTAGCTGGTTGTGGTATTTCAATTGATTTTAATTCATTACAATATGCCGAATGTGAGTTGTCTGCTTTAGAAAATCATAATAACCTTTTTAACATATGACTTCTTTGTTTCAACGCATCCTCACTCCTTTGATCACCCACCAACTGTTCAGGCTAGTTGGTGTTGGCCTAGGCTTCTTTTGTCAGTCTTGCTGCCTCATTTATTGATGATAATGCTCCAGTAACTCAGGTTCGCTATTTTTTCCTACTAATTACCCTACATTTGTACCCTATGGCATGTATCCAAGATCAGCACCACAACTAAAGTATTTTGTACTTGCAAGGGCTGACCATTCTTCTCAAACTATATTCGCTGTTAATATCATCTGGTTCATTACGTTGTACTGCCTTTGCTATCTACAAATCTACGGTTAGATCTTTTATGAAAATGGGTAAAATTGTATCATTTTTTGTTACAGAGAATAGCTTGGCTGGGCATATTCTACATGTGCATACCGACTGGAATCACCCTTGGTTAAGTTTATGGTGGATAGGTAAGTAACAACATGTTATTAGTTAGATGTCGTATCTCAATATATACATTTATACTGGGTTATGTTTTCTCATATTATTCATCAATTCCCGACCTTATTCTACAACGATGGTTAGCTTACAAGTAAAACTTGTTTTGTTTATCAGTTATCAACCTATTATTTATCAATTAGTCAATTTTTTAAACATTATGTACATAATTTATTTCAGGTTTCTTTAATTTTCTACAGGCTAGTGCTTTCTTGTTTTTCGAATAAGGTATATTTTCAGTCATTTCGTAGAGTTAAGACGATCCAAAATAGTTTGGATACATGAAGATGAGTGTTAGGAATTGGAAATTCCATAAGTAAAGTGTCGGTCACCCCAAATATTATCTAGCATAAGTTAGCTCGTAGACATATCATTAGTTACGTTATTTATCAGTTTATTAGTTAGTTATTAGTTCAGTTTAGCGTAGTGTAACACCGTGGAGGAAGGACGGGTTTTACCCACTGTATACCTAATCCACAGGCCGATAGGAGGTCGTGTAAGTTGTAACTATAAATACCCCTTCCATCCATGGAAGGGGTGTGGCTTCTTTGAATCTAACCTTTCATTTGTTTAAGTAACTCTCTTTCAAGAACCTCCTCTCAACTCTCTTCATCTATTTCTAATGGCTTTCTTATTTAATCATAATCCTAGACCACCCGAATCATCAAACAACATAATATTCACGATCCTACAATTGGTATCAGAGCCAGGTTATGTTGTTTTGATGATTCTTATGGTTTTGTATGCGGTTTATTGGTTCTTGTATGCGGTTTGGGTTGTCTTGGATGAGGTTCGATGTAGTGTTGATGTGAGTTATGTTTAATGCGAGCTTGATTCATGTCGTGCATAATCTGTTTTCCTTGTGTTTTTGAATCCGTTTACAAACTGGTTCTAAAACTGCATTCTGTGTGTGTTCTTAAAACTGGTTTTAAATGGTTACCAATCTCATGTTTCAAAACTGATTAATTATGCTTTTCTGGGTTATTCTGGCCAGATTCGTAAGGTCTAAACTGGTCAAAATGAAGCAGTTTTTGTGTTACTAATTCGTGTCTCAATATTGTGTCAAAAGTCTGCTGCTCATACATGAATTTTTCAATGCGAGTTGACTTGTTTCTTACATGCGAGTTGACTGGTTTCAATATGCGAGTTGACAATTTTTGACTGCAACTTGTCCAGGTTCAATGTTCCTGATGAGAGTTGGTCAGGTCAAATGCGTGTTGGTATGGTCAAAAGCGAGTTGGGTTTCAATGCGAGTTACTTAACTCGCATATGGTTTATTTGCACTTGCTTTTGAGCGAGTTGCTGCTGATGCGTGTTGATAATAAAAGCGAGTTGATAACATGGGCTAAAGCGAGTTGACAACAAAAGCGAGTTGATGACAAAGAATAATGCGTGTTGAGTACTTGCAGAAATGTATGCTCGTTTTGTTTGTAGATAACATGCGAGTTGCTAACCAAAACCTAATGCGAGTTGGTAACTAATGTCTAATGCGAGCTGTCAAAGTTTTATAATGAAGCGAGTTGTCAATGTTTTAAGATGAAGCGAGTTGTCAAAGTCTTAGAAAGGAAGAAGAAGAGTGTTTGACCATCAATATAACAATCATACAAACAACTATAACATCAAAACCTTAACCATCAAGACTCATTCGTCAACAATCATAATAACATCAAAAAAATCCCAGGTTACTTAATCATCAAGACTCGATCTATTATCGACCATCTAATCATTATCGAATCTCAGATCTATTTCGTGTTCAGTTAATGATAAATCAAAACCTTTTAAGGTTAACAAACGAAATATTCTCATCACTGATCCGTTTAGAAGCCTATACTTCCCTTCACTATCCGAATATTTGAGAAAGAACTAAAACAACTTGTGTTCTGCTCTTTGTCTCAATTCGGTCAATGATAATAACAAGATAGAACAAATCTCTATTGCTAATCTCAGATTTATTTTTGTGTCACTTACTAATACCTCAAGACTTCCGAGAGTCTTTTGCACAAAAACTCATCATCATCGATCAATGATCAAAAGTTTAGTGACAATATCCGAACCAATTGAAGATAAGAACAAAACCTTTAATAGTTTCATTCTTATTCTTGTTCGGTCAATGAGGAGTAAACGAATAATGGATTTAAATGCATAACCTACCAGTGGCCTCATAGTCGATCTTGAAACCTTTTCAAGCATTAGACCACCCCTGTGGCTAAGTCGTATCTAGTCCATCATGCCATCCCTGTGGCAAGAACTATATGAGCAACTAATGCGTTCAAATTAATTAAAGGGGTGTCGAATCTTTTGAATATGTGACTGCTCCTCTTTTGATGATTGATATTAGGTGTTGTAGTGTGAGTATTTTTAGGGGCTATAAACATTTTCTTGGAGGCGATGTAGTGAGATTTGGGGGCGGAGGTTCTTGTGAAGGGATTGCTTTTGTGACTATTTTTGATAGTGAGGAGAGAAATTAGGGTTGGGAGTTTGATAAGAGTTTTATTAGGGTTATGAGTAATGTATGTTGTGTTAAATACCCAATTTATTAGGGGCAACAATGAATATGAAGCGTGTATTGGTATTGGATCGTCTCCTGGGCCATGATCTATGTTTTCAGATTATTTCATTGGGCCGTATACTGTGTTGTTGGGCCTCTCTATGGTATAGGCTGAAAACTGATTTGGGTCGTGGTGTGGGCATATTATGTGAAATCATATATTTGTTATCCGTATATCTTTGTTGGTTTCAAAAGATGGATTCAAATTATTGATATAAATTGGACCAAGAGTCGTATTTTAATATAAATTTCACGAGGAAACACGGTTAAGGATATTTTGTGATTAAAGATGGATCAAATTGTATCTCGTTGGCCGGATTTGGACTTTATGAGTGTTGACAATGTGATTTGGTGTGACAATGTGATTCGATGGGTTACGTGGTTTGGTACTTTGGTGTCTACATTTTCTCGAAGATTATTATGTCACGGCTTGATTTGTTATTGGAACTATGTTGATTACGGGGTTGTTTGTGTTCGATATTTCTTATTTGGGTTTGAAGTGAGGTTTTTCGGGCACGTTTACTTATTTAGTCTTCTTTCTTTCTACCCTTCCGTGAAGATGACTTGTTTGGGCATTTATTGAGTGTGATAAAGACTTGGCTATTTAGTTACGGTTGTGATTCTTTCCCGCTTAACCCACAACGTAATTATCACTTAGGTGTCTCACTCAGTTGAGGATACGTCAAAAGGTTTTGTACATTGGGTACACCGTTTCTTTCTCACGAGGATTAGTACAAGGTTAAGTAACATATCGGGGGAACTTTACTTCATGCTCAAGTTTGGCATACCGGGTTTACTTCACCATGTTGTCAATGCAATAGCGAACAGAATGCGTGAATGATGTGTTTACCAATGTAATTATTGGATGGTTGATAATATTGTTGATGTTGGATAATGAACCGTTGATGAACCGCTGCATGTTCCCCTAAAACAAATATTCGCCGAAACCAAGGTTGTCATAACTCATTCAAGCTGACATTGTTTACGGTTTTGTCTTGATTTTGTAAAATCCCGCGAAAGAACCTATTTCTCAGTTTAAATCATAGACTTGTAAAATCCCGTGACAATGAAAACATCCTGGTTAAAGTAATGAGCATTTCCGGATCTATCTTACGGTTTATTCTTGGTTTTGTAAAATCCCGCGAAAGAAACTATTTCTCGGTTTAAACCATAGAATTGTAAAATCCCGTGATGATGGAACCATCCTGGAGAAAGGAAAGTGTAGGTCGGGATCCTTTCTGATGCTAGTGCTACGGTTTCTACTTCGTAGAAGGGATAAAAGGGTGTACTTCATGAATTGGATGTGTGTTTGGATATTCGTCATGGCAATTTGGTTATTACATAGTTTTATGGGGTTATGTGCTTTTAACCATGGTCGGGATGAAACAATTATCATAGTTCACTTAAAATGTCAAAGGAGGCTAGATTTGAGCTTTTAACCAAGAAGATGTGACAACGGAGTTAACTCACTATTGTTTATTTGAGGTTGAAGTGAAATATCACGGGCGAGTGTACTTAGTATCTGAAGGAATCGGGGATGGTTGGATGAAGATTCTTCATGATCCTTGTTCGAGCTTATTATTAAAAACGAAGACTTGGAAATCTAGTTATTGTTGGGTGTCTTTTACCTTTTCTTTTACCACTTGGGGGAATTGGGCTCATACCACCACAAAATAACTATCACTTTAAGGAGTTACGTTGTAGTGCTCAGTGTCACATTCAATTGTGGATTTTCAAGAGGTGATGTACGTCTTATACTTGATGGTTGGTTGGTTGAAGAGTATAGAGTACTTAGAGATGCTAATGGAAATCGGCACCGCTCTTTGTTTCATATGTGCAAGTTTAAGTCACGAGTTCGGGGTAGTTTACTTCAGGGTCAAATTCATCATATTGGGTTTTCTCCATCAGCTGTCACGACAAAGAGCCTACTAAATGATAATGGGGTTGATTATAAGTTTTCCAAGATTAGATGAAAAGAGAGAGATAATGACGTATGAACACAACAGTTCATGCCTCATACTCAAAAGAAAAGAAAAGTGTACATTTTAGTGCACTTTATCTTCGAAAGAAGAGAAATCTTCTTATGACGTATGAACACAACAGTTCATGCCTCGTTCGCTAAAGAAAAGAAAGGTGTACGTGTCAGTGCGCTTTATCTTCTGAAGAAGAGAAATCTTCTTATTATGACCATTCTCATCAACATGCTTCATACTTTTTCCATGCGCTTCAGTCATCAAGTGAACCGGGCTACTGTTGATTGTTTTCTGATTCCACTTTCTCAACTATAATGACGATGGCGACATCCTGTGCTAATTTTGCGGGGGAGAAGTGTGAATAGACTACATTCGGATAATGTTCACTTGTTTAATCAAGAATGGCATCTTCGTATGCAATTCTTGAGGGGGAGAAGAAGTGTGATAATCTGCATGGTTGATTGACTTATGAGAATATATGGTCATACGGCTCCTAACTCATGTAAGAACCGAGCTTCTTCTTATCGGATCATCTTTTCATGGAGTTTATTCTAAGAGCCATTGGTTGACATCTTCACTCGGATTGATGAGTTTATCGATAAAGTGCTTCCGGTTAATGCTTCACGTATACATCAACATGATGATTCCGAACAATCTCTTTATTCTTGTTTGATGTGATTGGTAGTTTGGTGTTACCATCTTGTGTGTTCGTTGCGGCCTGATTGCTGATTTCCTTGATGAACATCTTTCTGTTCTTGTTTGATTGGGAGGGATTTTAGCTAAGGGGATTTGCAAGATGTAAGTTAATTGGGATGCCTTTTGGTGGGATGCTTTTTGGTGTGAGTTGAAGATGTTAACACTCTATTCCCCATTCGGACAATCTAGAAGAAGGCCGAGTCTACAGTCTGTTCTACATTTCTTGCTATATGTTAGAAGACCAAAGACGAGTTGTATTTAATGATCTAAAGACTTCTTCTTAATCTGGGCATTTATCAAAAAGATTGTCGGTTTAGGGGAGAGCACTAATTGGGGGAGGGTGAAATGTCTGATTTAATCCCCAATTAGACTTGCTCACATTCTTCAGCAAGTTGATTCTCACAAGAGTTCAAGTGTTCTTCTCAACAAATTTCTAGTATACGGGCTTACAATGAGTTGCTGATTCTGAAGTGTCAAAACCAGCAAGGGGGAAGGAGACACACATCTAAACATAAAGCGAAACTTGATGAACTTAATTCTTCTAAGTGATTGAAGATATCCTGGGAAGTCAAATGTCATGACCGTAGAGAAACTCAAGGTTTACTCATCAAGGCGTTTAGTGTTCTTATTCCAACTACGTGGGGGAAGAGATGTAAGAGTTAGTTTCTGATGATAAAAAGAGGTACACAAGTGTGTGATGATTTCGATGTTATCGCAATCATCAGGGGAGAGAGGATTGTGTACATTGGGGACGCTCAGCTGTTTCACTTGAGTGCTTAATCAGTGATTCAGATATATAATCACTTATTCCGGAGTTGAAATCCGCAGAGATAGTCCTCTGCAGAGATAATCAGTGATTCGGCCTGCTTCTTCAATGTTATCGGTTATTCTCTCTTTGGGCATTCGGGTACTTTGGGTTCTTGAGCTTCATGCACTGTCTTCAGGGGGAGAGAAAAGTATACATCGGGGTTATTCTTTGGCTATTGGACTTAATCCGCTACTTCGATGGTATAAGTTTCTTTGTCTTCGGGTATGTGTATTCGGGTTCGTGAGGTCTAGTCTAAGAGATTGACTGCATCAATTCAATTACTCGGGGGAAGTGTTCTCTTGACACCTTTTGGAATGGATTGCGTCAGACTTCAGTGGTTATGAAATTTGAGAAGAATTTTAAAGAGTGGGATGATACATTGTTGTTCTTGTTGATGATATAACCCCGAACGGAGACTTACAATGATCCTTCTTATATGGAGCAGCAAGATCGATGATATGGTGTGCGTTCTTGTGCATCTGGCTAAGGCAAGCTTGAAAGAAAGCTTAGAATCTGCTCAATAAGAAGATTTACGGTTTGGGGGGAAGCTACCAAAGTCTCACTTTCAAGTGGCTCAATTTCTCTCTTCGATTCAAGAGTCTTGGAAGCTTTGGTGGTGAATGTTCAAGAGATGATGACTTCTTTCTTCTACGACGTGCTGCTCGATATCCTTATCTCGGTACTCGTATCATCATCTTCTTAAATTATATCATCTATTCTATCTTTGTATATATTTATTAAAAACAAAATACAAAAATAGAAAACCTCTAAAAGAAAATAGAAAAAAATAAAACCAACAAAAACCCATAAAAATCAGAAAATTTAAAAATACCAAAAATATATTTTTTCAAGACATGTCTTCTGATATCGATAACATCTGCGGTCTTAGAAATGTCATTCAATAATGACACGGGACCATAGATGAAGTTCGAGCAGAAGGTGTAAATATTTCTTTTCAAAACATGTCACAAATCAAATGGCTTACAGTTATTTCAGACTGTAACCCGGGCTTCAAATGATGGCTTGCAGTTATTTCGGACTGTAACCCGTGCTTAAACTATGGTTTACTATTATTTCTGATAGCAACCCGCTCTTTTAAAGAAAGGAGAGTGCTGCACTTAAACTATTTTCAAAATATTTCGTGCACTTATCCTAAAACAAAACAAGGAAAGCATGTCGTCAAAACGACTGCTGTTCCTACACAAATGTTTTTCCGTCTAAAATTCTTCAGAAAAATATTTGTTGTTTTTCAAAAATGGTGGTAAAAGAGTTGCTTGAAAAATCAATCAGAATCAGAGTTTTTATAAAAATTGAAAACTCAATCAATGACTTCAGCGCTTTTAAACCTTTTAGAAAATAAGTCATTGATTGAGAGGGAGAATGTTTTCAAATCAATTTCATCTAACAAGCTTTCTTAATTATCCTACGTGCTTAATTAAAAATGATATTTGCCTGTGTCGAAGGACTAGGAATTTAGGATATGATTGTTAGGTTTAGATGATTAGAGTTTGATTAACACATAAACCCCATGCCTTATATGATCTGAATGTTATGTTGTGTTGAATTGACTTTAATTAGTCGATTGCTGTTATGGGTGATGTAGACCACCATATATCTGTATGTGTGTTCACTAACGTATGCAGGTATATTGGTTAGAAGAATGTTCCCGATCCGGATCCCATAATTGAAGATGATTGGATGCCGAAAGGAAAGGGTAACTATATCTTGGGTTGACAAATGAAGAAACGGAGCTTAATTGGACTTCAATGGAGAGTTGGCATAAATGCAACGTAAGAGGTGTCACTGCTTCAGCAGATGGTTTTCTTCTAAGTGATTGAAGAAACGGAGCTTAATTTGACCTCAGTTGGCATTAAAATGCAACGTAAAGAAGTCTCACTGCATCTGTAGACGGTTTTTCTTCCAAGCCCTACAGCAACAACAGAAGCTTCTCAACCACCTAACGTATCTGTGTGCAAGATACCATTTTTAAACAATTTTTGAAATAATCTGATTAAATTGTTTTGAAAATGGAAAATATTGTTTTGAAAATTAATTGGACTAAATTTTGGAAATCACCGGACTTTATTTTATCAAAACTTAAGTAACTCAATCAACGACTTCGGTCATCGATTGAGGGGGAGAGTGATTTAAATTAAGATATTTTCAAACGATATTTCTTCTTAAAAGGTCCGTCTGTACAACAATAAGTGGTGATCTAAAGATTTAATGTTATGTCATGGTATGATTTTCTTTAAAACTCAAAGGTCTTACAAAATGAAATTTTTTCTGTTCTTGTTTGATTGTGAAATTGTTTTATTTTACTTAAAGGTCTCTTAAAACAATCATACCTGACACTAACAATCTTTAATGTCTAAATCTGTTCCTATCTGTCATCTTTCAAAATTAAATCTTGCCACGTATTTCCCCTAAATTTTCTAAGTGATTTAAATCAATTGGGATCACAAATCTCAAAAGGTTTGAAATTTTTGATCGGGGGAGAGATCGTGATTTAAATCTTAAATCTGTTTTCATAGAATCGGTTTTAGTCCTTTATAGGCACTCCATGTGCCAAACGATTTCAAATACACAATGCACATGTTGAGGAGGAGGATTTATCCAAAAACCAGATGAGTTTTTAAACTAGGCACATATTCTCCCATATTTTCTAAACCTAATTAAATCACTTGAGATCCAAAATCTCAAAGGGTTTGATATTTTTGATCAGGGGAGAATTTGTGATTTAATAATGAAATTTGATAAAAGGTGATCGTTTTGATTCAATTGTGCAGGCTGCTCTCTCATATGTGCTAAACGCTTTCGAATCTCGAAGCACATGTTGAGGGGGAGCATTTCAAATGATAATAAACTATCAAGGTGCAAATGCTTTTATGTTTTAATATAAAGTACCTTGATTGAGTTTTAAATGGTTTCTAAATGGCAGTGTGATCGTGAAAGTACTTCAAAAGAACTATTTCCTCTATGTGATAAAATGATTTCACTTATCCTATGCACATATTGAGGGGGAGAATTTTACCATGAAAATTAAATGGCTTTTTCGTATGAAAATTGTGATCAAAGAAAATATTTCAAAGTCCTCTTGCCTCCATGTGCTAAACCATTTCTAAATCATATGCACATGTTGAGGGGGAGGTTTTCTAAATGATCAAAACTATTAAGGTACAAAATGCTTTGATCTCGTATCACAAGTACCTTGATTGTTTTTCCAAATGATTTTTCAATTGGTTTCAAGGAAGAATGAACAATACCAAAAGACCGACCAATTTACTTTATGCATGGAGTTATAAGGATGGTTAGGTTAGGTATTAGTTCCCACGATCTGCCTGAACCGGAGAGATCTACCCAGGGACAATCTACTAGATAGTGTAGAGTCCTTAGGTATATTGAAAAAAGGAGAAAAGTGAGATATGGGACGAGTGCGGACTGAGACAGAGCTAGTACTGGAATAAACCCAACAAGGTTCTAGTAATGAAGTCTCGGTAAGCACTGAAGGGGTTGAAGAATGAAAAAGAAATGAATGAGAAAAGGGTGAAAAGAAATAGCCCTCCAATAATTCAACCTTAGGGCAGACACCGGGTTCAATTCATATGCTACTGGTGGTTACTAAGGTAACACTGGTATTGAAGACAAGACGTCATGGACCCAGTGACGAACTGCACTAACTTCCCAAGCTACTCAAGTTCCTCTTAAAAGGGCTTGTTTCATTCTCACGGGGAACCGACATTATCTATGGACTTTCTCTTAGAGATTGTTGATATTGAAGAAGGAGACCCTCTCCCTAGTCACCGGCATAGGAACCAAATGTGCACTATTGAGTCTAGAGCCAAGAGATCATCCACAATATCTCATTAGGACACTATTCTTGAAGACTTGTTATTTCACACAATGTGGAAAGTAAGAATATATATTAAGAGTCCTACGCATTATCTTTGTGGTATTGCCATAACATCCGAGTGATATGAAAATATTCACGATGAAGATGGAAATCCTTCTAGAGCCAACATCAAACAAGCTCTTGGTGGTGACATGTGAGATCTTCTCGTAAGATCAAGCTTGTGACAACTGGATAGAAACGATGGGGAGATTCAATCTTGAATCAACCTTGGTCCAGGATTGGAATTGACGAATACTTTTGGAAAAACCGTTCGATGTGCAAACCTTCTTTTCTCTAGCACGTCGAATGTGTATTCATGTTTTCAAACACAAAAAGTATCTCTGATTGAAAAAATACTCTTGGAAAAACCGTTCGATGTGCGAATCTCTTCTTTTATCTAGCACATCGAATGTGTACTCATTTCAAATACAAAAAGTATTTATGATTGAAAATTGATCTTTCTCATAAAACCTTCGTCGTATTGCAAAACTCTTTCTTCAAGCAATACGCGATTGTTTTTCAAATCATTTTTCATCAATCAGTGAATCTCAATTCGCTGGTTCACTCACTCCGTGTTGTCTTCTTTGAGACGTTCCGGTTTGAGAACAGCTAGAACAGCTGCGAAACCCTGTCAAGGAGATTCTTAGGAATCCTACCTGATCACAGGCAGTACTTATACTGATCAACGGGGAACCGTGGGCCGTGTACCTCAATTCAACGAAAGTGATCAAAGACACTTTTGTGTGTTTTATTGCTAACTGTTGTTTGCAGGTACATTTGGACGGTTACAGCTGATCAGAATTGAGGAGTCAATCCAAAACCGCATGCTCACAGCATCCACACTTAATTAAAGAAATCATGACTGGTGCATATCTACATAATTTGGCTCTGATATTTCTATACTATGCTTCTGCTACGCTGCTGCAAATATCTTGAACCAGTAAAAGCTTCCGCTACTCTGATGGAAAGATGTCATGATCCAAAAGTGTGAGCATGTCGGTCCAAAAGTCACAACATCACATGAAGGCAACACAACTATGGATGATCCAGAGAGATTTGCTGTGGCTGATGATCTCAATGAAAGCTCGAAGATCATCAATGATGTGGATCAGTTCAAAGGCCTCCACTAAAAGTACAAATCAATGCGGACTTTGAAGAATCACTACAAATGCACAAAGTATACGGAAGTTGAAGAATTCAAGTCTACGAGCTTGGAACTAATGACAAAGAAAGAATGCTAGGATTCAAAATGTAAAACATGGGGTGACCTCCCTTAGGGGGAGATTGTTAGGAATTGGAAATTCCATAAGTAAAGTGTCGGTCACCCCAAATATTATCTAGCATAAGTTAGCTCGTAGACATATCATTAGTTACGTTATTTATCATTTTATTAGTTAGTTATTAGTTTAGTTTAGCGTAGTGTAACACCGTGGAAGAAGGACGGGTCTTTACCCACTGTATACCTGATCCACAGGCCGATAGGAGGTCGTGTAAGTTGTAACTATAAATACCCCTTCCATCCATGGAAGGGGTGTGGCTTCTTTGAATCTAACCTTTCATTTGTTTAAGCAACTCTCTTTCAAGAACCTCCTCTCAACTCTCTTCATCTATTTCTAATGGCTTTCTTATTTAATCACAATCCTAGACCACCCGAATCATCAAACAACATAATATTCACGATCCTACAAGGAGTATGTCACTCGTTCCATGGCTTTCTCTTTTAGTCTCTGCTCGATATGGGAGTTGAGGTATCAACATGAAGAGGAGTGTAGGCATCTCGAAGAGCAACTGAGAATGACAAGGTATGCATGGTCGTTATTACTTATTACTCTTTATTTTTTCTAAGGGTTCACTCTATATGTCTTTCTCCTCTAAAAGACTGTATTTGGTCACAGGAGGAAGGCCTAAGGCTTATATTGCAGTTGCAGTGTAAAGTGACGAATGATCATTTGTTCCAGGAAATGTAAGTTTATATCTTATATCTAAAGTAGTTTTATTTACTAAGAATTATTTACATGACTTGGTAGCATGACAGAAACATTGTTTAACATGAACTCTGAGACATATAAAGGGATGATCAACTTTTACTAAGCATATTTTTATAAAGTCAACTATATTCGTTATGTTGTAATGTTTGTGTGTTTCGTCTTATGGCTTCTATAGACAATTTTATCGTTGAGTTTGTCTTTTGTATGGTTTGGTTTTTGGTTTTAGCAAGTGTGTTTGTGTCAGTTTGGGTGTACCTTGGTATAGTCATAATATCTTATGTGCTTTCAATTTACTATTTTTATGCAGGGGGCTGAAGATTATGAATATTACGCTGAGGCTCGAGATGATGCGTAGTTGAAATTTGGATGCTTGATATTTCGGTAGAAGTAGATTCACCACATAAGGATTCTACAATTATTGTCAAACAACTTATTCTTTCTTTTCTTTTGTACCATTAGTGTTGGAAATATATGCAAGAAATGGAAAATTGTTTGATATAATTGTAACGCTTCTACTCAGGTATGGATCAAGTAATTGGTTAGCACTGACCAAAAATTATTTTTCATTTGCATTCAACAAATATCAGGACATGAATTATTTGGATACAGCTTTTGAAAGTGACGACGTTTCTTGTCCCTGTTGGACATTAAGGTTCCGTTAGTTTCCCATTAGCTTTAGCTAAAAAATGAAGGCTATTTCTCGTCACTAAACTCATCAAACAGTGACGACTTTAGCCACTTCAGTGACGAGAAATGAAGTGATGAAGTGGGTTGTCACACACCCATAAGTGACGACTTTAGCTTGTCACTATATTTAGTGTCAAATTCCAATATCGTCACTATTAACTTAGTGACGGAGCTATAGTGACGACAAGTGACGACCTTGAATTTCGTGACTAACCTGGTTTAGTGACGAATTTTCCACTGATAGTGACGATTTTCATGTCGTCACTAAAGCCACTTTTTCTTGTAGTGAGTGAAAGATTTTTTCTTCCGGTGACTTGAGCATAATAACCTTAAGAGTAATTATAGAGGGACCTAATTCATATGATTAAATTTATGACACCAATTAATCATGTGACATGTAGAATGCACATTTTCTTTTTCATGATCCTCCCCACTAATCTTGTCATGTGTCGTCATCTTAGAGTTACACATGTTTTTAGGCATGAATTTTAGTCACGCAAATCATTTTCCTAACCTTAATCATATCATTTTATCTATCTCTATACTATTATAAAATACATTTAGATTGTCCCATTTATTAAAAATTAGGATAAGGAGGTGCACTCATAGATATGTCACTTTTCAACTAAAAAATCATCTTTATTTTCAAATTAAAATTTCTTTTTATTATTATTATTTTTTTATGATTAATTTCACCATATTTTCTAAAGTTTTGTGCTCTTTAATTTAAGAGTTAATATACAAATATGTTACTAAACTTTTCAAAAAGTTCGCCTAAGTTACTGAACTTTCATTTTGTTCAATTAGGTTATTGAATTTGAAACTTTGTTCACTCTGGTTACTGAACCTTTAAAATGATGACATTGCTTATTTTTTTAAGTACAAAACGATCCTTATAAATAGTATGGTTTCAAGGATTTAGTCCCTAAACCACTGTTTCTGTTAGTTTGACAGTTTTCTTACGTTTTCGCCCGTTTTCTTATGTTTTCATACGTTTTTATCCGTATTCTTCTGTTTTTTTATCTGTTTTCGTCCGTTTTTATATGTTTTGTCTGTTTTTATACGCTTTCGTCCGTTTTATACGTTTTCGCCTGTTTTATATGCTTTCGTCCGTTTTTATACGTTTTCGCCAGTTCTTCTTACGTTTTCGCCCGTTTTCTATGTTTTCATACGTTTTTGTCCGTTTTAACACGTTTTAGTCTATTTTTATCCGTCTTCATCCATTTTTATACGTTTTCGTGTGTTTTTATATGTTTTCGCCTGTTTTCTTTACGTTTTTATTCGTTTTTAACCGTTTTTATTCGTTTTCGTCCGTTTTTATACGTTTTTATACGTTTTTGTTCATTTTCTTCCGTTTTTATAGGCTTTCGCCAGTTTTGCAACCGTTTTTTTTTATGTTTTCATACTTTTTCTTACGTCTTTGTCCATTTTCTTAGCTTATCATATGTTTTCTTACGTTTTTGAAATTTTTTTTACGTTTTCATCTTTGGTGTAAAAATCGGCCTAGGCGGCCGATTAATCCCCGCATAATCGCTGACCGGACACAAAGCGCCTTGATTTATCATAATCGTCCTATTTAATCGGTTTGATCAAAGATCGCTTAATAGTCGGTCACCAAACTGATTAATCAGACAAAATCGAACAAAATCGTTCTAATCGGATTAATCGAACAAAATCGCTTAAAAATCGGTCAACAAAATCGGTTAAAAATCGATCAAAAAATAGATTAATCGATCAAAGATCGCTTAAAAATAGTCAACAAACCGAGTAATAATTATGTTTGACTTTAAACTTTGAAGAATTATGTATTCTGTTTATAATTGAACACTTGAAATATTTGAACTTAGATGCACTATGCTTATCTCATACATATAATATAGTATAATATCTAGAATTACATCTTTATGCATAAAAATTCCAATCCGATTAATCCCTCTCTAACCGATTAATCGCTAGGCCCTACCCGACCGCCTCACTAGCGCCTAGCGATTTTTACAACCTTGGTTTTCATACATTTTTGAAAACGTATGAAAACGGATTAAACATATGAAGATGAATAAAAACAGACGAATACGTATAAAAGGGACAAAAACGTGTAGAAACGGACGGAAAACGTATAAAACAGACGAAAACGTATAAAATGGTTGAAAACGGATAAAAACGTAAGAAAAATAAGAAAACTGGCAAAAATTTAAGAAAAACTGGCGAAAGCGTATAAAAATGGATGAAAATGTATAAGAATGGATGAAAACGAATAAAGAGGTATAAAAATGGATGAAAACGTATACAAACAGTTGAAAACGAAGAAAAACATATGAAACGTAAAGAAAACGGGCGAAAACATATAAAAACGGACGAAAACGTATAAAAACGGACAAAAACATATAAAACCAAAAGAAAACGGATAAAAATTGACGAAAACGCATAAGAGAGTATGAAAATGGATAAACATATGAAAACATAAGAAAATGGGCGAAAACGTAAGAAAAACGGTCAAACTAACAAAAATAGTGGTTTTGGGACTAAATCCATGAAACCAGACTAATCGCAAAAACCCAAACAAACACATCCAACGAATACTTATACATTCGGAGTGTTGTGAAACGAACTGACTAAGCGGGCAGGGAATTGCGTAGAGAGTTGGGTTAGCAATTCATTCACGGTATTTATAATATCGCCGCCGTTATGCTATATATAAAGGAAAAACCAAAAAGTGAAAACTTAAAACTAATTTAGGAAACTATTGTTCTTTTACTTAAATGGAAGGCTGAAAACTAATTTAGGAAACTTAAAACTAATGTATCCCAATTTATAAAAGGTTTTTCTATCATGTGCCTTAGGGCACATGATAAGAAATGAAAAAAGTACATGGAATCCACAAAAAAGGACATAAGTACATATAAAAAATATATATTTTGTTGATTCTCATGTACTTTAATGTACTTTTTTCACTTCTTATCATGTGATTTAGGGCAAATAATATAAAACCCATATATAAATATTGAAATTAACTATTAAACTTTGTTCTGTTACTTAAAATCATTATATGTTACAATAATATACAGTTACATTTTGATTTTTTTATGTTGTATGAATAAATGTTATATGAAACACCTAACTAAAATATCACAATCAAAATTATTTGTTGCAATAAAATCTCGTTAAATATGCACGGATACTCGTCTAGTATTATAAAAAGATACATAAGATATTGCTTGAAAAGGTTTTTTACGTTTGAGTCATTCCTTAAGTTTCAACTGTTGACCAATGGGTCCATAAGCAAATGAAGTTTTGAATAGTCGAGGACAAGAATTCAAGAAATCTTCTATATAAAAATAATGTTGATACGATCTAAGAGTATCTACAATGAGTTGTGAAAAGATTTTCAATTAAAAGTATCTACAATAATGTTGATACGATCTAAGAGTATCTACAATAGGTCATTTTCGTAGATATTTCTTTATGGTTTTTTTTGCGGATGTAACGTAGCTCTAAATTTTATTATTAAGCCAGGTATTGAATTGGTGGGGCTTTCAAAATATATCGGAATGATGTCTATCTTCTTGTGGATAGAGTGAACCTCGGTGGTCACAACTCCACTCATTTTAATGTAGTCATCCGAGCAATAATTTGGAATCTACGGAGATAACATACGATTAAGAAAGCCTAATAGAGTTATTCCTTAATGGATGTAAAGCAATGTTCTTTTGATTGGTTCTCGAACAGGGCTGTTTAATAGGATAGAATGGTTTATTAAGCCATTCAATCTAATTCCTTTCCTTAACCTTCTTACTTGGGTTCTAATATTATTAGGGGTGTTCAAAAAATTCGAGAAACCGATGAACCGAGCCAATTCGCTCAATCTGAAACCGCAAAAAACTGATAACCTAAGAAACCGAAACCGAGAAAAACCGAAACCGGAAAAACCCGCTTATCATGGTTCGGTTTCGGTTTTTACTTTTAGTTATCCGCGGTTACCCGAACCGAACCGCCTATAATATACATGTAGGTTTCAACAAACCATTCTTAAAAATGTACAAATATTAACTATCTTATTGCACTACTTTTATCGTGTAACGCATTTTTATTTACCTAATGTGATCATTTACTAACGTCCATAGATTACATATGATTAAAGTGATCGTACTTATAAACGTCAAATAAATAATATTAATTATTTTGTTACTTATGATAATTTGAATGCTTTTATTGCGACGAAACAACATTATTATGACTTAAATCTTTTCAATGTTATTAATTTTTACTACAACTGACATATTACGTTCTAATTTATGTTATTGTTCGTCCGATTCAATTCGATTAATTTTTTAAAATGGTTAACCGTGACCCGAACCGTGGTTAACCGCTCATTTCGGGTACCCGCATGTTCGGTTACCCGCCTAGTACGGTTCGGTTTGGGATAGTAAAATGAACTACCCGCCCCGCGATGGATAATTAAAATCTCTAACCGAACCGAGCCTAACCGCCCCGTGAACCCCCTAAATATTATATGCCGTCTAAAAAAAAGATGTTGATACGACTGAGGAAAATTATTAAACCCTTCTAAAAGAATAAATTTTATTATCTAAGCGAGAATATTTATTTTTATTTTTATTTTTTATTGTATTTTTATTTTTATTTTTATTTTTTTTAAAGAAATCTTCATATATCCTAGGAGCTAGGAATAACTAATGTCCATACACCGAAGCCAAAATATCTGCCAACGTAGGGAAGAAAATGGTCTCAAATAAGACAAACTTACGGCAACATGACAAAAATGTAAGACCTTGCCCACTCTAAACAAATTTTTATACAGTTCAATCAGCGTAAGAATTTTTTGAGAATAAAAAAATACCACAGATCCATATGAACCAATAAAAATTGTCACGTCACCATATTTTGATAGATGGATTTATCTTTCTTTTATTTGGCCATAAAAAACGCTTACAATAATGCCGCGGTATATTACAGCTAGGTCATACTTTATGCCAAAAAAAAAAAAAAAAAAAAAAAAAAAGTCGAAATTCAATACCTTTAGAACGCGCAGATCACAAGGGGCCGTTTAGTTGGTGAAATTTTTTCCTGTTTTTCCGTTTTTAAATTCCTAGAGAAGGGAATTGTTTTTCTTCTCTAGAGAAGAGTTGAGGAGTTTGAAAATCCGTTTAGTTGAAGTTATATTTTTCATTTTTTTTAAATGGAGACGGTGGACGGAGAGGTGGGCGGCGATGGAAGGTGGGCGGCGATGGAAGGTGGACGGAAGTGGGCATGATAAGAGTGGGGTGAGAGGAAATGGGGTTATTATTTTAGAAACGAAAAAAGCGAGAAGTGTGTAATGGTATTTTCATTTTTTCTATTAAGAATTGGAAAATGAGAAATTCATATTTTTGGAAAATCATTGGAAAAAAGTGCGACTAAACAGGTTTTCAGTTTTTCCCTTTTCATATGAAAAATTTTCTGGAAAAATGGAGTATTTCTCTCCCACTAAACGGCCCTTACTTTGTTTGTGGTTTTTCTCGTAATTTTCTCTATAGAAATATTGAACAGTTGATTTTGAACAACAAATGGGTTAATGGGAACCCAAAACATAGACTATTGCAAGGCTTATAACTTATATCCCAGCCGAAAATATGGTCTCCAGGTCCAAGCCCAATCCTTTTGCTCGGATGTTTGGACACTTACTTTCCACAACAATTTTGGTTCAACGATTTGTTTTACGTTGAGATAGTTTGCGGCTTTTGTAATGTTGAACTTCTACCTTACTATATATTCTTTTTTTTCTTTTTTTTTTTTTCATTTTGAATAATTACATATCCCAATTGTGTATTACTGACTAGAATTAGGATGTTTTAGAAGATAAGGATAAACTAGTAACCAGGGCCGTCTTTGTTGGTGTGCAATGTGAGTGACCGCTCAGGGTCACATAATTTTTAAAGCCTCAAAATTTGTTCCGTTAATAATTATATGCATGTGTAGACATATTTTTCACGAAGAAAGAAGTATTTAGATGGGAAAAATATCTTAAATGAGTAATATGTTAGAACGTTTAGATAACTAATTGCATTATATCTTATAAACGGTGACACTTTATATATAATATTGCTTAACGAAAGGCCTCATTATATAATTTCGTACATGGCCTTAAAAAATTTCGCTGATTCATGAGACGGCCAGAGGCGGATCTAGGTACATTTAGGTTGTGCCCGGGAGCCACTTTGGATTTTTTTTTTCTATCACAAGTATTATAGTGTTTTTTTTAGGAACCACCTTGAAAAAATATAAGGAACCACCTTAAAAACTTGGATTCAATAATTTGGAAGAAGAAAATTAGAAAAATGAAAGAAAATCTTGCCGGAAATGTGAAAAAGATGAAAAAATCATTGGGGAAGATGAAGGACACGGATGGGGAAGACGAAGTACAATTTATTGATAAAAAACAATAAAGCAATTTTTTTCTTTTTGTTTGTTAGCCATGAGTCTGAGTGACAAAACAAACCAAAAGATGTCCTTTTAACATTTCTTTTACTCCGTGTAAAGCATTTTTAATTTATTTTTTATTTTTTGTTTTTATTTTCTCAATTTAGTTTTTGAAGACAGTATGTACAGTGTAATTAGAAATAATTAATTACAAATATAAAAATTAAAATATATTTGATGTTTCATTTTATTAATAAAATTACATTAAAATGGTAGCGTCTTGACATGATTTGACCCAACACATTGATCGATTGATCAATTGATTTTTTCGCTCAAAATGGGAACCACTTTAGAATTCTGGCTAGATCTGCCACTGGAGACGGCCCTGCTAGTAACATGTTCACTCAAGGTAAGCTCGGGTGTTTATACAGTAACGTGGTAGGAAAAATATATTGCTATGGTTCGGTGGACTGCAGGGGTGTTCATCGGTTCGGTTATCGGGTTGTTCGTTTTATTCGGTTCGGTTTGTTCGGTTAAATTTATTTTATGAGTATAACCGAAAACGAACCGAACCGAAAACCAAACCGGATAACCGAAAACCGAACCCCCATAACCGAAAACCCAACCGAATAACCCGAATTACATAATTTTAATTAATATTCATTAATTTATATAGTTTTTTAGCAAAAAAAAGAAAATCAAGCTTAATAAATGTTATATTTATAATATGAAAGAGTTTTAATATCTTTTTTTATAAAGAAATGTATAAAAAAATTATATGTTTATTTGAATTCGGTTTTCGGTTTAGATAGCTAAAACCATAACCGAACCGAAAACCGAATATTTAATTCGGTTCGGTTCGGTTTTGATAAATTTGGTTCGGTTACAAGTTCGGTTCGGTTATTTTTGGTTCGGTTCGATTTCGGTTTTCGGTTTATTCGGGTATTACCTAACCCATGAACACCCCTACGGTGGAGTAGAATTGAATTTTACTTGAACTTTTTAGGTCTGAACTTGGCTTGATAGCTCAATTTGCATATGGGGTACATATTGAAAAACAGAGAGAATGAAATAAGTGTGTGAAACGTAAATGATTTCATTAAGAATAAATGAAGTTACAAGAGGTATTTATACAAGACTTGATAAACTGTTAATGTAACAGTATTCTAACTATCAAAGCTAAAGCTAAAAGACTAACTATACAAAGCTATTCTAATAGTACATATTACATTCCATTACATTGAACAAGACATTGGTTATGAAGCAGCTTCATCTTTGTTGAGTTGCAGCCTTTTGTATGCTTTGGACTAGTGCAGAAGTAGTGTTTGGGTTAACAACAGGATTGGTACAAGTGGTGTTTGGCACAGTCTGCTCCAATGTAGCTTTATCATTCACTTTATCCCCCTTGCAAATTGGCATTGTGTATGGATCACAGATGCCTAATTTGGACAGGCAGTTGAAATGCATATACTTGTTGAGACCTTTAGTGAGAATGTATGCAACTTGAAACTTTGAGGATACAAAGTGAGGTGTTATTTGGCCTTGTTTAATCTTATCCCTCACAAAGTGACAATCCATTTCAAAATGTTTTGTTTTTTTGATGATGGACTGGATTCTTGGTAGGAGCTAATGTAGAGGAATTGTCACACATTACTAAGGACAGAGTAGGAACCTAAACATGTAAGTCTTTGAGAAAACACTTAAGCCATGAAATAACACAAGTTGTATCTACCAATGCTCTATATTCAGCCTATGTGGAAGATCTTGAGACCACTGTCTGCTTGATTTCCATGATATAAGACTATGGCCAAGGAACAATGCATATCCTGACACTGATCTTCTAGTGACCGCACAGTTAGCCTAGGCACTATCACAATAGGTTGTGAGTTGCGAAGTGTTGTTTGCAGGGAAAAACAAACCTTGTCATGGTCGTAATTTTATGTACCTAAGTACTATGATAAGGGCATTGTAATGAGGTAATCTAGGACTGTGTGAGAATTGACTTAAAGCTTGTGCAGCAAATGATAAATCAGGTCTAGTGACTGTGAGATAGGTTAGCTTGCCAACCAAAGTCCTGTAGGTAGAGGGATCAGGTAGAAGGTATCCATCTTTGTCATTGAGTTTGATAATTGGATCCATAGGAGTGGCAATAGGTTTAGTGTTGAGTACACCTGCTCATTCTAGGAGATCCAGAGCATATTTTCTTTGACTCATAGCAAGACCAGATGAATTTCTCAAAAATTCTATGCCAAGGTAGTAATGAAGTAGGCTCAAAAATTTGATACTAAACTTGGTGTATAGGTGATGTTTGATGGTGGTGATGAAATCAGAATCCTTGCTAACTAAGAGTATATCATCCACATAGACCAGTAGTGAAGTGAGATTGCCTTTATGCATAATGGTGAAGAGGGAGGTGTCAACATAGCTCTGTGTGAAGCCTAGTTGAAGTAGGAAGGTGATGAGCTTTTCAAACAATTGTCTATTAGCCTGTTTAAGTCCATAAAGTGACTTTTTGAGCCTGCAAACTATTTTGGGTGGAAACTGTTGAGTGTAGCCTTGAGGAATGGTCATATACACTTCTTCATTGAGATCTCCATGAAGAAAGGCATTGTTAATGTCCAATTGCTCAATTTGCATGCCCTGTTGTATAGCTGTAGCAGGTAATGTTCTGACTGTGACCATTTTTGCAACTGGAGCAAATGTTTCCTTGTAGTCAATCCCTTCCTTTTGTGTTAAACCCTTTGCAACTAACATTGCCTTGTATTTATCAATGCTGCCATTTGCATGTAGCTTGATACTGGATACCAATTTGCTACCAATAGGTACTTTGCCAGAAGGTAGGAGAGTGAATTCCCATGAACCATTGTCTTCAAGGGCTTTGATCTCTTTGTTCACTGCTTCAGTCCATTTAGGATTCTTTGATGCTTGGAAGTAGGAGTGGGGCTCCTTGATAGTATTCACAGTATTTATGAAGTGTCTGTTTTGTGTGGATAAGTTATGTTAGTTAATGTAATTTGAGCGATGATATTTGGTAGTGACATTGATGAGAGATTTGGGGAGTTGTACTTGAAAGCCTTTGAGGTTGTGATCTAAGGTTTTGGTTCTAGTGGACTGTCTTAGAGGTAGTGGTTGAGGTTGTGTAGGTGTTGGTATATTGATAGGAGTTAGGGTGTTTGATATAGGTTCTGATGAGGGGGTTTGGATTGGGGTAGGTGAAGGAATTGGTGGAATTAGAGGTGTGTGGGTAAATTGGATTGTTGTGTGTTAGATGAAGATAGTTGTGGAGGTGTTGGTGGTAGACCATGTGAGTACACTAAGGGTGATGTGAATGGATCAGTCTGAGTAGTAGGATTGGTTGGTGAGTGAAAAGGGAAGATGTGCTCATCAAATGTGACATTCCTGCTAGTGATGGTATTTTGGTGTTCAATGTCATAAAGGATGTAGCCTTTTTGGTTTTGAGGATAGCCAAGTAAGACTGTTTTTGTGGCTTTAGGTCTAAATTTGTCAAGGTTGTGGTGATATACAAAGGCTGGACAACTAATGACTCTAAGATGGTCAATGGTTGGAGGTGACTGATAAATGATTTCATAAAGACTTTTGTTACCAATGACTCTTGAAGGCAGTCTGTTTATTAGGTATGTTGCAGTTAGGATACAATGTCCCCATAGATGTATTGGAAAATTTACTTGAAAGTGTAAGGCTCTTGCCATTTGTAATAGTTGTTTGTTTTTTCTTTCAACCCTTGCATTTTGTTGGGGGTTATATGAACATGAATTTTGATGGATTATTCCCTTTGATTGAAAGTGAGTTTTGAATTGTTCATTTAGAATCTCAGTTCCATTATCACTTCTTACTGTTTTGATTGAGGAATTAAATTGGTTTAAGATGTATTCACTGAATGATTTGAAGATTGAGAAAACATGTTGTTTTGTTGGTAAGAGATAGGTCCATGTTTCTCTTGAATGATCATCAACAATAGTGAGAAAATATTTACAACCATTGAAAGTAGAATGTTTGTAGGGACCCCAAACATCTAAATGGACAAGTTCAAATAGAGTTGAAGCATGATAGTTACTTGAAGGAAAAGGTAAAACATGATGTTTGGCTAAAGTACAAATGGAACACTTATTCTCTATATTACAATTGATTACAGGGGAAAGTTATTTGATCTTGTGAAGTACTTGATAGGATGGATGACCAAATCTAACATGTCACAGTGATGAGGAGATGGTATGAACTTGAGCAGATGATAATTGATTTGTTGGCGAGGGATTGAGAGCATATAGTCCACCATGTAGTGATCCATGAGTGATAGAGCCATCATGGTCCTGAAAAGTGCATTGTTTGTGAGTAAAAATAATAGCATTATGTGTGGTAGCAGTGATTTTGCTGAAAGAAATCAAGTTATAGGTGAAGGTTGGGACATAGAGTACTCCTGTGAGTGTGAGGTTGGGTGTGAGTTGTACTGATTTAATTGTGTCTACCTTAATTTGGTGCCCATTTGGTAAACTGACAAGTATTGGGTGAGTTAAGGTTTTGATGTTATGCATTTTGTGTAAAGATATGTAAATATGATTTGTAGCCCCACTGTCTATAATCCAAATATACCTAGAATTTCATAATTGAATGAAGCAATAAAGGGAAATTTACATGACATGTGAGGGAGTGTAGCTGCAGTGAACTTATTTGGGTTGTTTTGAAGCATTAAGAGCACTTGGTTTAGTTGATTTTGTAGCATGTCCATCCTTATATGCACAAATCCCTCAACAGAAGTCTGAATACCAGTGTTTGGATCAACATGGTTGGGAATGTTTGACTGCTCATCATTTCCAGATACCATGTGGACTGAGGCGTGTTTGGTATTTCTCTGTGATGGTGGTATGTATTTGTTGTACAGAGGTTGCCCAATAGGATATCCAACCAGTTTGTAACATTCCTCACCATAGTGTCCTTCTTTGCCACAGTTGGTACAGTAAACTCCATTTCTAAATAGTGTTTTCTTCATGTTGTTTGAGCTTGGTGTGTTGATCTTGTTTTGAGTGTTATGTGATGGTGGTCTGTATTTGTTGGTTGTGGTATTAAAGGCGGATGGGGTGAAGACAGTTGGTTTTTGAACATCTTTTTGCTTCTCCTCTTGTCTCAACATACTGTATGCTTTTGATACAAGTGGCAAAGGTTGAATCAGTAAGATTTGCCCTCTTACATTAGTGTATATTTCATCTAGTCCCATAAAAAATTGCACCAACCTCTTCCTCTGATTTCTCTCCCCATTTGTTCTCCCATTTGTACAATCACAAGGACATACAAAAGCAAATGGTGCCTTTAGTGCATCCAATTCATCCCATAAGCCCTTTAGTTTGTGATAGTATGATTCAATGGAGGTGTTACCTTGTTTGAGATTAGAAAGATCAGTTAAGACTTGGTAGATTCTGTGACCATCCAGTTGGGAGTAATGTTCATTTAGTTCTGACCATAATGCTTGTGCTGTGTTCACAAACTTAAGTTGTTCCCAATCTATTCAGACACTGTATTCAATATCTAAGAAATCACCATGTCATTTGACCTTTCCCAAAGTGACCTGATAGATGAATTTGCAGCAGGCTCTTCAATTATCCATTGATCTGTTTTAATTTTTTTCTTGCATTCAAGGCAATAATCATTGATCTCTTCCAAATGCTGAAGTTTTCTGAATCTGTGAGTTTCTTGGAGATGAGTACAAGATCAGGATGGTCATTTTGATGACTGTTAGTACAATTTGTGCGATGGGTTATAGAAGGTCTGGACGTAGCTTACTGGACTGGGCCGGTAAGCCTTTGGTGGGTTGATCTTGTACTAATTCAAGTAGTTTGAATGAGATCCCTGCACAAGAAAGGTAAACCGCTAGTCTTACCGTGGGGACGGACCCCACAATTAGACTCCGGTGTGAGAGTAATTACACATTCTTGAGAGAGAAAGTAGAAGTGTGTGCTATTATGAGAGAGAAAGTTGTACCTTGTATGGGGATTAGAGCCCCTTTTATAGGTGAGGTTTGCCGCTGAGGCCTCCTAGATTCTCGCATATAATGGTTAGTTGCCGGAACCGGACCCTTGGCAGACAATAATCGCGGAAGCGGACGTAAGGGGTCTGACGGTTGAAGGTTCAGCCCGTCATGTGCCTTACGCGAATCTCAAAGCCTGGGCCATAGCCAAATTAGCCATTGGGCTTACTGTGGGCCAAGGATTTGTAATCATTGGGCCTGAGCCCAGTGTGTGTATAGTGTGTATTGGGCCTCGTAGGCCTGTAATACATACTATACGTCATTAAGTCCCACCAGTCTAGTATGTCCATTGAGTGCGGACATTGGTGTATGCGGTGGATATTACTAGACTTAAGTTGACTAAACGTTTTGCTGTCCCACACCTTTTTTCTTTTTTGATGGGAATTGCCACGTCCCCAGTCCCCCCTAGTCTAGTGTATTGACCGCATGCGGATATTGTCGCGTGCGGTAAGTACTTACTAGACTGTAGATTTGACCAGGAGGTAGTGTTATCATGTGCTTTGTCCTTTTCTTTTACTTGGGAAGCGTTTCGTGCGACGTGAACGTTTGTTGACTCTTCGTTTTCTGTACTGACGTGACCTACTATTCCACGCATCTTTTTTTTTTTTTTTTTTTTTTTTTTTTTTTTTTTTTTTTTTTTATCTATCTTGGCCATTCATTCTATCTTTCCTTTGCACGTGTCATCATCTGGTTCTAGGTTTTTCTTTATTATAAATACTGCTCCATCTTTGCACCATCACCGTTTGTTACTTTCTTTTGGAAAAAAGAAAATAGTAAAAAAAAAAAAATAAAATAAAAATAAAAAATCATCCGTCTGCCCTTGATTCACCCGCTATGGCTTTGATTGTTGATATAAAATGTAATACTCCTCCAGGGTCGTTTGTATCCTTCCTTGCGACTTTCAATATTCCACCAGAGGTACATCCGGGGCTTCCTGACCGTAAGTGTACGATGCATGAGTGCCCTTCTGGGAAGATTGGCTTATATACTCGCTTTTTTGATCTTGCCAATTTTCGTCTGCCCCTGTCTGTTTTCCTTGTTGAATTACTAAGGTATTATCGCATTAATATTTCTCAACTATCGGTTCTTGGCGCGTGTAGAGTTTCTCACTTTGAGATCTTATGTCGTGCTCTTAACATTACTCCTACTATTACTCTGTTTCGTTGTTTTTATGTTAACTCGAAGTTGAAAGGGTGGTTTTCCTTTGGCAAGCGCGATGGTGTCCCTGCCCTTTGCACTAAATCTCTTGATTCTGTAAAAAATTGGAATGATCGATTTTTCTGGGTTGATGCCTTTGCTTGTCCTATCTTGTTCCCATGGAATTCTAGGAAGAATATCTCTAAAGATCCTGCTCCTCGTCCTGACGAGTACAATGCTGACCATTTTGCTGCTCTTGCTGCTAATCCTTATCCCTTCCGGGCCCTCCCTGAGCCCTTTCTTTGCTGGGTTGGTTTGAGTAGTTATTATACTTTGGGTGAGGATGTGTACCCTGAGTATCTACGTGAAGATCAAACTGGTGAGTTTTATTTGCATTGCTTCTCTCTTTCCTTTTATTTTTTATTTTTTTATTTATTTATTTTTATTTTTTTACGAATATACTTCGCTTTGTGCAGTGATGAGTTGGTCTGAGTATATTCAGTCCCCGGAGCCTCTAAAGGCCCTGATGACTACCCGTCCGCGTCGTGAAGGGGAGCCACCTATTATTGAAGTTGCTATTCATCGTACCGTGCCACTTATCCCTATTGCTCCTGCTCGCACGGATGGTGAGTTGGAGGCTGATGTTAATCTTCTTTTTGATCCGGAAGGTGCTAGTGTTGATACTGGTGGTGGATCATCTTTTGAGGCTACAGGTTCTGATGCTAACCTTTCTTCCTCTGGTCTTTTGAAGAGAAAAGAGGGGCATTTGTCTAGTGTTCCGGGACCATCTAGTCCTGCCAAGAGGCCTCGTTTTGAATCTCAATCAGGTCCCTCCAGCAGTAACATTCCTGTTGGTGGCTTTCAGGAATTATTGAATAGTAGCGTTTTGGAGGCTGAGCTAGTCTATACGGCTCCCCACACTGGTCCTTTCATTACTTTTTCTATTTCCACCACCCTTAAGCGTGAGGTTGGGTTTTCTGTTGGTTCTTCTTTCAAGCATCAACTTGATATTGGTTCTCCTGAAAGGTTGGTTATTTCTTCTGATTCTAGTACTGCTGCTGCTGGAGCTGAGTTTACTTCTTGTACCAGGTCCGAGAACCTTTTGGGTGTTGTTACTACTGATGCCACAACTGTTCCCGATGCTACTCCTATGTTGAAGAATGTTTCCCCTTTTTTCAATTCGTCTTCCAGTGGAGGTGCTAACCGTAGTGCCGAAGATCTTGTTGGACCTTTTATTTGCCAACCTTTGGCTAGTAATGCCCAGACTACTATTGAGTTTGACCCCCTGTGCTCACAGGAACGCCATCATCCGGAGTGGAAAGTGCTGAACGGATCTCTGCTTGACAATCCCTTGTTGGACCTTGTTGACGGTGTTGCTCTTCCGAAGTTCTCCTCTTTACTTCGTGAAATGAACTATGACGATTTATTTTCAGGTTTTGACCTTTTGTCAGCTTGCCATTTGTGCTTTGGTTCTGAGTTACGGACTCGTGCAGAATGTTATCTGCGAGAGAAGGAGAAATTGTCCGCCAGGTGCGATGTTCATGCTAAATTGATTCATGGGATCGAGTCTCAATTGGCTCAGGCTGAATCAAATGCGTCTGAGATGTTGTCTCTTCGCGGTGAGGTATCATCTTTAGGGGAAGCTGTCAAAGAAAATGAAGTGTTGCGTGCCAGGATCAAAGAGTTGGAAGCTTCTTCTGTCAGTCAGGATGTCGAGCTTGAACGTTTACGATGTGGTACCTCTACTCTTGAATTCCGTAACACTGAGCTTACTAAACAGGTTCTCTTGTTTTTTTTTGTTTTTTTTTTTTCTTTTTTTTTCTCTTTTTTATTGACCTCCAGAATTTTCTTTGTTAGGTACAAGTTTTGGATAGAGAATGTTTGGAGCTCTGTCCTTATGCTTCAGAGTTAGCTTGCTTGAAGGAGCTCTTTCTTAAGGTTGCCTTGTATTTAGAGGAAAAACTTTATCCAAGCTTGCTTACTGCTATGTCTATTCGCCGTTGGCTATTGTCCAAAGGCTTCAAGCTTGCCGTATCTGAATGTTGGCATTGGCAAGGCTACCTGGACGCATTGGCTAATGCCATTAGTTGTGCTGTTGATAAAGGTATGCAAGATGGGCTTGTTGCTGGGCATGTTCATGGTACGACCAATACGCCACTTTCCCGCGTTGCTGCTTTTAATCCTTCTGCTAAGGCTAACTATGAAAATGCTCTTCAAGTGCTCCGCAGTCTCCAGTTTCCTTTGCTTTCTTCTTTAGAGGCTCTCAAGGTTTCTTGTGTTGAAGACATTATTCGCTTGCTTCGTCCCGAGGTACCCTCTGATGATTTACCCCCTGTTGAGAAGCAACGTTACTTGGAGCAGCTGGTCGTTCCTGCTTGGCTTTCTGGAGGCTCTTCAAGTGAGTCTTCCTTTTCTGCCTCAATCCAGGGTTGTCTTGATAGAGCCAAAAAATCAAGGGAGGGTTCACTTCATGATTAGTTGGCGCTCGCGGATACTTGGTTGTCTTTTGCATATCCATCGTGTATAGAACCTATAGTGGAATCAGTTCGTGTGTCCGTTTCTGAGCATGGTGGTTTTGTTAGCGGTCTTGGTGCGGATATCTATTCACAAGCTGGGACGGGTCTGTTTGTGGACCCTTCCACTTAGTAGTGATTTATTGTGATTATGCTCTCTTGTTGTTTGGCCTACCGAAGCGCGACGCTTTTGTTTCTTTATATGTAGACAGCCTATTGTATGCATATTTCTTTTTGTTTTGAAACTTTTTTGCTATTTAATATTCACACTGATGTGCCTATTATAATAGTCTTTTCTGAATACTTGTTGGTTATTCGCCCGATACTGGATTTGCAATATCTCTTACGTATCTTGAGGTAATTTGGAGGTTACTCAGCCTTTTGTTATTCGGAATAACGTTGTATGGGTCGTGCCCATATGTATGCGCGTCTTACGTACATAAGTTGTTTATTTATTTTTTTTTTATTTTTATTTTTTTTAATTAAATGATTAAAAAGAATAATTTTCTAAAGTAAAACTGGTGAAGGTAGCTAAGCTTCACCTTTTTCATTCAATAAAAAAGAACAAGACATTACAATATAAAAAGGTAGGTTTAACATGAACCTTCCTTCACGGAATCCGCGAGGAATAGGTTGCTTACACTTGATGTATGTAACATCTCTTAAGATTGCAAACATTCCATGTCCGTGGAATTAGATTCCCCGCACGGTCCTTTAGCTTGTATGCGCCTTTTCCTAGTGCTTCCGTGACCATGTAGGGCCCTTCCCATTTAGGTCCTAGCTTTCCTCCTTGTTAGGAATTAGAAATTCCATGTTAAAGTGTCGGTCGCCCCAATTATAGTCTAGCATATGTTAGCTCGTAGATTTGTAGTTATTTACGTTATGTAGTAGTTATTTAGTTAATTAGTAGCGTAGTATAGTTTAGAGTAACACCGTGGAGGAAGGACGGGTCTTTACCCACTGTATGTCTGATCCACAGTCCGATAGGAGGACGGTATGTTTGTAACTATAAATACCCCTTCCATCCATGGAAGGGGTGGTGCTTTCAATCTAATATTCCATACTTTTTGTATACCAAGTCTCTAGCAAGAAAACACCCAACTCTCTACTTCTCTCTCTAATGGCAAACATGTATTTTGATCATCCAAGACCACCCGAATCATCAACACAATAAATATAACAATCCTACAATTGGTACCAGAGCCAAGGTTATTGTGTTGTGTTGATTTGTATGGTTTTTGTACCATGGTTATTGTGTTTCATTGATTTATGTTGGTTCGAATAGTGTTTTAAAAACTGTTTCCGTATTTGGTCAAAAGATTATGTCTTGTTTATTCTTATGGTATAACTGTTTTTAACAACTCCTATTTTGGTCTAAAAGTTCATGGTCTCAATATCATGTCATTTCTGTCTTGTGTTCATATTGAACTTTTTGTTGTTTCAAACACTGTATGGTCATATTGAGTAGTCATATGGTCAGATTTCTTATGGTCCAAACGGTGGTCAAATGGTTAACGTATTCGTGGTCAAACCAGTCTAAAGAAGCAGTTTCATATGGTGGTTTTCTGGGTTTATCATGAATTTAGTTGGAAAACTCATCTTAAAATGTCAAAAGTCTTGGTAGCGAGTTGGGTCAATCTTTCTAGCGACTTAGTTATGTGGCGACTTGTCTTTACAAGTTGTCTAGATGCATTGTATTTGGTAGCAACTTAGTTATACCTTATATTTAGCGACTTGTACCTGGTAGCGAGTTGTTGACTATTGAGTCAACAACTGTAGCGAGTTGGCTAGCGACTTGACAAATGATGATGTTAGCGACTTGTTATAGATAATGACAGTTAGCGACTTGACTCTAACTTTGGCTAGCAACTCTTGACAGAAAGGATGAAGAAGAAGTGACCTCAAGACACGACCACAATATACCATACACCATGACTCAACTTAGTCGACTTCAGTTTAACACCATCATCAGTCCTTGTAAACAAACTACAACATCATCATCAATCATTTCATAACCAAAACTAATATTAATCATCTCTTCCTACTACTCATTCAAGAATCAATGATAAACGTAAATGAGTAAAAGGTTAATAGATCTCAGTTTTTTTGTTGTGTTTCGTGATACTCTTAGATATCATTAAGACCTCAAGGGTCTAAACAAACAAAGGGGTTCACATCATAGATCTATAACTGTTGAAGTGTTACTTCAATAAATGTTTGAATGTATAAGAAAAAGATGTTAACAACTATGTTACCTCTTTTGTCTCAATTCGGTCATAAGCATATACATGACTCCTTTCAGAAATGTATGAGATAATTCAAAACCTCTCATTCTCTTTTATCCGAACATCATGTAAATAGGAGTATAACAATTATGTTATCTCCTAGTCACTCGTTCGTTCAATCAAATCAAAACAAAAATTAGACAACCTACCTTGGTTTGATTCTGATGTTACGACCTTATCCCTCAATCGCCATCCCTGTGGCTGTGATGTCGGGTTCATGCCATCCCTGTGGCGAACCCCTCGATGCTATTCACATCAAATGAATGAAATGAGATATGGGTCAATGAAAGGTCTACTGATTTGAAATGATGTTGATGGTATGATTGATATGAGATCCGTTTATTTTATGTACAAGAATGAGAGGCGGACTGTTTTTTTTGGATTAGGGTTTTTAATTGCTACTGATGAAAGAGGCGTTATGTTGAGAGTAATTTTAGGGTTTGTGAAAAACCTGTAATGTGAGATGTGTACACTTTTATACTCCCCTAATTATTAGGGTTAGTATTTGTTTTGATGGGCTGTATGTTATTTCGAATGTGGGCCATGAGGTGTATTATGTTGGATCAGTTGGACTTACTTGAGCCTTAGGCTAATGTGAATGTGGGAATACTAAGGCTAATGTGAACGTGGGAACATTGGTTTTGAGATAACATTGGTTTTGAATGTGTATTTTTGGATCAGGTTTGACTATACATGATTTATGAGACTTATGAAATTTGAATATAATGGTAGTTTGAATCGGGTGTCAATTGACTATGGCTTAAACGGGATAATTTGTGTTTCGAATGTGAGTTGATATTAGACTGGTGTTGATATTGGAAGATAACTTGGAAGATATTCGAGCCTTGTATTGTTATTAGTCTGGTCATGCATAATGATTAGATTGGGCCCACTCAAAATATGAACCATGGACGTGGATTTTGGTTGCCAATTTGTCTTGAATAGGGTAAAATGTCACGTTGATTGGGTATGGTTTTGAACCCGGTCAAGATAAACTTGATTATCTGGACTGGTTGTTTTCTATTCTTGGATATGGACAACGAGTTGTTACTTGATGATGCGATTTGTGATAATGAGATCTGATAATGAGATTAGTTGTGTTATGCGGCTTGGCACGTTGGCTTATACGTCTTCACGAAGAATATTATTTCATGGCTTGAAGTGTTTATTGGAAAATGTTGTCTACAGGGTTGTTTGAACGGTATTTCTTATTTTTGAAGTGAGATTTTCCGGGCACATTTACTTATTTCGTCTTCTTTCTTTCTACCCTTTCGCAAAGATGACTTGTTTGGGCGTTCATTGAATGTGATGAAGACTTGGCTATCTAGTTACTTCTATGATTCTCTCTCACTTATGCCACAAAGTAGCTACACTTTCGGTGTCTCACGCAGTTGAGGATACGTCAAGAGGTTTGGAACATTGGGTACATCGTTTCTTCTTCACAAGGATTAGTACAAGTTTAAGTAATAAATCTGAGGAAGTTCACTTCATGATCAAGTTTGGTATATCGGGTTTACTTCTCCATGTGGTCACTACAATAGCCGTCAGAATACGTGAATGATGTGATTACCAAAGTGTTTACTGGATGGTTGATGATATGGATGATGTTGGATAATGAACAGTTGATGAACCGCTGCATGTTCCCCTAAAACATATATTCACCGAAACCAAAGTTGTCATAACACATTCAAGCTGACATTGTTTACGGTTTTGTCTTGATTTTGTAAAATCCCGCGAAAGAACCTATTTCTCGGTTTAAATCATAGACTTGTAAAATCCCGTGACAATGGAAACACCCTGGTAATAGTTTAGTTCATTCCCGGATCTATCTTACGATTTATTCTTGGTTTTGTAAAATCCCGCGAAAGAAACTATTTCTCGGTTTAAACCATAGAGTTATAAAATCCTGTAATGATGGAACCATCCTGGAGAAAGGAAAGTGTATTTCGGGATCTCTTCTGATGCTGGTGTTACGGTTTCTGTTTCGAAGAAGGGATAAAAGAGTGTACATCATGAATTGGGTGTGTGTTTGGGTTGTCTTCATGACAGTTTGGTTATTACAAGGTTTTACGGGGTATGTGCTTTTAACCATGGTCGGGATGAAAATATTATCAGAGTTCACTTTATACGTCAAAGGAGGCTAGAATTGAGCTTTGAACCAGAAGATGTGACAACGGGGTTAATTCGCTATTATTTATTTGAGGTTGAAGTGAAATATCACGGGCGAGTGTACTTAGTATCTGAAGGTATCGGGGATGGTTGGATGAAGATTCTTCAAGATCCTTGTTCGAGCTTATTATCAAAAACGAAGACTTGGAAATCTAGTTATTGTTGGGTGTCTTTTACCTTTTCTTTTACCACTTGGGGGAATTGGGCTCATACCACTACAAAATAACTATCACTTTAAGGAGTTACGTTGTAGTGCTCAGTGTCAGATTCAATTGTGGATTTTCAAAAGGTAATGTACGTCTTATACTTGATGGTTGGTTGGTTGAGGAGTATAGAGTACATAGAGAGTACTTAGAGATGCTAATGGAAATCGGCACCGCTCTTTGTTACATTTGTGCAAGTTTAAGTCACGAGTTCGGGATAGTTTACTTCAGGGTCAAATTCATCATATTGGGTTTTCTCCATCAGTTGTCACGACAAAGAGCCTACTGAATGATAATGGGGTTGATTACATGTTTTGCCAAGAGATTGAAAAGAGAGAGATTATGACGTCTGTTCACATCAGTTCAGGCCTCGTACTCTAAAGAAAAGAAAAGTGTACGTCTCAGTGCGCTTTATCTTATGAAGAAGAGAAATCTTCTTATGACGTATGAACACTTCAGTTCATGCCTCGTACTCTAAGAAAAGAAATTTGTACGCTTCAGTGCGCATTATCTTCGGAAGAAGAGAAATCTTCTCAATTATGACCATTCTCATCAACATGCTTCATACTTTTTCCATGCGCTTCAGTCATAAAGTGAATCGGGCTACCACTGATTGTTTTCTCATTCCACTTGCTCGATTATAATGAAGATGGCGACATCATGTGCTTATTTTGCTGGAGAGAAGTGTGAATAGAACATTCGGATGATTTTCACTTATTTAATCAAGAATGGCATGGCATCTCTGTATGCAATTCTTGAGGGGGAGAAGAAGTGTGATAATTCTGCATGGTTGATTGATATTTGAGAATATATGGTCAAACGGCTCCTAACTCATGTAAGAACCGAGCTTCTTCTTATCGGGTCATCTTCACATGGAGTTGTTCTTCTAAGAGCCGTTGGTTGACATCTTCACTCGGATTGATGAGTTTATCGACAAAGTCCTTCCGGTTAATGCTTCACGTATACATCAACATGATGATTCCGAACAATCTCTCTGTTCTTGTTTGATGTGATTGGTAGTTTGGTGTTACCATCTTGTGTGTTCGTTGCGGCCTGATTGCTGATTTCCTTGATGAACATCTTTCTGTTCTTGCTTGATTGGGAGGGATTTTAGTTAAGGGGATTTGCAAGATGTAAGTTAACTTGGATGCTTTTTTGTGGGATGCTTTTTGGTGTGAGTTGAAGATGTTAACTATCTATTCCCCAACTGGACAATCTTGAAGAAGGTCAAGTCTACAGTCTGTTCTACATTTTCTGCTACATGTTAGAAGACTAAAGACGAGTTCCATTTAAAGATCTAAAGACTTCTTCTTAATCTGGGCATTTATCAAACAGATTGTCGGTTTAGGGGAGAGCACTAATTGGGGGAGAGTGAAATGTCTGATTTAATCCCCAATTAGACTTGCTCACATTTCGCTTCAGCAAGTTGATTCTCACAAAGACTTCAAGCGTTCTTCTCAACAGATTTCTAGTTTTTGGGCTTAAAATATGTTGCTGATTCTGAAGTGTCAAAACCAGCAAGGGGGAAGGAGACACACATCTAAACACAAAGCGCGAGTAAACTTGATGAGCTTAATACTTCTAAGTAATTGAATATATCCCGGGAAGACAAATGTTATTACCGCAGAGAAACTCAAGGTTTGACTCATGGCGAGTAAACTTGATGGACTTAATACTTCTAAGTGATTGAAGTTATCCCGGAAAAACAAATGTCATGACCGCAGAGAAACTCAAGGTTTTACTCATCAAGGCGTTTAGTGTTCTTATTCCAACTATGTGGGAGAAGAGATGGAAGAGTTAGTTTCTGAAGATGAAAGAGGTACACAAGTGTGTGATGATTTTGATGTTATCACAATCATCAGGGGAGAGAGATTGTGTACATTGGGGATGCTCAGCTGTTTTACTTGAGGGCTTAATCAGTGATTCAAAGATATAATCATTTATTCCGGAGTTGAAGATCCACAGAGATAGTCCTCCGCAGAGATAATCAGTGATTCGGCCTGCCTCTTCAATGTTATCGGTTATTCTCTCTTTGGGCATTCGGGTACTTCGGGTTCTTGAGCTTCATACACTTTCTTCAGGGGGAGAGAAAAGTATACATCGGGGTTATTCTTTGGCTATTGGACTTAATCTGCTACTTCGATGGTATAAGTTTCTTTGTCTTCGGGTATGTGTATTCGGGTTCGTGAGCTCTAGTCTAAGAGACTGACTGCATCAATTCATCTACTTGGGGGAAGTGTTCTCTTGACAACTCGTTGGGGATGCATTGCTTCAGACTTCAGTGGTTATGAAATTTGAGAAGAATTTTAAAGAGTGGGATGATACGTTGTTGTTCTTGTTGATGATATAACCCCGAACGGAGACTTACAATGATCCTTCTTATATGGAGCAGCAAGATCGATGATATGGTGTGCTTTCTTGTGCATCTGGCTAAGGCAAGCTTGAAAGAAAGCTTAGAATATGCTCAATAAGAAGATTTAAGGTTTAGGGGGAAGCTACCAAAGTCTCACTTTCAAGTGGTTCAATTTCTTTCTTCGATTCAAGAGCCCTGGAAGCTTTGGTGGTGAATGTTTAAGAGTTGATGACTTCTATCTTCTACGACGTGCTGCTCGATATCCTTATCTCGGTACTCGTATCATCATCTTCTTTAACTATATCATCTTCTCTATCTTTGTATATACTTATCGGAAAACCAAATACAAAAATATAAAACCAACAAAAAGAAAATAGAAAAATATAAAATTTCAAAAACCCATAAAAATCAGAAAAATTTGAAAAATACCAAAAATATGTTTTCCAAGACATGTCTTCTGGTATAGATAACATCTGCGGTCTTAGAAATGTCATTCAATAATGGCATGGAACCATAGATGAAGTTCGAGCAGGAGGTGTAAATATTTTTTCTAAACATGTCACAAATCATATGGCTTGCAGTTATTTCAGACTGTGACCCGCGCTTAATCATGGCTTGCTATTATTTCAGATAGCAACCCGCTCTTCAAGAAAGGAAAGTGTTGCGCTAAACCAATTTTCAAAAATTTTCGTGCACTTATCCTAAAACAATTTAAGGAAAGTATGTCGAAGGACTGCTGTTCCTACACAAATATTTTTTCGTCTAAAATTCTTCAGGAAAATATTTGTTGTTTTTTTATAATGGTGGTAAATGAGTTGCTTTAAAAACAATCAGATTCAGAGTTTTTATAAAAATTGAAAACTCAATCAATGACTTCAGCGCTTTTAAAACTTCTTATAAAATGAGTCATTGATTGAGGGGGAGAATGTTTTCAAATCTATATCATCTAACGAGCTTTCTTAATTATCCTACGTGCTTAATTAAAAATGATATTTGCCTGTGTCGAAGGACTAGGAATTTAGGATATGATTGTTAGGTTTAGATGATTAGAGTTTGATTAACACATAAACCCCATGCCTTATATGATCTGATTGTTATGTTGAATTGACTTTAATTAGCCGATTGCTGTTATGGGTGATGTCGACCACCATATATCTGTATGTGTGTTCACTAACGTATGCAGGTATATTGGTTATAAGAATGTTCCTGATCCGGATCCCACAATTGAAGATGATTGGATGCCAAAAGGAAAGGGCAACTATTTCTTGGGTTGACAAATGAAGAAACAGAGCTTAATTGGACTTCTATGGAGAGTTGGCATAAATGCAACGTAAGAGGTCTCACTGCATCAGCAGATGGTTTTCTTCTAAGTGATTGAAGAAACGGAGCTTAATTTGACCTCAGTTGGCATTCAAAATGCAACGTAAGAAGAAGTCTCACTGCTTCAGCAGACGGTTTTTCTTCCAAGCCCTACAGCAACAACAGAAGCTTCTCAACCACTTAACATATCTTTGTGCATGATACCATTTTCTAACAATTTTGAAAATAATTTGATTAAATTGTTTTGAAAATGGAAAATATTGTGTTGAAAATTAATTGGACTTAACTTTGAAAATCACCGGACTTCATTTTTTCAAAAAATAAGTCACTCAATCATCGACTACTGTCATGGATTGAGGGGGAGAGTGATTTAAAATAAATTATTTTCAAACAATATGGCTTCATAAAAGTCCGGATTGTACAATAATAAGTGGTGATCTAAAGATTTAATGTTATGTCATGGTATGATTTTCTTTAAAACTCAAAGATCTTACAAAATGAAATTTTTTCTGTTCTTGTTTGATTGTGAAATTGTTTTATTTTACTAAAAGATCTCTTAAAACTTTCATACTTGACACTAACAATCTTTAAAGTCTTAAAATGATCCTTATCTGTCGTTTTTCAAAATCAAATCTTGCCACGTCTTTCCCTAAAATTTTCTAAATGATTTAAATCTTTTGGGATCACAAATCTCAAATGGTTTGAAATTTCTGATCGGGGTAGAGATCGTGATTTAAATCTCAAATCTGTTTTAAATGGAATTGGTTTTAGTCCTTCAAAGGCACTCCCGCCTCCATGTGCCAAACGATTTCAAATACACAATGCACATGTTGAGGAGGAGGATTTATCCAAAAACCAGATGAGTATTTAAACAAGGCCACATTTTCTCCCATGTTTTCTAAACCTAATTAAATCACTTGCGATCCAAAATCTCAAAGGGTTTGATATTTTTGATCGGGGGAGAATTTGTGATTTAATAATGAAATTTGATAAAAGGTGATCGTTTTGATTTAATTGTGCAGGCTGCTCTCTCATATGTGCTAAACGTTTTCGAATCTCGAAGCACATATTGAGGGGGAGCATAACTATCGAGGTACAAAAGTTTTTTTTAAAGAGACTTATAAAGTACCTTGATTGAGTTTTCAAATGGTTTTCTTAATGGCTTTTGTAATCGTGGATGTGCTTCAAAAGAACTCTTGCCTCTATGTGATAAAAATGATTTCAAATATCCTATGCACATATTGAGGGGGAGAATTTACCAAAGAAAATCAAATGGCTTTTTCCATGGAAATTGTGATCAAGAAATTATTTCAAATAAATTATTTCAAAGAACTCTTGCCTCCATGTGCTAAACAATTTCAAAATCATATGCACATGTTGAGGGGGAGCATTTTCTAAATGATCAAAACTATTAAGGTACAAAATGCTTTGATCTCGTATCACAAGTACCTTGATTGTTTTTCCAAATGATTTTTCAATTGGTTTCAAGGAAGAATGAACTGTACCAAAAGACCAACCATTTTACTTTATGTATGGAGTTATAAGGATGGTGAGGTTAGGTATTCGTTCCTACGATCCTGCCAGAGCCGGAGGGATCTACCCAGGGACAATCCACTAGATAAGTGTAGAGTCCTTAGGTATGATAAAAAAAAGGAGAAAAATGAGAAATGGGAAGAGTGCGGACTGAGACTGAGCTAGTACTGGAATAAACCCAACAAGGTTCTAGTAATGAAGTCTCGGTAAGCACTGAAGGGGTTGAAGAATGAAAAAGAATTGAATGTAAAAAGGGTGAAAAGAAATAGCCCTCCAACAATTCAACCTTAGGGCAGTAACCGGGTTCAATACATTTGCTACTGGTGGTTACCAAGGTAACACTGGTATTGAAGACAAGACGTCATGGACCCAGTGACGCACTGCACTAAACTTCCTAAACTACTCAAGTTCCTCTTAAAAGGGCTTGTTTCATTCTCACGGGGAACCGGCATTATCTATCGACTTTCTCTTAGAGATTGTTGATATTGAAGAAGGAGACCCTCTCCCTAGTCTCCGGCATAGGAACCAAATGTGGACTATTGAGTCTAGAGCCAAGAGATCATCCACAATATCTTATTAGGACACAAAATTATTGAAGACTTGCTGTTTCACACAATGTGGAAAGTAAGTATATATTAAGAGTCCTACGCATTATCCTTGTGGTATTGCCAGAACATCCGAGTGATATGAAAATATTCACGATGAAGATGGAAATCCTTCTAGAGCCAACATCATACAAGCTCTTGGTGGGTGACATGTGAAATCTTGCAAAAGATCAAGCTTGTGACAACTGGATAGAAACAATGGGGAGATTCTTTCTTGAATCAACCTTGGTCCAGGAATGGAATTGACAAATGCTTTTGGAAAAACCGTTTGATGTACAAACCTTCTTTTCTCTAGCACGTCGAATGTGTATTCATATTTCAAACTCAAAAAGTATCTCTGATTGAAAAAATGCTTTTAGAAAAACCGTTCGATGTGCGAATCTTTTATTTTCTCTAGCACGTCGAATGTGTACTCTTTTCAAACACAAAAAGTATTTTTGATTGAAAATTGATCTTTCTCATAAAACCTTCGTCGTATTACAAAACTCTTTCTTCTAAGCAATACGCGATTGTTTTTCAAATCATTTTTCATCAATCAGTGAATCTCAATTCGCTGGTTCACTCACTCCGTGTTGTCTTCTTTGAGACGTTCCGGTTTGAGAACAGCTAGAACAGCTGCGAAACCCTGTCAAGGAGATTCTTCGGAATTATACCTGATCACAGGAAGTACTTGTACTAATCAACGGGGAACCGTGGGCCGTGTACCTCAATTCAGCGAAAGTGATCAAAGACACTTTCGTGTGTTTTATTGCTAACTGTTGTTTGCAGGTACATTTGGACGGTTGCAGCTGATCAGAATTGAGGAGTCAATCCAAAGCCGCATGCTCACAGCATCCACACTTAAATTTAAGAAATCATGACTGGTGCATATCTACATAACTTGGCTCTGATATTTCTATAATATGCTTCTGCTACGCTGCTGCAAATATCATGAACCAGTAAAGCTTCCGCTACTCTGATGGAAAGATGTCATGATTCAAAAGTGTGAGCATGTCGGTCCGAAAGTCACAACATCACATGATGGCAACATAATAAAGGGTGATCCAGAGATTTACTGTGGCTGATGATCTCAATGAAAGCTCGATGATCATCAAAGATATGGATCAGTTAAAGGCCTCCACTAAAAGTATAAATCAGTGCAGACTTTGAAGAATCGCTACTAAAGCACAAAGATTGCGAAAGTGAAGAATTCAAGTCTACGAGCTCAAGAACAATGTCAAAGAAAGAATGCTAGGATGCAAAATGTATTTCATGGGGTGACCTCCCTTAGGGGGAGATTGTTAGGAATTAGAAATTCAATGTTAAAGTGTCGGTCACCCCAATTATAGTCTAGCATATGTTAGCTCATAGATTTGTAGTTATTTACGTTATGTAGTAGTTATTTAGTTAATTAGTAGCGTAGTATAGTTTAGAGTAACACCGTGGAGGAAGGACGGGTCTTTACCCACTGTATGCCTGATCCACAGTCTGATAGGAGGACGGTATGTTTGTAACTATAAATACCCCTTCCATCCATGGAAGGGGTGGTGCTTTCAATCTAATATTCCATACTTTTTGTATACCAAGTCTCTAGCAAGAAAACACCCAACTCTCTACTTCTCTCTCTAATGGCAAACATGTATTTTGATCATCCAAGACCACCCGAATCATCAACACAATAAATATAACGATCCTACACTCCTTCTTCAGCATGGCTTGCATCGTTGTTCCGATATACTAGGTCTCCTGGTTTGAAACTTGTACTTCGGACTCTTGAGTTGTAATATTTCTCCATTTGTGCCTTGTTTTTTGCTTCGCGTATTGCTACTTGTTCTCTTCTTTCTTCAAGGAGGTCTAAGTTCATTTCCAGCACCTCGTCATTTTCATCTATGTTTGCTTCTGCCGTTCTCCATGTGGGCATCCCTATCTCAGCTGGTATGACAGCTTCCATTCTGTATGTTAACGAGAACGGGGTATCTCCGTTGCTAGATTTGATCATTGTGCGATGTGCCCATAGGACGTGCGACAATTCATCTAACCAGTTCTTGCTTTTTTCTTCCAACCTAGCCTTTATGACTTCCCCTAATCTTCTATTTGCTCTTTCCACTTGTCCGTTTGCTTGTGGGTGTTTTACTGAAGCAAAGTGTTGCTTTATATTCATTTTTTCACACTATTCTTTAAATGGGTTGTCTTGGAATTGCTTTCCGTTGTCAGATATTATTTCTCCCGGGAGTCCGAACCTGCATACAATGTTTTCCCATACGAATTTCTTGATCTGATTTCTTGTTATGGTTTCTACCGGCTTTGCTTCTATCCATTTTGTGAAGTAGTCTATTGCTACTATGAGGAATCTGACTCTCCCTGGCCCTTCTGGTAGAGGTCCTGCAATGTCGATTCCCCACTTGTGGAATGGCCATGGGGAAGTGATGGGCGTTAACTTTTCTTGTGGATGTTTTGGAACTGTCCTATGCACCTGACAGCTTTTGCATGATTGGATTAGTTTCCGAGCATCGTCGTGCATGGTTGGCCAGTATTATCCGATACGCAGGGCTCTAGCCACTACGGACCTTGTCCCCGCGTGCATGCCGCAAGATCCTTCATGAATTTCTCGTAACACGTAGTTAGCTTGAAGGGGCCCAACGCACCGTAACCATAGTCCAAGAAAAGATTTCTTGTAAAGTATCCCATTGACTACTGCAAACCTTTGTGATTTTCTTTTAACTTCTCGTGCTCTTTCTTTTTCCGCTGGGAGTGTTTCTTTGGTTAGATATTCATAGATTGGCATCATCCATGTATACCCCTCTTTTTCAGTGGTTGCTACGAGCGGTGTTTCTTCTATTGACTTTTGACCCAGCTCTTCCACTAGTACTTGCTTTTTTAGATGTGCAAAGCTAGTAGAAGCCATTTTGCTTAGCGCGTCTGCCTTTTTGTTTTCACTTCTGGGCACTTGCTTGATTGAGAACATTCGGAAGTTCTTTAGTAGTTCTTTTACTTTTTCCAGATATTGAATCATTCCTGATTCTTTCGCAATGTATGTTCCATTGACTTGATTTGCCACCAGTTTTGAGTCTACATTTGCTTGCGCCTACTTGACTCCTATTTTTTCTGCTATCCGTAACCCTGCTATCAAGGCTTCGTATTCGGCTTCATTGTTTGTTGTGTTGAAACCAAACCTTAGGGCATAAGTAAACTCTGTTCCCTGAGGGTCCGTCAATATGAGTCCTGCTCCGCAACCGTCTATGCACGATGAGCCGTCTGTGAACAGGACCCATAGTTGCGAAAGTTCTTCCAATTCCATTGGTTCTTCCTCTTCATAGTCTTTTGGACGCTCTACTATGAAGTCTGCTAGAATCTGCCCTTTAATGGACATTCTTGGTCTGTATTGTATGTCATACTCTCCCAATTCGATGCTTCACTTTTGTAATCTACCTGCGACTTCTGGCCTTGATAGTATTTGCTTGATTGGTTAGTCCGTGATGACTACTACCGTGTGTGCTTGGAAATACCTCTTCAGCCGCTTTGTAGCATGTACCAAGGATAAAACTAGTTTCTCATTTGGTGTGTAATTTATTTCCGGTCCTCGCAGGGCTCGGCTCACAAAGTATACTGGCATTTGTTTGCCTCCCCTTTCTGTCATTAGAACCGCGCTGACCGCCTCTCTGGTTGCTGCTAAGTATATTATTAACACTTCTTTCTCCTGAGGTGCAGTTAAGGTGGGAAGGTTTGCTATCATCTTCTTCATCTGTTTAAAAGCTTCCTCCGCTTCTTGTGTCCATTGAAAGTCGCTCTTTTTTGTACACTTTTTGAGTGTTTTATAGAATGGTAGCGACTTTTCGGCGGATTTAGCCAAGAATCTGTTCAAACTTGTTTGCTTTCCATTCAGTCTTTGAACATCCTTGAGGCATTTCGGAGATGGGAGCTTTAGTACGGCCTCTGCTTTGTCTGGGCATACTTTAATTCCTTTAGTGTTTACTGTGTATCCTAGAAATATCCCTTCTTCCATCCCGAAAGTACACTTTTTGGGATTTAGCTTCATGTTTATTTCCCTTAATGTCTTGAAAGTTTCCGCTATGTCTCTTAGTATTTCTGCCTCCGAGCGGCTTTTGATCACCAGATCATCGACATGCACTTCTAAGTTTCTTCCGATTTGGTTGTGGAAGGCTTTGTCCACTAGCCGCTGGTATGTTGGTCCTACATTTTTTAGCCCGAATGGCATTTTAGTGTAGCAGAATATTCCCTGATTTGTGATGAAGGCTGTTTTTTCTTCATCTTCTTTTGCCATCTGGATTTGGTGGTAGCCTTTGTACACATCTAAGAAGCATTTGAAGGGATATCCGCAGAGTGATTCTACCTTCCAATCTATCTCTGGTAAGGGGTAACCATCTTTCGGACATGCTTTATTAATCTTTGAAGTCGACACACATTCTCCAGCTCCCGTCATGTTTTGCTACCATTACTGGGTTGGCCAACCAACTGTGATAATGCACTTCCTTCATGATTCATGCGTCCATGAGTTTCCCTACTTCCTCTTGTATCGCCTTACTCCTTTCCGGTGCTTGGCCTCTTTTCTATTGCCTTATTGGAGTATATCCTTCCCCGTATGTTTAGGCTATGTTCTGCTATGTGTCTTGGAACGCCCGTCATGTCAGCTGGACACCACGCGAATATATCCAAGTTCTGTTTTAGCACATCACATAACTTTTTTCGCCCTTCAGCTGATAGGGTTGATCAAATGGCTATTGTTTGTTCTGGATGTTCTGGACGTATTGCCACGTGTATTCGTTTTTCACTTTGCTTTTTTGTTACGGGCTGCGGTTTTGGTTCGGAAACCATAGTACATTCGAACGAGAACATTCTGCTACTGCGGATTGTGAGCACTCCGCCTTTCACCGGGACTTTCATCATCTCGTGTGCTGTTGAAGGCACGGCATGTAATTTCCGCATTCCCGGCCTTCCTATGATCCAGTTATATGGCGACTGGGACCTAACCACCACGAAATTCATCAATGTGCTGAATGCTCGCCGTCTCCAATTTTAGTTAGCAGTGATATCTGCCTAATCGGCCAAATTATCTGTCCGCTGAATCCCATAAGGGGGGTTGTAGCGGGTACCATTTGCTTTCTTATTTCTGGCCGGAGCCTTTCGAAGCAATGTTCATACAAGACTTCTTACGCGGAGCCTCCGTCGACATACATTGGGTGTATAAAGTGTCCTCCTATCTCTGCTTCGATGACCATTGGTCCGTCATTCCCCTCTTCTCCGGTGAGTGGTGGGAACGAGATGTTCTGGTTTGGAGAAAAGCTTTGTGTAACTTTTTGTTTGATCACCCGTTGCTGAGATTGCACCATCAAGATTTCCAGGGGCTTATCTTTTCGTGACGTTTCTCCTTTCTTAGGTGCTTTTGACTGATCCTTGCCACTATTTTGCTTAAGTTCCTTTATTACGTTTGACAGCTTTCCAGTTCTCAGCAATTCTTCTATCTGTGTTTTTAGGTGCATGCATTCGTCTGTGTTGTGTCCTACTTCTCCATGGAATTCGAAATACTTGTTGCTGTTTCTTTTCTCAATCAGCGTAAGCATTGGAGGAGGAGTCTTGAATTTCGCCTTTTCCAATGCCAATATTTATTTGGGCATTTTGGAAAGGAGGGTGAACCTATCCTGCTTCCGATCCATCCGGAGCGAGTTTCTATATCCTCTCTTGAAGCCTTGCTTTTGTCCGGACTCATGCGGCTTCCATTGCACCTGGGGTAGCGTCCTCTTCTTTTCATGGTTGCCGGCGGCTACTTCCCCACAGAGGAAAGACGCAGTTACCCTCATCATTTCGTCCACCGATTTGGGTATATTATCATGCAGTCTCTTGATTAACTCAGGATTAGTGATTCCATGCATGAAGCTGGAAACCTTCATGACTTCCGGGGCTCCTTTGACATCCCTACTTTCCACCTTAAATCTTTTCACGAATTCTTCTGTGGTTTTTCCTTCTTTTTGATTGATATGGTGAAGCTCCACTGGATCTTTTATGCACTTTTTTTGCTGAAGGAAGTTCGAAAAGAAAATTTCCTTTACTTCGTCATAGCTGTCTACCGATTCAGGTGGAAGGTCGTCGAACCACACCCTAGCAGATCCGGTGAGGGTAGAGTTGAACATGTGGCACCATGTTGGCATAGGCCAACGTTCTACCTTTGCCGCTGCTTGAAAAATTTTAAGGTGGTCTTCTGGGTCTTCGCTTCCATCATATGTCTTCACATTAGTAGGCATTCGCGTCCTCTTAGGCATGTCGAAATAGCGGATGCGTGGAGTGAATGGGTCGGTCTCCCTGCACACCCATGGCGTAGTTAAGTCATCATTCTCGACATCCAACTTTTTCCTCTTTGATCCGGAACTCCAATAATCATCTCCATTGTCTTCATTTCCGGAGTGCCGATCGGACCTTTGCGAGTATGTTCGACTACATTTGTATCCTCCGAAATAGGGTTCCGTCCTTTGCGAAGAAGAATGGTGGTGAGACCCCTGTCTTCTTCGGATCTGCAACGTTTAGTTCTCTCGGTGCTTCCGGAACACATGGAGATACTCTTCTCTCTACTTCCAAGCTTTTTGAACGCGCTTTTGCGCGACCCCCTAAACACTTCTTCCTTTTCGGCAGTTTTCTTCCGTGGTGATCTGGATCGGCTACGTCTTGGCTCAGAGTTCTCCCCCGTGTTATGGCACTTCCGAGATTCGATCTTCTTTCTCGGATCCGTCCTTCGCGCCTGTTTTTCGGATTCGGACTGCTGGGATGCTTCGCTAAAGTCTAATCGGGATTTCACCGTTTCTCTAGCTTTGATTCTTCCTTCCTATTTCCGAACTTTCTCTGTCACAATGGGTAAGATATGTTTGTAGTACTTATCACAGTACTTCTTGATGGCTGCACTGGATGCGGACCCATCAGATCCTTCCAGATCTATCATGTTCTCTCCTTCCTTGTTCCGCACCACGGAAACTGTGGCCGGATTAGGATTGGAATGAGCTCTTTCGGTAGGCATTTTTCTTTTTCAGAACGTAGTTGTGCACTGGGTCCCACGGATGGCGCCAACTTGTTAGTACAATTTGTGCGATGGATTATAAAAGGTCTGGACGTAGCTTACTGGACTAGGCCGGTAAGCCTTTGGTGGGTTGATGTTTTACTAATTCAAGTAGTTTGAATGAGATCTCTGCACAAAAAAGGTAAACCGTTAGTCTTACCGTGGGGACGGACCCCACGATTAGACTCCGGCTTGAGAGTAAGTACACATTCTTGTGAGAGAAAGTAGAAGTGTGTGTTATTATGAGAGAGAAAGTTGTACCTTATATGGGGATTAAAGCCCCTTTTATAGGTGAGGTTTGCCGCCGGGGCCTCCTAGATTCTCGCATATAATGGTTAGTTGTCGGAACCGGACCCTTGGTGGACAAGGGTTCCGTGTTAATCGCGGAAGCGGACGTAAGGGGTCTGACGGTTGAAGGTTCAGCCCGTCATGTGCCTTTCGCGAATCTCAAAGCCTGGGCCATAGCCAAATTAGCCATTGGGCTTACTGTGGGCCTAGGATTTGTAATCATTGGGCCTGAGCCCAGTGTGTGTATAGCGTGTATTGGGCCTCGTAGGCCTGTAATACATACTATACGTCATCAATGATAGTATAATGGATGATGTATTGTGTTAATATCATCTGTGTTGAGAGTAGAGGATGATGGATTTTCACTAGTAGAAGCAGCAATCATGGTGATTTGAAGGTTTTGATTGTTGAATTCTGTTGAAATTTTGATTTTAGATTTTGGCGGAAAAATCTGTTATGGTGGTTCTAGAATGATTTTGGTGGTTTTGATCAGTTTTGATGATGAAGTTTTGATTGTGTTAGTTTTTGATCAATTGGAGGTGATTTGATTGATTTTGAGTAACCTGTGGTGGTTTGTATGGTGGTTTATGGTAGACTGTGGTGGTTTTGATGGTGGTCAAAGTTGGTTACGGTGGTCAAAGTTAGTTAGATTGACTGGAGCTTGTTAATTGTGGTTGTTTTTTTTAGCAGAGAGCCAGTTATGGCTCTCATACAATATTGAAAAATAGAGAGAACGAAAATAAGTGTGTCAAATGTAAATGATTTCATTAAGAACAAATGTAGTTAAAAGAGGTATTTATACAAGACTTGATAAACTGTTAATGTAACAATATTCTAACTATCAAAGCTAAAGCTAAAAGACTAACTATACAAGGCTATTCTAATTGTATATATTACATTCCATTACATTGAACAAGACATTGGTTATGAAACAACTTCATCTTTTGTTGAGGTTACAGCCTTTTGTATGCTTTGGACTTGTGTAGAAGTAGTGTTTGGGTTAACAGCAGGATTGGTACAAGTGGTGTTTGGCACAATCTGCTCCAATGTAGCTTTATCATTCACTTTAGTACAACAGTACATGCTCGAGCCTCGTACAAACTAGAAAGAGCTCAACGACATACATTAAAAAGTAAAAAACCATGCATGCATGTTCAAATTATGCAAGATGGGATTCTAATCAATCTAGAAAAATTATTCTTGAAACATTGGGATACTTTTTTCGAAACTGATTCTCTAAGGAACTTATTTAATAGACATATAACTTTTCCGCTACTCTTTTAGACATGATAAAGTTTTCCAACCTGACAATATATTGCCACGTTTGTAGAAAAAGATGATTTAACACACATAAAAAACTTTTATTGGATCTCAATCTAACAAAATAAGTATTGATCATAATCAGAAACTGAATCAACATCCCTATTATATACATGATAATAATAGTTATATTACAACAAACTGAAAAAATCACAAGATCAAGATGATATGAGAACAATAACAAGAAAGAGTTTTATTTGTGCGCGTGTGAGTTTATGGGAGAGTCGAGAGAGTAAGCACATAAAAAAGTTATGAGACAAATGGCTCGTCTCATTATTCTTACAGCTCAATCCAGAAATAATTGCACACTTGTATCCTTCTGTGTTTCTTCTTTTTCAGTTCAAGGCAAGAGTTTCAACTTGTGTAAAAAATAATCCAAACTTACAAATAGCAACTTTAGCCCTTTTAGTTTAAATTTTACGAAACCAGATCATAAATTTAACATCCCTTTTAATCTAACTTTGGTAAACATCTTTCAAAGATAACTTATAACTCAAATAGTTATGTTGCAATGTATCCAGTCCCTTGGTTAAGATAACTGCAATTTCATTTGCAATATATATTCTTTTAGTATTTTCAACAACACTAGCAAAAACTCTCCTCTTATAAAGTGCAAATCTATTTCAAAATATTTAGTTCTTTCATGAAAGACTTGATTTGTTGCAATTTTAATTGAAAAATTGCTATCACAGAATAATGAAACTGGTAAAACATTTCTAAATTGTAAATTTAATATCTATAAAATCCAAATGATTTCACTAGTCACAGAAGCTAACGCTCGATATTCAGCTTATGCGGAAGATTTTGAGAGGGTATTTTGCTTTTTGGTTGTAGATATTGGTTTTCATAAACACATCACATAACACAATATGGTTCGAATAGTTTAAGGTTCTAGAGAGAGAAAGTAGAAGATGGGATCCTTTCTAGAGAGAGAAAGTAAACAAAAGAAAGAAAGGTTAGATTAAGTGAAAGGTCCAACCCTCTACCTTGGGAGGTAGAGGGTATTTATAATTACATACTACACATCCTCCTTCGGACTGTAGATCAGGCATACAGTGGGTAAAGACCCGTCCGTCCTCCACGGTGTTACTTAAACTAATAACTAACTAATAACTACTAAATAACGTAAAGTCTATGAGCTAAGATATGCTAAAAAATAATTGGGGTGACCGACACTTTCTTATGGAATTTCCAATTCCTAACAATCTCCCCCTAAGGGAGGTCACCCCATGATTTACATTTTGAATCCTAGCATTCTATCTTTGTCTTTATGCTCGAGCTCGTAGACTTCAATTCTTCAATGTCCGCATTCCTTGTGCTTTAGCAGTGATTCTTCAAAGTCCAATTGCTTTGTACTTTTAGTGGACGTCTTTGAACTGATCCACATCTTTGATGATCTTCGAGCTTTTAATGAGATCATCAGCCACAGTAAATCTCTGGATCATCCTTATGTTGTGTTGCCTTCATGTGATGTTGTGACTTTCGGACCGACATGCTCACACTTTCTGGATCATGACATCTTTTCATCAGAGTAGCGGAAGCTTTTGCTGGTTCATGATATTTGCAGCAGCGTAGCAGAAGCATAGTATGAAAATATCAGAGCCAGGTTATGTAGATAAGCACTTGTCATGATTTCTTAAATTAAGTGTGGATGCTGTGAGCATGCGGCTTTAGATTGAATCCTCAATATCGATCAGCTGCAACCGTCCAGATGTACCTGCAAACAACAGTTAGCAATAAAACACACGGAAGTGTCTTTGATCACTTTTGTTGAATCGAGGTACACGGCCCACGGTTCCCCGTTGATCAGTACAAGTACTGCCTGTGATCAGGTATAATTCCGAAGAATCTCCTTGACAGGGTTACGCAGCTGTTCTAGCCGTTCTCAAACCGGAACGTCTCAAAGAAGACAACACGGAGTTAGTGAGCCAACGAATTGAGATTCACTGATTGATGAAAAATTGATTTGAAAAACAATCGCGTATTGCTTAGAAGAAAGAATTTTGCAATACGACGAAGGTTTGGAAGAAGAAATCAATTTTCAATCAGAAATACTTTTTGTATTTGAAAAAGAATACACATTCGATGTGCTAGAGAAAAGAAGAGATTTGAACATCGAACGGTTTTTCCAAAAGTATTCGTCAATTCATTTCCTGGACCAAGGTTGATTCAAGAATGAATCGCCCCATTGTTTCCATCCAGTTGTCACAAGCTTGATCTTTAGAAAAGATCTCACATGTCACCCACCAAGAGCTTGTTTGATGTTGGCTCTTGAAGGATTTCCATCTTCATCGTGAATACTTTTACATATCACTCGGATGTTCTAGCAATACCACAAGGATAATGCGTAGGACTCTCAATATATTCTTACTTTCCACATTGTGTGAAACAGCAAGTCTTCATTAAATTTGTGTCCTAATGACATATTGTGGATGATCTCTTGGCTCTAGACTCAATTGTGCACATTTGGTTTCCTATGCCGGAGACTAGGGAGAGGGTCTCCTTCTTCAATATCAACAATCTCTTAAGAGAAAGTCGATAGATTATGTAGGTTCCCCGTGAGAATGAAACAAGTCCTTTTAAGAGGAACTTGAGTAGCTTGGGAAGTTAGGTGCAGTGCGTCACTGGTCCATGACGTCTTGTCTTCAATACCAGTGTTAACTTAGTAGACACCAATAGCAAATGTATTGAACCCGGTTTCTGCCCTAAGGTTGAATTATTGGAGGGCTATTTCTTTTCACCCTTTTTCACATTCAATTCTTTTTCATTCTTCAACCCCTTCAGTGCTTACCGAGACTTCATAAGTAGAACCTTATTGTTTTATTCCAGTACTAGCTTTGTCTCAGTCCGCACTCTTCCCATATTCTCATTTTTCTCCTTTTTTCAACATTCCTAAAGACTCTACACTATCTAGTGGATTGTCCCTGGGAAGATCCCTCCGGTTCTGGCGGATCGTGGGAACTAATACCTAACCTCACCATCCTTATAACTCCATGCATAAAGTAAAATGGTTGGTTTTTTGGTATAGTTCATTCTTCCTTGAAAACAATTGAAAAATCATTTGGAAAATCAATCAAGGTACTTGTGATATAATATCAAAGCATTTTGTACCTTAATTGTTTTGATCATTTAGAAATGCTCCCCCTCAACATGTGCATATGATCTTGAAATTGTTTAGCACATGGAGGCAAGAGTTCTTTGAAATAATTTCTTGATCACAATTTCTGTGGAAAAAGCACATTTGATTTTCTTGGTAAGTTCTCCCCCTCAAAATGTGCGTTGGATATTTTAAATCATTTTATCACATAGAGGAAAGAGTTTTTTGAAGTACTTCTACGATCACAATTTCCATTAAGAAACCATTAAATAAGCAATCAAGGTACTTATGTTAAAACATAAAAGCATTTGTACCTTGATAGTTTATTTTCTTTTGAAATGCTCCCCCTCAATATGTGCTTCGAGATTTGAAAGCATTTAGCACATATGGAAGAGCAGCCTGCACTTTGAGTCAAAACGATCACTTGTTATCAGATTTAATATTTAAATCACATTTTCTCCCCCGATCCAAAATATCAAATCCTTTGAGATTTTGGATCCCAAGTGATTTAAATAGGTTTAGAAAACATGGGAGAAAATATGCCTGGTTTAAATTCTCTTCTGGTTTTTGGTTAAATGCTCCTCCTCAATCATGTGCATCATGTATTTGAAATCGTTTGGCACATGAAGGAATGAGTGCTTTTGAAACAATCACCCTTTAAAACCGATTTGAGATTTAAATCACAATCTCTCCCCCGATAAAAAATATCAAACCATTTGAGATTTATGATCCCAAATGATTTAAGTCATTTAGAAAATTTTAGGGGAAAGACGTGGCACGATTTAATTTTGAAAAATGATTGATAAGGAACAGTTTTTCGACATTAAAGATTGTTAGTGTCAGGTATGATAGTTTTTAAGAGATCTTTAAGTAAAATAAAACAATTTCACAATCAAACAAGAACAGAAAAAGTTTCATTTTGAAAGATCTTTGAGTTTTAAAGAAAATCATACCGTGACATAACATTAAATCTTTAGATCACCACTTTATATTGTACAAACGGACTTTTATGAAGAGATATCGTTTGAAAATATTTTATTTTAAATCACTCTCCCCCTCAATCAATGACGGTAGTCGTTGATTAAGTGACTTATGTTTAAAATGAAGTCCGGTTGATTTCCAAATTTTGAGTTCAGTTTATTTTCAAAACAATATTTTTCCCATTTTCAAAACAATATTTATAAAATTGTTTTAAGAAAAAAATTGTATCATCCACTACTTGTCCTGCACAAAGATATGTTAGGTGGTTAAGCTGCTTTTGTTGTTGTTGCTGAAGGTTGGAAGAAAACCGTCTCCTGAAGCAGTGAGGCCTCTGAAGTTGCATCTATCGTGCCAACTATCCATAGAGATCCAATTAAGCTCCGTTTCTTCATTTGTCGACCCAAGAAGTAGTTGCCCTTTCCTTTCGGCATCCAATCATCATATTTTGTGGGATCCGGATTAGGAACATTCTTTTATACCATGATATCTGCATACGTTAGTGAACATACATACATATCTATGGTGGTCGACATTACCCAAACAACAATCGACTAATAAAAGTCAATGCAACATATTAATCAGATTATATAAAGGCATGGGAATTATATGTTTGTCAAACTCTAATCATCTAATCTTAACAATCATATCCTAGGCACCTAGTCCTTCAACGTAGGTTAACATGTTTTACATTTAAGTATATATGATAATTAGATAAGCCCGTTAGATGATATAAATTTGAAAACATTCTCCCCTCAATCAATGACTCATTTTATCAAAAGTTTTAAAAATGCTGAAGTCATTGATTGAGTTTCCAAATTTTCAAAAACTCCAAGCTTGATTGATTTTTAAAGCAACTCATTCACCACCATTTTGTTAAAACAAATATTTTTCTGAAGAATATTAGAAGGAAAAATATTTGAGTAGGAACAGCAGTCCTTCGACATACTTTCCTCATTATGTTTTAGGAAAAGTGCACGAAATTTTTGAAAAATTGGTTTAGCACAACACTTTCCTTCTTTGAAGAGCGGGTTGCTATCAGAAATAATAGCAAGCCATGGTTTAAGCACGGGTTACAGTCTGAAATAACTACAAGCCATATTTTGAGACATGTTTTGAAAATAAATATTTACACCTCCTGCTCGAACTTCATCTATGGTCCCATGCCATTGTTGAATTACATTTCTAAGACCGTAGATGTTATCGATACAAAAAGACATGTCTTTGAAAAACAATATTTGTGGTATATATATATATATATATATATATATATATATATATATATATATATATATATATATATATATATATATATATATATATATATATATTTGAAAATTTTCTATTTTTCTATTTTCTTTTTGTTGGTTTTACATTTTTGTATTTTGTTTTTGATAAATATTTACAGATAGAGTAGATGATATAGTTTAAGAAGATGATGATATGAGTACCGAGATAAGGATATCGAGCAGCCCCGTTATAGAAGATAGAAGTCATCAACTCTTAAACATTCACCACCAAAGCTTTCGAGGCTCCTAAATCGAAGAGAGAACTTGAACCATCTAAAAGTGAGACTTTGGCAGCTTCCCCCAAACTAAAAATCATTTTGATGAGCAGATTCGAAGCTCTATTTCAAGCTTTCCTTAGCCAGGTGCACAAAGAAGCACACCATTATCATCGATCCTGCTGCTCTTTTTACGAATGATCTTTGTGATTCTTCATTCGAGGTTATATCATCCAATAGAACAGCAACGTATCATCCCACACATAAAACAATCTTCTCATATTTCTTTTCTACTAACGTCTGAAGTGATCCATACCAAAAGGTATCAAGAGACAAATTCACCCAAGTAATTGAAGTGATGCCGCCAGTCTCTTGGAATGAAGCTCAAAAACCCAAATACACATATACCCAAAGATAGAGAACCTTATAACATCGAAGTAGCAAATTAAGTCCGATTGCCAAAGAATAACCCTGATGTATACTTTTCTCTCCCCCTGAATAAAGTGTATGAAGCTCAAGAACCCAAAGTACCCAAATGCCCAAAGAAAGAATAACCCAATGTACACAATTCCTCTCCCTTGATGATTGCGATAACATCGAAATCATCACACACTTGTGTACCTAAACTAACTCTTCCATCTCTTCCCCCACATAGTTGGAATAAGGATACTAAACGCCATGAGTCAAACCTTGAGTTTCTCTGCGGTAATGACATTTTTCTTCTCGGGATTTCTTCAATCACTTAGAAGTATTAAGTTCATCAAGTTTACTCGCGTTTAGATACGTGTCTCCTTCCCCCTTGCTGGTTTTGATACTTCAGAATCAGCAACACAATATTAGCCCATGAACTAGAAATCTTTTGAGAAGAACATCATTAGCTCAGATGTATCTGTGAGAATCAACTTGCTGAAGATATGAGCAAATCTAACTAGGGATTAAATTTGGCATTTCACTCTCCCCCAATTAGTGCTCTCCCCTAAACTGACAATGCCAGGAATATGAAGAAGTCTTTGGATAATCAAGTGCAATTTGTCTTTAGTCTTCTAACATGTAGCAGAAAATGTAGAATAGACTGTAGACTCGACCTTCTTCAAAATTGTACGTTTGGGGAATAGAATGTTAACATCTTCTTCTCACCAAATGCATTCCCGTTAACTTATATATAGCGAATCCCCTTAACTCAAATCCCTCCCAATCAAACAAGAACAGAAAGATGTTCATCAAGGAAATTAGCCCTGCAACTGGAAGCACTTTATCGTTAAACTCATCAGTCCATGAGAAGATGTCAACCAACGGCTCTCAGAGAAAACTTCATGTGAAGATGGCCCGATAAGAAGAAGTTCGGTTCTTACATGAGTTTGGAGCCGTATGACCATATATTCTCAGATATAACTCAACATGTAGAATTATCATACTTCTTCTCCCCCTCAAGAATTGCATACGGAGATGTCATTCTTGATTAAACAAGTGAAAACCATCCAAATGTAATCTATTCACACTTCTCCCCCTCAACGGTAGCAAATGATGTCACCATCGTCATTATAATTGAGCAAGTAGAATAAGAGAACAATTATCAGTAGTCCGGTTCACTTGATAACTGAAAGCGCGTGGAAAAAGTATGAAGCATGTTGATGAGAATGGTCATTAATGAGAAGATTTCTCTTCTTTAGAAGATAATACGCACTGAAGCGTACACATTTCTTTTATTTGAGTAACGAGGCTTGAACTGTTGTGTTCAAACGTCATAGCAGATTGAATGTCAAGGTTGAGTTATTTGAACCCATGAGTTATGAGATATCAATCCATTTGTTATCCATACTTTAAGTCAGTCAATGTAGTGAAGGATCGAAGTATCTGCAACTGATTAAGGACTACCTGCACTAACATTACAAGCTTGATTGCATATATATTAGTTAGTGACATTAGTATCCAAAACCTTTGGGGTTTCAAGGTCAACCTTGATTTTGCCATCGATAAACAGCTTTCCGGTAGGTATCCACCTAAGTCCAACATCCTTAAACATTCTACCAGACGGTATCCACTTATGGCAAGGTCTAGGATTGTTGATATTCTTATGCACAATGGAAGACTTATCGTTATTCCTAGACTCCAAATATTTAGCAGTTGGGATCCATCTAGGTGAAGTTTTAGGTTTGTTTTGCATCATAACATGTTGAACCTTAGCCATGTTAGTAGCCTTAGTGGATTGTACCTTAGCATGTGAATTAGAAAAATGTTTCTTATTCGGAAAAGACTCATAATTTCTAGTTTCATTTTCTACATGCTTAGCATTCTTCTTCATATAACTACTCTTAGATGCAAGCCAACCCTTAGTCTTTTGAGTGTTCCTAGGTAATGGTTTACAACTACTAGTAGTGCCTTGAACTCTCGTAGAATGCATCACCCTAGGTCTTGCACCTAAAATTCCATCTTTTCGAATCTGTGCCTTTTTCCTAGCTTCTTCTAGATAATAGCTCTTCCACACGTCATTTATATCATATGAATTCTAGGTTTTAATGCTTGGTTTTGACACTGTTTTCGAACTATTCCTAGAGGTGCTGGGAGTAGAAGTAGCTACTTGTTGAGGGTTAACGGAGCTAGAAGCACTATTCTTAGGTAACTCAGGTGAAGTGACTAGTTTTGATAAAACTTGTATCGCATCAACTTGGGAGGCAAGCCTTGTCTTTAAAGATTTTGTTCTTTCAGATATAAATGCAGTAGGCTGCCTAACAACGGACCGGTCTCTAGTGGGATGAGAAACTGGCTTCCCCAAGGTTGATGGTTTTGTAAACTTAGTGTTCACACTTTTCCCTACGGTTTTTCTAAGCTCATTCTTTAAGGCAACAATAGCGAAACTCTTTTCCTGAAGTTGAGCTTTGAGATCATCAAATTTTGCTATCAAAGAGTCTGTTTGTTCCATTGACTTAGTTCTAGCTTCTTTGACAGAGTCACTTAGTTCTATGTGATGCTTTCTCAAAGTCTCATTTTCCTTTAGTAATTTAGCCACATAAATTGACAGTTCATTATTTCTTGTTATAATAGTATCAATGTCTTGTGCAGTCTTGACTGAATTACTTTTCACATGCATACCAGAAATATGTTTCTTCAAATTGTTGATAGTCGAGTTTTTGGCTTGAAGCTGAGCTTTCAAAGTGTTAATTTCAAAAAGTTCACGGAATTCAAGAAGTTCCGAATTTTTACATGGTTTGTTAAGTTGAAAACTTTCTTCTTTACTTTGTATCTCAATTTCAAGTGAAATGCAATGTTTTTCAAGATTTGAGAATTTGTTTGAAAGTTCATTAAAAGCCTTTTTATCTACCATATCTTTTGTTTTGAAACACTTAATCTCAGACTCAACTTCAGTTACAGAACATTTATCAAATTCATGTTCAGCATCATGATTAGTTTGTTTAAGTACTTTAGCAGATGCACTAGGTTGAACAGTTAAGGGTACCTCATTACATGACACATGTTCAACTTTTGGTCTGATATATGCTTCCACATCATGTGTAACAAGAGTCACTGGACCGCTGGCTGTGTCAAGCTTATCTATCTCTGAGCCTCTGTATTCAGTGTCAACTTATCCAACATCTGGTGCTTTACCCAACTCAACACTACAATCTTTTGATTGTGCCCGACATTCATTCCCCTTTCTGATTACTGCATCTACTTCTTATGTGTTAGGATTAACTGAACAACTGGTTACATCATTATTTGTTGTCACTGACATTCTGCATTCAACAACACCCGATTCTTTAATTGATACATTACCCAACTCATCACAACTTTCTCTCAACTGCACCAGACTCTCATCCACTTTTTCATCTTTCTGAGTAACTTGCTCAATATACTTCTCCACATTATCCATAAGATGGATAAGTGTCTCTATGAACACGCTAATTTCTATTCCAGTGTGTCTCTTGAAAGACATTTCAGTCATGTCTTGATCATAATCTGATGTAAATTCCCCACTGATGAATGACTGAAAATGGTTGTGGATCACTTGAAGTTCAGCACTAGAACTATCCTTTTGAACCTTTTCTTTATTAAGTTGTTGTTCTAATTGTTCTAAGTTCAATAGTAATGTTCCCGTTAACGTGGATAAATCTTGACGGAAAGGGCATTGCATGTTCGTTCCATTCCTATCGGTGTGAGTAACATGAGGTGTGAGTGAAGTTGTTGATAAGGTTCAATGCTACTTTCCTTTTGCATGGCATTCTGTAGTCTAAACAGGTGCAATTCTCTCTCTTCAGACTCTGAACACGAAGATCTCACATCCTCGTTGATTGATTCAATCATCTGTAACTGTTCAGTATAGCTAATATTCTCATGGTTGTCTACAGCATCATACAGTTTGAGTACTTCTGAAATCACTGAATAGGGAGTGTAAGATATGATGTTGATGTATACACGGGATTTTACAAGTTTGTGATTTAAACCGAGAAATAGAATCTTTGCGGGATTTTACTAAAATCAAGACCAAACCGTAAGAGAGTGGGAAGTAGAATGTAGTAAAGGAACTAGAACATGATAAGGAAGTGAAGATAAATTGGTGTTATGGTTGAGTTTGTGATATTCCCTAATTATTTATATATATACCCCCTAATTTTTCGGAAAATTAGGGTTTGAAAACAAGGGATTTGTATGTTAGGTTTATAGGCAAATCGCAGGAATTGACAAATCTCAGTCCTTGACAAATCACACTGGAGACAAATCGCAAAGGAGACAACTCGCACTGGAGACGCGCACAGAAGACAACTCGCACTGGAGACAACTCGCACAGGAGACAACTCGCACAGGAGACAACTCGCACTGGAGACAACTCGCACAGGAGACAACTCGCACTGGAGACAACTCACACTGGATACAACTCGCACCCAAGACAAGTCGCAGTTCAAGACAACTCGCATAAAAGACAACTCGCTTCAATAAGCAAGCTCAGACTAGACAACTCGCATTAAACATGGGACAACTTGCATCCAAGAAATGTATGTCGTGACTCAACTAGCATCCAAGAAATATTCAAAAAACACCACTTTTCAATACAAAAACAACCCAACCACGATGATTCAAGCCTTCCATATCAAAACCTAAACACTTATAATGATTCTAAACACAAAAGTACAATCAAAATCCAAACTTTAACACAAGAAATGATCTAAATGATGCAAACTACTCTAAACTCATTCAAACCCAAAAACCTTATGAAAACCACTAGAAATCCAAGAACATGAAAGATGAGTGATCAAACCATGGCTCTTGATAACAATTGTAGATATTGGTTTTCAGAAACACATCACATAACACAATATGGTTCGAATAGTTTAAGGTTCTAGAGAGAGAAAGTAGAAGATGAGATCCTTTATAGAGAGAGAAAGTAAACAAAAGAAAGAAAGGTTAGATTAAGTGAAAGGTCTAACCCTCTACCTTGGGAGGTAGAGGGTATTTATAGTTACATACTACACGTCCTCCTTCGAACTGTGGATCAGGCATACAGTGGGTAAAGACCCGTCCGTCCTCCACGGTGTTACTTAAACTAATAACTAACTAATAACTACTAAATAACGTAAAGTCTACGAGCTAAGATATCCTAAAAAATAATTGGGGTGACCGAAACTTCCTTATGGAATTTCCAATTCCAAAAATTGGTTTTCCAGGATATCAAAGTTTCACATAAGAAACACAATAACCAGTTAAAGACTTTCTGTTAATAACATATTTAGCCCAATCAACATCATAATAAACATTTAAAATCATACTTAAAGCTTTTGTAATATGAATGCCCATAGCTGGAGAACCTTAAAGGTATCTAATAATCTTATAATCAGTTTTTAGATGAGACTTAAGAAGAGAATATATAAATTGACTTAAGCAATTAACAACATAAAATATATCAGGCCTTTTGTTAGTCAAGTAAATCAATTTTCCATTAGTTTTTGATACTCAGTAATATTATCAAGTAATTGATCTTCATCAGTTGGGTGATTAGAAATCACCAATTTAGACTGCAAGGGAATAACATATGGTTTACAATCATGCATACCAAATTCAGATAACAAATCATAACAATATTTCCTTGATTAAGATATATACACTTATCAGTGTCAATAATTTCAATACCAAGGAAGTATTTAAGTTTACCCAAATCCTTAATTATGAATTTTGTTTTTATCTTTTTTTTTTGAACTTTTGAATCTCAAGTAGACTGTTACCAGTTATGATAATATCATCCATACAGACAAGTAATGAAATAAACATACCATTGTCATATTTAGTGTACAAAGAATTTACTTTGACTAAATCCATTTTCAATTAAAGTAGAAGTAAGTTTAGCATTACATTGTCTAGGAGCTTGTTTTAAACCATATAAAAACTTTTTAGGTCTACAAACTCTAGTTTCATCAGCAGGTCATTAACCATCATGCAACTTAATATAAATAGTTTCATCCAAATCACCATATAAGATGGCATTATTAACATCTAACTAAAACATATACCAATTTTTCTACACAACAAGATTCAACAAGCATCTAACAATAACCATTTTAAAAATAGAAGAAAAAGTTTAATCATAACTGTGGAGAACTAGAAGGGGGGGGGTTGAATAGTTTTACCAATTAAAACTTGTTTAAAACTATTTAGATCGACTTATGTCAATCTATTTGGATGTGTGTTGGATGTTGATAAACAAACATATAGAAATATAAATATGTAATGAAAGGATAAAGAGTAAGGAGCACAAAACCACAACACGAGTATTTATAGTGGTTCGGCTACAAGGACACATTCCTTGCCCTACTTCACTCCCCGAGTCACCTACTCGAGAAACCTTCACAACGTTGCCTACACTTTATCCGGTACAAGGCTAGATACCGGTACCCTTCACTAATGCCTCTAGTCTTGACTTCTAAGCACTCTTCACAAGTGCTTATAATACGGACGATCAACACCCTTCACTAATTTCTTTGTCTTGACACTTGAGACATCTTTCACAAATGTCTTCAACACTACACTTCTTAGGAGAAAGAAAAGAACCATCAACAAGAGAACTTCAGTAGTCTTGATGATGAGGAAGCATGGCAACTCATGGACTTGAGCTTGCTTGACTTCAAAGGTGGTGATCTCGCCTTTAAGAGGAACCTATAGGATCACACAAAAACAAAACTACAAACATAGATCACTTGGATCTGGGGTTAGAGAGTTTTAACACAAAGAGACGTATGTGAGAAAAGGGTGAGAAACAATGAAGAAATGGCTCACTATTTATAGAGATAAAATGACTACTGTTCCACGGATCCCACGGATCCCTCACTTGAGGGATCCGTCCAGTGCAATACTGGCGATCCGTGGGACGCTCCCCTTTGCCCATGGGTTTTGGGTCATGGGTCATGGGTTATGGGTTTGATCCATGGGTATTTCATTAGATACAATGTACCTAATAGATGCAATGCATCTAGTCAAATGGGTATGGGTCAATACCATGGGTTATGGATATGCTTCATGGGTTGTAGTTTTTACCCATTATAATATATACTAGTTATGTATATATTTTCCCAATATGTAAATACTAGTTGTTGTATATATGTATTACTAAATCATAAAATCACTTTGTACTTGTTTTAGTGTTTTATGTGAAAACGTAAGTGTGTTAGAAAACTATTGGCTCAAAACATTTACGTATTTTATTTGTTTCGTTAAAATGATTTTACGTTTGTTATTGACAAAACATTAGAAGGTCGTAAAATATAAATAAACGTTTTTACGGCTTATTTGTATTAACAATCTCCCCCTTTTTGTTGATGACAAAACATAAAATTATTTTAAGGAAAAACTAAAATTCGTAAAAGTTTGAATTTTTAGTTTTTACTTTCTTCTCTCCCTTTTTGTCGAAACAAAAAGAGCTTCGAAAATAAACAAACTCATTGTTTTAAGAAAAACATGTGAAAAGAAAAAAAATATAGAGAGCAAGTAACGGGAAAAGATCTCGTTTTAACTCCTTCTTGACGAGTCCATCCCTATGTGAGGGAGTCAAGTAAAAATAATACTAAGCTAGTTCATTTGCAACTAAGTTTGCAAAGGATTTTGTCTATGCGACGAATATGCTCCCCCTTGATGATTGCAACTTTGCAAAGGGACGTCATGATATGTAATCCTAATATTGCAAGTGATTTTACAATGTATTGCTTTGACACAAAGCTCCCCTAGCTTAGAGTGTCAAAGTCTTCATGTAAATTGAACAACTACAAAACAAAGGTTAGAAAAACAAGTATATAATGCATAATTTCTTGCAAAATATGATTCAAGTTAGTAGAAGGCTAGTTTTCTGTAGGACGGATCCTACGGTTCCCTCCTTGGGGGGGTCCGTATAGACAAATATCAGGGATCCGTCTGGCTGATGACTAAATTCAGCAATGGTGATATAACAAATAATGTTAACATCAAAGTGAGATATGTATTATACAACATAATCATATACTCAGAAATATAGCAAGTATCATGTAATTTCATTTAATAAAACTAGAGATATGATATACATGACTCTAAAAACTAAGAAAATGAACGATACATGACTTGGAATTACTAGACTTATCTAAGTAACGCTTGATACTAGGACACCACTAAAATCCTCTAGCTCAAGTTTGTTTAGGTTTAATCTCGTCGAAACGTTCGAGGAGGTGATAGAACATGAAACGTTGATCTTCCCGTACTTCATGTATCAAACTTTCAACATGTTGATAATGATAACAATCTTTGTCATGGCTAGGTAGTGGTGGTGGAAGAAAGGAAATTTCTTGATGCGAAGGATCAAGTGAAGCAGGTTGGGGAGCCTCAAACAACGGAGTGATTGGTGGAGGCGCATTTGAAGATGGGTCAACCAAGAATGATGGTGGTGGTAGAGAAGTGTCAACTTCCATGTGGTTGGGTGGTTGACTTTGATAATTTCTCATAATCCAAATGGGATTATTTGATGGTGATGGCGAAAAGGAAGCCGGAGCTAGTGTTAACTCAACACCTTGATTTTGTATCATTATTCCTCCTAAGGAGGAGAATGTTGCCGGTGGAGGAGGATGAGACGGCCTAGGAGGCAAATCCTCTAGATTGTAGAGGTGTGGTGATGAGAGTGGAGTTGTGAATGAAATAGCTCTAGGCACCAATGGTGATGGTTTAGTGGAAATGGGATTGTTTGGTTTAGGAGGTATTATGGTATTTGACATAGGTAGTTTTGTGAGAACTATATTTTTAGGGATTGGTTTGATTGGTGGAGGAGAAATCCTTGCATTTGTGGACTTGACCGGAGATGATTCGGTTGAAGAGATTTCGTGTACAACACGAGCAATTTTCTTATGTGGTCCTTTGGTGGATGAGTTACCACTTGGAGCTTTCCTCATGATGAGATTATTCAAATAGGTTTGTGAATGTTTCTAAGTGTTGAAAATGAGGATGAAGATGACGACTTTAGGAGTCCTAACAATGTGGTTTATAAAGCAAGGTATTTGGCAAATGCATTCAAGACTTAAACCACTAAACTTCTTTGGAATGTGATGATTAGCATGCACAAGAGTCAACTTCAGAGTTGTACTGTTCTAGGAACTTATTTAAGATGAGATGGAGTGTTCAAGTTAGCAAGATGAGCTTGAAATGATTGTTTTAGCTAGAGTTGACATAAATCTGTCATACGGATCCCACGGTTCCCTTCAATGAGGGATCCGTCTCTCAGCAGCTAAGAAAGGGTAACAATGATGTTTGTAAGATCTAATGCCTATTTCTTCTTGAGTGTTTCAGTCCATCTAATGTCTTAAATGAAGAGGTACTTAAATACTTAAGGGTAATGAGTGATGTAGCTAATGATTGCCTTTTATGGAAGAAGTTGGAACTTTTAAGAGTACTAATGAGTGACCAAAGATGACACTAAGGTTTTGAGAGTGTCAAATGGAACTAAATGATCCTAGAGATCAGATAGTAACTTAGGATAATTTCTTGGAGGATATCTTAAGAGTTTAAAATGGAAAAACTAGAATTTGATCAATTTCGACCAATTTTGAGGTAAGGATGATTATAATCAGTTTTAAAAGATTTCCAAAGCTAGATGTTTTAACATGTGAGGGATCATGTATGAGTATAAGAGCGGAAGAATAATGAGTTTTGGCGAGACGATAGATCTACGGGTGTTTTGTTATGTGTGAGTACGGAAAAATCTACTCAACTTTGATAAGGACTCAATTTGCCTTAAGGCACTATGTCTAGCTTAGTGTGAAGTGATCTAAAGACATGTTTGAAGTACAATGATTGCAATCGCATTTTCTGTTTGCCGGATCCCACGGTTCCCTAAGAGTAGGGATCCGTCTAGCACACACTTTGGGATCCGTCTCTCTGCTAAGCAGAACCTTTACAAAAGGTATGCAAGGATTTTGACAATGCATCATATTTCAAAGTTAATTTTTCTAAGGGGTTCTAACACTAAGATATCAAATGTAAGATGTTTTATTTCATGAAAGAAATTGGATTACATTGATAAAGCATGGATACTAAGAATTGACCCTATTTAGAAAGAAGGCTAAGTTCCTTGAGCATTTTCGCTAGATGGATCATCAAATGGTTGATGAGTGTTTGCCGATTCAGGAATGAAGAAAGTCTTCATGAGAGATGCGTTTAGAGGTTCCAAAATTTTGTTCACAAGTACGTACAAGGACTTTGAAGTTGAGGATGAAAGTACATGATGTTATGATAAAGGCATGTCAAGAACATTCCATAAGGGATTAGTTTATTCTTGGAGCCTTGAAGATTTACAATTCACCTTGCGAAGAAGTAGGCGAGATTGTATGGTTGTTGTGTTAGCAAACAATACATTATGTGAGCATAACAAGCGGGAAGGATTTCTCGATTTACCCTAAGGCTCCAAAAATTTTCACGTAGGATGAGTGCAAGAGGCTTGTACTCTTCTCGGATATCCCATGTATGGATAATGTTTGGATCGAAGTAATGGGGTTTGCATATTATGCGATTCAAGTCTTCCGGGGAAGGTATGTGTGAACAATATGGGCTATTTTCTTCATGAAAGTTGAAGAGAGAATCAAGAGACCAATATTTAGTGAAGGCACATTGTCCATGATTTGGAATCCGGAGGATGTGAGCAAATTGCCCAAGGGTTAAATCAAACTTTTGGTTTTTGATCCAAAACCAAAGAGATAGAGAGCGATCCTCGTTACGAACGAGGTCAACTTGACAGAAGAATTCCAATACAAACCTTGGACATATTTTCTCGTTGATTTCGAGAAGACATTCTAGTTCTATGGCTCGGAAGGAAGTATTGATACCTTCTTTGAATTGTAGAGGGGTGTTGACAATACATCCTTCGTGGAAGTGACGGGTTTCGAGATTATTGAACCCACGGACATGATTGCCAGGTGTGTTGGGCTCAAGGGAGATGTTAGGAGTGTAAACACTAGTGAGTGAAAAATCAAACTCATATTCATGCGACATAGCGAAACCTATAGGAAAGAGAAGTTAATAGGATGTGACGTATTACGGGTAAAACAATGATTACCTAACGTTTTTACAAGATGTTTATTAACAATGACATTTAACTCACTTAATGTTTAACAATCTAGTAGAACATTTATTTTAGGAAGAAAGTCGTTTTTATTTTGCATGGAAAATCTGTTATCCAGAAGGACGGTTCCCACGGTTCCCTTCTATCAGAGATCCGGCTAGTATACCTACAGGGATCCATGGATCTGTAGTAACAGAAGCAGACTTTTGATAAAAACATAATTTTTATAGTTTTATACCAAGATATGTGTAGGATCGAATATATTATTATGTTGATGATTCGGGTGGTCTTGGATGATCAAAATACATGTTTGCCATTAGAGAGAGAAAGTAGAAGAGAGGGTGTTCTTGCTAGAGACTTGGTTTACACAAAGGAAAGGTTAGATTGAATGAGAAGCACCACCCCTTCCATGGATGGAAGGGGTATTTATAGTTACACAATACACGACCTCCTATCGGCCTGTGGATCAGGCATACAGTGGGTAAAGACCCGTCCTTCCTCCACGGTGTTGCTCTAAACTAAACTATACTACAAACTAACTAATAAACTGCTAAATAACATAACTAATAACAAGTCTACGAGCTAACTTATGCTAGATAATATTTGGGGTGACCGACTCTTCACTTATGGAATTTCCAATTCCTAACAATCTCCCCCTAAGGGTGGTCACCCCATGTTTTACATTTTGAATCCTAGCATTCTATTCTTGACTTTGTTCTTGAGCTCGTAGACTTCAATTCTTCAATTATGCAATCTTTGTGCTTAAGCAGTGATTCTTCCAAGTCAGCATATTTTTGTACTTTAAGTGGAGGTCTTTGAACTGATCCACATCTTTGATGATCTTCGAGCTTTCATTGAGATCATCAGCCACAGTAAATCTCTGGATCACCCTTTATTGTGTTGCCATCATGTGATGTTGTGACTTTTGGACCGACATGCTCACACTTTTGAATCATGACATCTTTCCATCAGAGTAGCGGAAGCTTTACTGGTTCATGATATTTGCAGCAGCGTAGCAGAAGCATAGTATAAAAATATCAGAACCAGGTTATGTAGATATGCACCAGTCGTGATTTCTTCAAATTAAGTGTGGATGCTGTGAGCATGCGGCTTTGGATTGACGCCTCAATTCAGATCAGCTGCAACCGTCCAAATGTACCTGCAAACAACAGTTAGCAATAAAACACACGAAAGTGTGTTTGACCACTTTCGTTGAATTGAGGTACACGGCCCACGGTTCCCCGTTGATTAGTACAAGTATTGCCTGTGATCAGGTAGGATTCAGAAGAATCTCCTTGACAGGGTTTCGCAGTTGTTCTAGTCGTTCTCAAACCGGAACGTCTCAAAGAAGACAACACGGAGTGAGTGAACCAGCGAATTGAGATTCACTGATTGATGAAAAATGATTTGAAAAACAATCGCGTATTGCTTAGAAGAAAGAGTTTTGCAATACGACGAAGGTTTTACGAGAAAGATCAATTTTCAATCATAAATACTTTTTATATTTGAAAAGAGTACACATTCGATGTGCTAGATAAAAGAAGAAATTTGCACATCGAACGGTTTTTCCAAAAGTATTTTTTCAATCAGAGATACTTTTTGAATTTGAAATACGAATACACATTCGATGTGCTAGAGAAAGGAAGATTTGCACATCGAATGGTTTTTCCGAAAGTATTCGTCAATTCCAATCCTGGACCAAGGTTGATTCAAGAATGAATATCCCCATTGTTTCTATCCAGTTGTCACGAGTTTGATCTTACGAGAAGATCTCACATGTCACCCACCAAGAGCTTGTTTGATGTTGGCTCTAGAAGGATTTCCATCTTCATTGTGAATATTTTTACATATCACTCGGATGTTCTGGCAATACCACAAGGATAATGCGTAGGACTCTTAATATATTCTTACTTTCCACATTATGTGAAACAGCAAGTCTTCATTAATTTTGTGTCCTAATGAGATATTGTGGATGATCTCTTGGCTCTAGACTCAATCGTGCATATTTGGTTCCTATGTCGGAGACTAGGGAGAGAGTCTCCTTCTTCAATATCAACAATCTCTAAGAGAAAGTCGATAGATAATGTTGGTTCCCCGTGAGAATGAAACAAGTCCTTTTAAGAGGAACTTGAGTGGCTTGGGAAGTTTAGTGCAGTGCATCACTGGGTCCATGATGTCTTGTCTTCAATACCAGTGTTACCTTAGTAAACACCAGTAGCATATGTATTGAACCCGGTTTCTGCCCTAAGGTTGAATTAATGGAGGGCTATTTCTTTTCACCCTTTTCACATTCGGTTCTTTTTCATTCTTCAACACCTTCAGTGCTTACCGTGACTTCATTACTAGAACCTTGTTGGGTTTATTCCAGTTCTAGCTCTATCTCAGTCGGCACTCTTCCCATATTCTCATTTTTCTCCTTTTTTCAATATACCTAAGGACTCTACACTATCTAGTGGATTGTCCCTGGGTAGATCCCTCCGGTTCTGGCGGATCGTGGGAACTAATACCTAACCTCACCATCCTTATAACTCCATACATAAAGTAAAATGGTTGGTCTTTTGGTACAGTTCTTTCCTTCTCAAAACCAATTGAAAAATCATTTGGAAAAACAATCAAGGTACTTGTGATACGAGATCAAAGCATTTTGTCCCTTAATAGTTTTGATCATTTAGAAAACCTCCCCTCAACATGTGCATACGATTTAGAAATTGTTTAGCACATGGAGGCAAGAGGACATTGAAATATTTTCTTTGATCACAATTTTCATAGAAAAAGCCATTTGATTTTCTTGGTAAATTCTCCCCCTTAATATGTGCATAGGATATTTGAAATCATTTTATCACATAGAGGCAAGAGTTCTTTTGAAGAACTTTTCACGATTGCCAATAGAAACCATTCGCTCCCCCTCAATATGTGCATCAATATATGAAAGGCTTTAGCACATATTAGAGAGAGCCAGCACATTGAATCAAATGATCACCTTTTATCAAATTTCATATTAAATTACAAATTCTCCCCCGATCAAAAATATCAAACCCTTTGAGATTTTGGATCTCAAGTGATTTAATTAGGTTTAGAAAACATGGGAGAACTTATGGCCTGGTTTAAATACTCATCTTGTTTTTGGATAAATCCTCCTCCTCAAACATGTGCATCATATATTGAAATCGTTTGGCACATGGAGGCAGGAGTGCCTTTGAAGGACTAAAACCAAATCCATTAAAACAGATTTGAGATTTAAATCACTATCTCTCCCCCGATCAGAAATATCAAACCATTTGAGATTTGTGATCCCAAATGATTTAAATCATTTATAAAAGTTTGGGGAAAGACGTGGCAAGATTTAATTTTGAAAAATGACTAATAAGGAACAGGTTTTCGACATTAAAGATTGTTAGTGTCAGGTATGAAAGTTTTTTAGAGATCTTTTAAGTAAAACAAAACAATTTCACAATCAAACAAGAACAGAAAAAAATTTCATTTAGAAAGACCTTGATTCAAAAGAAAAATCATACCATGACATAACATTAAATCTTTATATCACCACAAATTTTGTACAAACGGACTTTTGTGATGAAATATCGTTTGAAAATATTTTATTTTAAATCACTCTCCCCCTCAATCGATGACCGTAGTCGATGATTGAGTGACATAGGTTTTGATAAAAAGAAGTCCGGTGATTTTCAAAATTTAGTCCAATTTATTTTCAAAACAATATTTTTCCATTTTCAAAAACAATTTTATTCAAATTACTCAAAATTGTTTAAAAATGGTATCCTGCACAAAGATACATTAGGTGGTTGAGACGCTTATGTTGTTGCTGTAGGGCTTGGAAGAAAAACCGTTTGCAAATGCAGTGAGACTTCTTACGGTGCATATTTTTATGCCAACTGAGGTCCAATTAAGCTCCGTTTCTTCAATTGATGATGAAGAAAACCATCTGCTGATGTAGTGAGACCTCTTACATTGCATTTCATGCCAACTCTCTATAGAATTCAAATTAAGCTCCGTTTCTTCATATGTCAACCCAAGATATAGTTACCCTTTCCTTTCGGCATCCAATCATCTTCATTGTGGGATCCGGATCAGGAACATTCTTATATCCATGATATCTGCATACGTTAGTGAACAAAAACAAATATATGGTGGTCGACATCACCCAAACAGCAATCGACTAATAAAAGTCAATTCAACATATCAAATAGATCATGTAAAGCATGGGAATAATGTGTTTATCAAACTCTAATCATCTAATCCTAACAATCATAACCTAGGCACCTAGTCCTTCAACGTAGGTTAACAACATTTTCAATTAAGCATGTTGGATAATTAGATAATCTTGTTAGATGATATAGATTTGAAAACATTCTCCCCCTCAATCAATGACTCATTTTCTAAAGAGTTTAAAAGCCCTGAAGTCATTGATTGAGTTTTCAATTTTTACGAAAACTCTGAATCTTATTGATTTTCAAACAACTCATTTTCCATCATTTTGAAACAACAAATATTTTTCTGAAGAATTTGTAGAAAGAAAAACATTTGTGTAGGATCAGCAGTCTTTTTGACGACATGCTTTCCTTGTTTAGTTTTAGGATAAGTGCTCGATATTTTTGAAAATATGTTTAGTGCATCACTTTCCTTCCTTGAAGAACGGGTTGCTATCTAAAGTAATAGCAAGTCATGGTTTAAGCACGGGTTACAGTCTGAAGTAACTGCAAGCCATATTTTGAGACATGTTTTGGAAAAGAATATTTACACCTCCTGCTCGAACTTCATCTATGGTCCCGTGCCATTATTGAATGACATTTCTAAGACCGCAGATGTTATCGATACCAGAAGACATGTCATTAGAAAACGTATTTTTGGTATTTTTAAATTTTCCGATTTTTATGGATTTTTGAAGGTTTTATATTTTTCTTTTTTCTTTTGTTGGTTTTATATTTTTGTATTTTGTTTTTCGGATAAATATATACAAAGATAGAATAGATGATATAGTTTAAGAAGATGATGATACGAGTACCGAGATAAGGATATCGAGCAGCCCCGTTGTAGAAGATAGAAGTCATCATCCCTAAAACTTTCACCACCAAAGCTTCCGAGGCTCTTGAATTGAAGAAAGAATTTGAACCATCTGAAAGTGAGACTTTGGCAGCTTCCCCCCAAACCAAAAATCCTTTAGTTGAGCAGATTCAAAGCTTTCTTTCAAGCTTCCCTTAGCCAGGTGCACAAAGAAGCACACCATTATCATCGATCTTGCTGCTCCTTTTAAGAATGAACATTGATTCTTCGTTCGAGGTTATATCATCAATAAGAATAGCAACGTATCATCCCACACATAAATAACTCTTCTCAAATTTCATTACCACTGAAGTCTGATGCAATCCATTCCAACAGGTGTCACGAGACAACTTCCCCCACGTAGTTGAACTGATGCAGTCAGTCTCTTAGACTAGAGCTCACGAACCCGAATACACATACCCGAAGACAAAGAAACTTATACCATCGAAGTAGCAGATTAAGTCCAAAAGCCAAAGAATAACCCCGATGTATACTTTTCTCTCCCCCTGAAGAAAGTGTATGAAGCTCAAGAACCCGAAGTACCCGAATGCCGAAAGAGAGAATAACCGATAACATTGAAGAAGCAGGCCGAATCACTTATTATCTCCGCGGAGGACTATCTCTGAGGATTTCAACTCCGGAATAACTGATTATATCTGAATCACTGATTAAGCCCTCAAGTAAAACAGCTGAGCATCCCCAATGTACACAATCTCTCTCCCCTGATGATTGCGATAACATCAAAATCATTATACACTTGTGTACCCCTTTCATCTTCAGAAACTAACTCTTCCATCTCTTCCCCCACATAGTTGGAATAAGAACACTAAACGCCTTGATGAGTAAAACCTTGAGTTTCTCTGCGGTCATGACATTTGTTTTCCCGGGATATCTTCAATCACTTAGAAGAATTAAGTTCATCAAGTTTACTCGCCATGAGTCAAACCTTGAGTTTCTCTGCGGTAATAACATTTGTCTTCCCGGGATATCTTCCATTACTTAGAAGTATTAAGTTCATCAAGTTTACTCGCGTTTAGATGCGTGTCTCCTTCCCCCTTGCTGGTTTTGACACTTCAGAATCAGCAACTCTTTGTAGGCCCATGTACTAGAAATCATTTGAGAAAACATCATTAGCTCAGATGTATCTGTGAGAATCAACATGCTGCAGAATGTGAGCAAGTCTAATTGGGGATTAAATCAGACATTTCACTCTCCCCCAATTAGTGCTCTCCCCTAAACCGACAATTTGTTTGAAACATGCCCAGATTAAGAAGAAGTCTTTAGATCATCAAATGCAACTCGTCTTTAGTCTTCTAACATATAGCCGAAAATGTAGAACCGACTGTAGACTCGACCTTCTTCAAGATTGTCCAGTTGGGGAATAAATAGTTAACATCTTCAACTCACAACAAAAAGCATCCCACCAAAAAACATCTCAATTAACTTACATCTTGCAAATCCCCTTAACTAAAATCCCTCCCAATCAAACAAGAACAGAAAGATGTTCATCAAGGAAACCAGAAATCAGGCCGCAACGAACACACAAGATGGTAACACCAAACTACCCATCACATCAAACAAGAACAGAGAGATTGTTCGGAATCATCATGTTGATGTATACGTAAAGCATTAACCGGAAACACTTTGTCGATAAACTCATCAATCCGAGTGAAGATGTCAACTAACGGCTCTTAGAAGAACAACTTCATGTGAAGATGACCCGATAAGAAGAAGCTCGGTTCTTACATGAGTTAGGAGCCGTATGACCACATATTTTCAGAAATCAATCAACCATGCAGTAAATTCACACTTCTTCTCCCCCTCAAGAATTCCAGACGAAGTTGCCATTCTTGACTAATAAGTGAAAATCTTCAGCAAATGTAGTCTATTCACACTTCTCCCCCGCAAAATTAGCACAGGATGTCGCCATCGTCATTATAGTTGAGCAAGTTGAATAAGAAAAAAATCAATGGTAGCCCGGTTCACTTGATAACTAAAGCGCATGGAAAAAGTATGAAGCATGTTGATGAGAATGGTCATTAATTAGAAGATTTCTCTTCTTCCGAAGATAAAGCGCACTGAAGCGTACGCTTTTCTTTTCTTTGAGGTACGAGGCTTGAACTATTGTATTCAAACGTCATAAGAAGATTTCTCTTCTTTCAAAGATAAAGCACACTAAGACGTACACTTTTCTTTTCTTTAGAGTACGAGGCCTGAACTGATGTGAACAGACGTCATAATCTCTCTCTTTTCAGCTCTCTTGGCAAAACATGTAATCAACCCCATTATCATTCAGCAGGCTCTTTGTAGTGACAGCTGATGGAGAAAACCCGATATAATAAATTTGACCCTGAAGTAAACTACCCCGAACTCGTGACTTAAACTTGCACATATGTAACAAAGAGCGGTGCCAATTTCCATTAGCATCTCTAAGTACTCTCTATGTACTCTATACTCTTCAACCAACCAACCATCAAGTATAAGACGTACATTACTTCTTGAAAATCCACAATTGAATGTGACACTGAGCACTACAACGTAACTCCTTAAAGTGATAGTTATTTTGTGGTGGTATGAGCCCAATTCCCCTAAGTGGTAAAAGAAAAGGTAAAAGACACCCAACAATAACTAGATTTCCATGTCTTCGTTTTTTGATAATAAGCTCGAACAAGGATCTAGAAGAATCTTCATCCAACCATCCCCGATACCTTCAGATACTAAGTACACTCGCCCGTGATATTTCACTTCAACCTCAAATAAATAATAGTGAATTAACCCCGTTGTCACATCTTCTAGATGACTACTCAAATCTAGCCTCCTTAACGTTTTAAGTGAACTCTGATAATGTTTTCATCCCGACCATGGTTAAATGCACAGAACCCCGTAAAACCAAGTAATAACCAAACTGTCATGAAGACAACTCAAACACACACCCAATTCATGAAGTACACCCTTTTATCCCTTCTTCGAGGCAAAAACCGTAGTACTAGCATCAAGAAGATCCAGAATTACACTTTCTCTTCTCCAAGATGGTTCCATCATTTCGGGATTTTACAATTCCATGGTTTAAACAAAGAAATAGATTATTTCGCGGGATTTTACAAAACCAAGAATAAACCGTAAGATAGATCTGGAAACGCACTTTACAATTACAAGGATGTTTCCATTGTCACGGGATTTTACAAGTCTATGATTTAAACCGAGAAATAGATTCTTTCGCGGGATTTTACAAAGTCAAGACAAAACCGTAAACAATGTTAGCTTGAATGAGTTATGACAACTTTGGTTTCGGTGAATATCTGTTTTAGGGGAACATGCAGCGGTGCATCAACGGTTCAATATCCAACATCATCAACCATCCAATCAACACTTTGGTAAACACATCATTCACGCATTCTGTCGGCTATTATAGTGACCACATGGAGAAGTAAACCCGATATACCAAACTTGATCATAAAGTAGAATTCCCCATATTTGTTACTTAAACTTGTACTAATCCTCGTGAAGAAGAAACGGTGTACCCAATGTACAAAACCTCTTGACATTCTCAACTGAGTGAGCCACCAAAGTGATAATTACGTTGTGGGTTAAGCGAGAAAGAATCACAACCGTAATTAAATGCCCAAGTCTTTATCACACTCTATAAATTCCCAAAAAAGTCATCTTCGCGGAAGGGTAGAAAGAACGAAGACGAAATAAGTAAACGCGCCCAAAAAAAACTTCACTTCAAAACCAAATAAGATATACCGTACAAACAACCCCGTAGTCAACTTTGTTCAAGTATTGATTCAACCCGTGACATAATAATCTCCGTGAAAATGTGTAAACCAAGGTATAAATCCAACATCAAAAATTATATACAATCATCCAATGATCATAAAGTACCCCCAATTCGTCCAACTCCATAAAAAAATAGTACAAACAAAATGAACCAAATATACTTAATCACAAATTACAACTCAACCTCGATCTGGTAGCAAATCTCTTAAAATTTAGTTTCTCTTAAAATCCAAGATATGAAATCAAGTCATGTGGTATATTTGGAATTGAAACAAAACGAGAGTTTGGTATAATTTGAACTCAGATCAGCCCATGACAATCAACAAAGTCCCCTTGATCCATTTGAGCCCATGACATAATTGATTATTACACGGCCCAAAAAAAATTAAACTGGATCCAGTGCATTCACAAACACAAGCCCGATCCATGTCACACATAATACACGGTATGTTTGAGGAACCCTAATTACCGGGGAGTATAAAACACACTCAAATCACACTTAGCCCTAAAAAGTCCTCAATAATCCGCCCCCTCTTTCACTCCCACAAACCTAATTATTCTTTCACTTTCATCCGCCTCCCACAAATCTCCTTTCACCAAACCCTAAAGACAATATCAGTCGCCTTTCATCCTCAAACCTCCACAAATCAAACGAATCAAAACAAATCAAAAATATTTTCCCTACTCAAATCCGAATGATAGGACATCATTATCATACAATCAAAATCGTTAAACCAGTCTAAATGAATCCCATCATGCTCGTCACTCTTCAATTATTTCCGCAGCCATTAGTCTTCAAACAACATCAACATTGTTAAGTATATCATTCTCACCACAGGGATGGTTTGAGTTTGACATTAATGCCACAGGGATGGTGAGAACATGCATTTGGATTCAAGGTTGGTACTTTATCTTATGTAATCCCTTTTGATTTATACCGAACGTGAGTGACAAATGAAATCCCAGTGGATTTTTGTTTGTTTCTTCAAATTTCGGACATAAAAACATTTTGATTTATTGATTGATGATGGAAATGAACTCAAACAAGAAGATTTTTAAGCAAAAGATTAGTTTGAGTTTATTCTGAGATCACTTGTGTATTCACTTACAAATTAACGAACGCATCAAGTCAAAGGGATAACATAATTGTTAATCTCTTTTTCTTAATTTTCGGACAAACAAAATCAGAATTTGATCAATGATGGTATAATTATTTCGTGTAAAAGACTCTTTGATAGTCTTGATGTATCTTAATGAGAACCACGAAATAGACTACTGAGATCCCTTTAATCATTCTTATGAAACTTGATTGTTTGAGAGTTGAGGAGTGGGTGAGGGTCCTTTGATTGGTGAGTCTAGATTAGGGTAAGTTTTGGTTGGATATGGTTCGATGTAAGTTTTTTTTTTTTTTTTTTTTTGGTCGGTTTATTTGATATTGATATGGACTGCTGATGAATGAGTATAACTGAGGTCTTGAGATGTTGGTATATGGTATATTGTTTTGAGTCAAGGTCTGAGTCAAAGTCTTCTTCTTCATCTTCCTTTCTGTACAAGTCGACAAGTCGCTATGTTATAACCAAGTCGCTACTCTTTTTATTCAAACACAAGTCGCTAGCTTCTTTTTCCAAAGCAAGTCGCTACGACTTGTTAAGTAACAAGTCGCTAGGTCAAAAAAATTTTCATGTTGCTACCTGGCATGCAAGATAAGTCGCTATGACTGTTTGACTCAAAAGTCAAACAAACCCAACTCGCTTTTTACCAAAATAACAACTCGCTACATTATATTGAGAACACAAGTCGCTAGGTTTTTAATAACAAGTCGCTATTATAACTCGCTACACAAGTACACTGAATCTAGACTTGTAAAGACAAGTCGCCAGGTCTGTTTTTGGGTTCATCAAGTCGCTAGCAAGATATTACAGTTTTCCGACTCAGTTTTCATGATAAGCCCAGAAAAATACGACTAAAACAGCTTCTTTTTAACTCATTATGACCAAAAACACAGCATACCAATGAACTAGTAACACATTTGACCACTGTTTTGACTATAAACCTCTGACCAAGTACTTTGTTTAAAGACTGATATTAAAGACCAAATACAAGACACTCAAAAGATTGTTTAAAAACTAATACTTAAAAAAATGCTGTTAACAAAACTGATATTAAATAAAAGTGAGAAAACAAAGTTTTCGACACACAAAAATGATGCACAATCAGTTTTAAAAACGAGTATCAAAAATCAACAAACAAAGTATCCGTGGAACAAAACCACACAAATCAACATAACACAAAAAAACCTTGGCTCTGGTACCATTTGTAGGATCGAATATATTATTGTGTTGATGATTCAGGTGGTCTTGGATGATCAAAATACATGTTTGCCATTAGAGAGAGAAAGTAGAAGAGAGGGTGTTCTTGCTAGAGACTTGGTTTACACAAAGGAAATGTTAGATTGAATGAGAAGCACCACCCCTTCCATGGATGGAAGGGGTATTTATACTTACACAATACACGACCTCCTATCGGCCTGTGGATCAGGCATACAGTGGGTAAAGACCTGTCATTCCTCCACAGTGTTGCTCTAAACTAAACTATACTACAAACTAACTAATAAACTGCTAAATAACGTAACTAATAACAAGTCTACGAGCTAACTTATGCTAGATAATATTTGGGGTGACCGACTCTTCACTTATGGAATTTCCAATTCCTAACAATATGTGTATTACCCTACATTTTCTTTTAGCATGCATTAATGGTTTTTAATGTATCACAAAAAGATACGTAAGATATAAATCAAAGGAAATGAAAAAAAAACACATTAAGATAATAGACTAGATAAACTAGAATATTAGTAATATTTCATTTCAATTCTAAGAATGATACAAACGATTGGGTATATAACCCCAATGTAGATTAACACCACAAAGTATATGTCTCCGTATGAGAACTTCATCATAGGGAACACAAGAGCGATGAGCACGAGGGCGATGTAAACCATCTTGATGACGAACCTTTTTGGTTTTTGTTTGAGATGAGATGAAGAGGAAGATGAAGTTTCGAATGAGAGGTAATTTTTGAAAGTGGAAGATTTAAATGGGGATTTGATAGAGTGGACGACGGAGGGGTTTTTATGGGAAGGAGAAATTTTTGAGATTTGTGTTTTATTTTATTATTAGAAAGATATGATTTTTGGATTAAATGAGATAAAATACAAATTTTATAAACCACGACTTTAGACAAGAAAGTAACACGTATGCGAGAAAGGCTTCCTAATGAAGCTACATGTAATACATGAATATGCACAAAAGATAATCATATAAATACCTATGTAAGAATACTTATTTATCAAGCTAATGTTATTTAGAGATAAGTGGAAAGTCATACCTCTAATGCACTTAGGAATGTCTTTACAAATGACACAACAAATGTCAGTAGAAAATTCCGGCTCTTTTGTGTTTAAGATACCTTCTTAGGGAAGGTATTCTTGTTACCAAGCGATTCTTATGGCTTGGTAGGTATGAGCTTTAACTAAGCAACATCACAAAAAAGATTAGTGCAATTAAATGAATAGTAAATAATAAAAAAATGTTGTCATCTAATCAACATCCAAACAAAGAGTTTTAAAAGACATGGTGTTTGTTTTTATGAAAAACCTTCTTTGTAGTTTTCAATTAACCACAGATAGTATCAAGTTTTTAAAGTACAATATACTTTAAGAAACTTGGTAACGAAGCTCCGATGCCAATTGTGGAAAACTAGAAGAGGGGGGGCGGGTTGAATAGTTTTACCAATTAAAACTTGTTTTAAACTATTTAGATCGACTTATGTCAATCTATTTGGATGTGTGTTGGATGTTGATAAACAAACATATAGAAATATAAATATGTAATGAAAGGATAAAGAGTAAGGAGCACAAAACCACAACGCGAGTATTTATAGTGGTTCGGCTACAAGGACACCTTCCTTGCCCTACTCCACTCCCCGAGTTACCTACTCGAGAGTTCGTAATCACTACACAACACCGACTCCTTATGGTGGAGAAACCTTCACAACGTTGCCTACACTTTATCCGGTACAAGGCTAGATACCGGCACCCTTCACTAACGCCTCTAGTCTTGACTTCTAAGCACTCTTCACAAGTGCTTATAATACGGACGATCAACACCCTTCACTAATATCTTCGTCTTGACACTTGAGACATCTTTCACAAATGTCTTCAACACTACACTTCTTAGGAGAAAGAAAAGAACCATCAACAAAAGAACTTCAGTAGTCTTGATGATGAGGAAGCATGGCAACTGATGGACTTGAGCTTGCTTGACTTCAAAGGTGGTGATCTCACCTTTAAGAGGAACCTAGAGGATCACACAAAAACAAAACTACATACATAGATCACTTGGATCTGGGGTTAGAGAGTTTTTAACTCAAAGAGAAAGTATGTGAGAAAGGGGTGAGAAACAATGAAGAAATGGCTCACTATTTATAGAGAGAAAATGTCTACTGTTCCACGGATCCCACGGATCCCTCACTTGAGGGATCCTTCCAGTTCAATACTTGGGATCCGTGGGACGCTCCCCTTTGCCCATGGGTTTTGGGTCATGGGTTATGGGTTATGGGTCTGATCCATGGGTGTTTCATTAGATACAATGTACCTAATAGATGCAATGCATCTAGTCAAATGGGTATGGGTCAATACCATGTGTTATGGATATGCTTCATGGGGTGTAGTTTTTACCCATTATAATATATACTAGTTATGTATATATTTGCTCAATATGTAAACACTAGTTGTTGTACATATGTATTACTAAATCATAAAATCACTTCATACTTGTTTTAGTGTTTTATGTGAAAACGTAACTGTGTTATAAAACTATTGGCTCAAAACATTTACGTATTTTATTTTTTTCTTTAAAATGATTTTACGTTTGTTATCGACAAAACATTAGAAGGTCGTAAAATATAAATAAACGTTTTTACGGCTTATTTATATTAACAATAACATATTCCATCCCTTTGGTTATATTCTTTTTCAAAACCTTGCTTTATATCTTTCTATCAAATAACAAAGTTAATTAATAGAAAACAGATCAATTTTTAAAAACCCTAAAATTTTTTTATGAAACCCTAATTTTTCTAAAAACGATTTAGAGAAAGATTTGAAAGCCTTGCTCTGATAGCATGTAAATTTGTAAACTGAGTACACAGTCTTGAATCTCAATTCAAGACAATCACTAGCAACCAAAAATTAAACCAAATCAAGATCACAAGATTCTGATCTTAAGTAGAATCAACCAACAACCAATCTTCACAATTGTTATTCAAGTGTGAAGCAATTAACTAAATTGTTAATAGTGCTATTACAATAATACTAAATATCACAATGAATTAAGACTAACAAGATCAATATGAAAGTGGTAAAAACTTTGGTAAAATAGGGGAGAGAGAGAAAGAGAGGGAGGGAGGGAGGGAGATATGTGTGAAATCTAGAAAACGTGTTATGAACAAAACCCTAGCAGATGATAGCTTTTATACTCCTCATCTTGTAAATTCAAGACTTTGACAACTTTACTCCTTGAACAATCTACAACTTGCTAACTCCAGTTAATAATTTCTCAAAGAATAAACTGAAATAAAAGTTAACAACATTAGTCCCTCAACTAATATTCCAAGTTAAAGGTTAAATTTTACACGTTGAAAACTTATGTTTTTAATATCCACTAATGTATTTTAATTAAGGTTGAAATTTTGGGCGTTATATCTTTTCTAGTCCTGTAACTGATAAGAAAAATCTAATGATAATTAAGGTTAGTATCGAGTTTATTTTTAAAGCCCTTTTGTAGTGTTTGGTATGTCGTAATCAAAGCTGTAATGGAAAAGATTATTACAATGTAATGAATAAATGTTGTTTGTTTACATTTATAAAATGTAATGATTCATTACAAGTAATGACCCATTACACCAAAATCATTTCTTAGGGGTCCCCTACTTTTTTTTTCATTACATCTTGTAATGGAATCAAAATTACATAAAACTCATTAATTAACAACAAATAAACTTTCTATCATTAATGGATATTTTAGTCTTTTTATTTTCGAATCCATTACGTCTTATCATACAAACCAAAGATTAATAACTACAATGAATTATTACATTACACTCTTTATTCCATTATATCGTTTATTCCATTCAGTTGACATTTCATTCCGTCCTACCAAACGAACCCTTAATATCAATAAAAACATGGTTGTAGGTTATTTATAAATGAATTTAGGCGTTGTTGTTTGTCAAGTTTCTAATAGTTTATTTATACTACATTATAATGTATTTGTGACTTTTACAAAATAAAGGGCTTAAAAAATTTGAGATAACACACTAACTAATAATGGAAAATGAAGTTACATTTAGAAAATTAAATGCCTAGAAAGTGTAGACTTGTAATAGTTTTTTAATTTAATGTGCAACTAATGTATTTTTAAATTTTATTTTAATTATTACTAGTAATTGCGATTTTTAGAAACTATCATCCATTATTGAAAATCGTTTAACAATATTTGCAAAAATAAACATTAAAAGAAATCATTAAACATTATTCGTCTCCAAATCTGCTGATTTGCGCAAGTACTATAGTAGTTTCCTCCTAAAGTGTGTTTCTCGGATATTAAATTTTCATGCATAGTACATATTGATAGTAGTTGTGCAATTAATTTAATTAACAGGAACAATTTTGGTATACATTTATATAATTAATGAAGTTATTCATTATTCGATCTTCTTTCCCTAAATTCATTTATTTGATATTAATGTTCCAATGTTAAATTAATTTGTTTCCGAATGTGGTTGAAATGGTTGTTTATAGACAACAAGAAATAAAATATTTATTGATGTCTAGGGGCCTGTTTGGAAAGAACTTTTTGGAGGAGCTATTAGCTTTTTGTTACAAAATAATCTCCTATAAACTAAGTAGCTTCGTTTGGATGCATTAGCTACAAGCTTTTATTTCAAACAAATAGCTCCAAAATAAAAAGCTGATCCATGAAGCTTTTTAAATGTTTATGAGCTGTTAAAACTTTAAATTACTAATATACCCTCCAAACATTTATTTACAGTTATAGATTTGTCCTTTTATGTCATTTTACATCTTATAATTACATTTAACAGCTAATTTACCAAACACTTTTATTAAAAAAAAGATACAGCTTGTAGCTCATGTTAACAGCTTTACAGTTTACAGCTTACAGCTTACAGTTTACAGCTTACAGCATACAGCTTACAGCTAAGTTTGCCAAACATACCCCTTGTAACGCATCCAACTTTTAACTACACAACCAACTTGTAACGCTTAACCTTGGTTCGTAATCACCACCGCACACGTCTTGCTTATGCTTTTTATATAAGTTGCCGTAATAAAAAGAGCTAAATATCTTGGCGTTTAACTAATCCTACACATGTTTATTTATTTTGTTTTGATGATATGATAGTTGTGAGAGATTACACTAAAAAGTTAGTTGTTATTACGAAGGGTTTGAAACCCGGTTCGATATGCCCAGGTCAACCGGTTGAACCGGTTTCGATAAACAAAAAATCAGATTAAGCCGAATTTTTAATTTTCAAAACGCAGTTAGATCTGCCGAGTTTAAAGTGACTCAGGTCAATCCGGTTCTCGTAACCCGACCATTTTTAATTTTATTTTTTTATTTTTATTTTTTTTTAAATAAAACAAGTTAATTTTATATATCTACGGCGTAATTTTATCTTTAGACATTATTTTTCTAGGCTCAATATATGGATTAATCATGATATATATATATATATATATATATATATATATAATCTAGATCAAATAAGATCAAACTTAAAGTTGTTAAAATGAGATCCAACTAAAATTTTACAAGCGACACTCTCCTTACAACAAAAATAAATTTTTTATTAACTACAACTAAAATTATTAAAGTTTGGATAGATTTTTTTTTAAAATTTACGAAACCTAGGTGATACACTTTGATTAGAAGTGTAATGTGTATCAGGTTTTTGTATGTGTATCATATTTTGGAATATTTATTAGTGTAATGTGTATCAGGTGTATCACTAATCCAAACTCATGCATCATTTGGTTATTAGTTGCAAAAATGTTAATTTATATTAAAATATTATTTTTATGTGTATTATTGCTAAAATTGCTATTTATAAATGTTTTGGTGATTTTTTACACTTGATTTTATTTTTACAACTTTAAGTTTGATCTCACGTTAACTCTCCTCTATATATATATATATATATATATATATATATATATATATATATATATATACTTCTTTTTTGTATTGTTGAAAAAAAAATTTTTTTAATTTATATAAAAAAAAATCGGGTTAATCTGGTGATCGACAGGATCGTTTAAAGACCCGGTTTTCAGAACATTGGCTATTACAATAGAATACTAAAAATTATTTTATCTAATCATATGTATATAACTATTGATGGATTGTGTGTAAAATCCTTTAGAATGTGTGTAGCGGTAACCGTGTTCATTATCGCAAACTCATTGTCATTATCAACTTTTTACTTTATCACCAACATCTACATTAATAAGGTGTAATTAATAAAACCATTAACTTCAGAACTTAAATATGTCGATTTGAATACAAACATACCTCGTAATACACTTAAAAATTGTCAAAGTCGTCCACTAATAATTGTTTACAGAAAGAAAACCATGTAATGAAATCTACTTTTTAACAATTATCATAAACTATGCGGTTATGAAGACCTTTTCTTTTATGTAAGAGATAGAGTGCATGCCTGAAAAGTGTTTGAGATTTTAGTTTACGACTCTTATACCTTATTGCAAAACCTACAAATTTGGCTAAATGTCCAAGAAGCTTGATGAACATACATTTAAATGTCCACTAATAATTATACATTTTAATATTTCGTACTACAAAAAACTAGTTAAATTCTCCACATTTTAAAGGCCAAATGACCACAGTTAAGATTGTGTAAAATTATTGATTCCACACTTTTTCATGTGTGGTAATAATAGGTGTGACAAAGTTTTCTACACATATAAATGTGGAGATATTATCCAAATTTCTATAGTTAAAAGCGTGGAATATTTTTTTGAATGTCCACAACTAAAAGTCTAGCAAAATTGCAAAAAATGTTTATAATAAAAAGTGTGAAAACATTTGCTACATATATAAGTGTAGCTTTATTGTAATTGTACACACTTATATATGTGGATTAATTTTTAAAATATTTGTGACACATATTAATGTAGCAAATTTATTATCTATATAATAAAATGTCCACAATTGACCATACCGTAGCAAAATAAGTGCGGAGTATAGAGGTATTTCGATATTGGTTTGGAAGGATCCGAAATCAAGATCCCAGCGACAATTATTGTGTTTGGTAACTTTTTTGAATGGCTTTAAAATATGTTAATACGTCTTGAAACAAGGGTTTCAGCTCAAACACCACAAGGGTGGTGGTGTGTTTCAGATCAGGAAAAGAAGATTCAAAGTATGAAGTAAACCAACTAACTAAGATGATTCTTTATGTTGGATTTATAACTTCTAGCTGATGCGTTGGTTTGTGTTTTGTGAAGGAACAAGAAAATGCAACCCGCGCGTTGCAACGGTTACTTCGATATTATACTAATCTGTCAGAATGAACTTATTATTTGCCTTAATTTGATTTTTTGTATCGAAAAAGTGATATGAATTCACATCTTTTTGTAGTAGACACAAAAGATTAAAAAGCTATATATATAAGCTTTTCAAGATATTTGATATGTCACAAATTTATGGATTTCATTTTCATTATTTTGATTTTTGAGAGACGTTTAAAAGTGGGTAGAAAGTTTCTTCCATGATAATTTTTTTTTGAAATTAAAAATTCTAGATTTAAAGGGTAAATTGTCATATAAAAAAAGGTAAGAAAATTAAAGCTTAAAAACCTAGTGAAAAGAGTTCAAACCGAACCCTCAGCCTGTACCTTAACAACAACGCATCTTTTAGGCACGCCATACCAATATTTATATTATAAGCAAATTACTAAAAGAAACCATATAGATATTGATTATACCAAACTGAACTTTTTTTCTAAGCTTTACCGAAATAACCATTTTGTGTCACAATCATGCCTTTTCTTCTCTTTCCATTTTCTTTCACCATCATTCCTTTATCTTTTACAACTTCCATTGCCCACAATCATTCCTTTATCTTTTACAACTTCCATTGCCCACAAGATATCTTTTACAACTTATATGCAATAACTGCCCTCAACAAAATAATGTCAATCTCAAACATTTGGCTTTAGAGTTTAGTGAATAAGTACTTTTTTAAGAGTAGTTGATCTAGAATAAACACATTATTTGTTAATGAGTTCCATTCACGACAGTATGAGCAGCCATGAATTAAAGCATCGCATTGACATTCAAATGACTGTATTCATAAAATGAAAACCAGATTATCATATCATTTACAAACAATTTTCATTGTTGACCCGAGTTTATAATAGAACTGTACTCTTTTTATGAACCATATCCTCTCCAAAGCAATACGTCAAGCCCTCAAAATTTCTACAATAATATAATCAAATCCAATCTCTAACGATATAATCAATCAGATGATAATCAAGAGACTAGGATGGAGACCAGCGTCATTAGGTTTGGTTTGTAGAAAATTTCTTAAACATAAGAACAATTAACTAGCCCACGCCCAGGCAAGGCCACGCCCAGCCCAGACCCACATCGCCTCGCCTAGCATTCAAATACTTTACAGCTTCCACAATTAGCTTCCACAATTAAATGCCAAAAACTACCCAAGTCAACTCACCCAAATAACAAAAATAACATTCACTCCCTCATTCAATTCCCCATCTTCCTCTTCCTCTTCCTCTTAGGCGATTGTTTGTTTTTTTGCACTTAGGCGTGCTCTCTTTTTGTGTTGTGGGGTTCTCACTTTTTTTTGGCACAATGGCTGCATGTTCGGTAAGTCTCAATCAATTCCATTCGTAATTAGTGGGTGTGTCTACTATGTGTTTGATAAACATGGGTTTAACATGAGACTTGATTTGATTTATATGAAAGTGGTCATTGAAAGTTTATAAACATGGGTTTAACATGAGACTTGATTTGATTTTTTTTTATTTGGGTTTTAACGTGAGACTTGATTTGATTTATATGAACGTGGTCATTGAAAGTGTATTATTTGATTTATATGAAAGTGGTCATTGAAAGTGTCTTTAATTTTTTTTTTATTTGGGTTTAACGTGAGACTTGTTTTCTACAATATGTAATTATAATAAATAACTTTAGATTTGTCACAAACCTTAAACTAAAATCCAAAAGCAATTAGTGGTCATTGACATTTTTGTTGTTTGTTTTTTTGTTTTGTAGACTTATGCAGCAGAAGTCACCATTCATAGTCGTTTTAGCTTGTTGAAAAATTTTAGAACCATGCATGGTAGAGATATAGTTGTACGTATGTTTAGGAATCATTGTTTTGGTGATTGGTTAGATGTACCGTATCTTGATCAGGAACCTAACTTAGTTCACTGTATGCTTCTTAGACAAGAAGAAGTTAATGAAGATATTCATAATCAATCTCATATGTTAAGGTTTAATGTAGGTGATTATTATTGCAATTTTGGCCTTAAGGAATTTTGTCTAATGACCGGTTTAAAGTTTGGTGCCTATAATCTTAAAGACTTTGAAAACAAGCCTACTCCATTAGTACAACGTATATTCCCTCAATGCCAAGATGCAGTAACACTTTTGGACCTTAATACATTATTTGACGGTTATGATTTTTTAGAGTTAGAGGAGCAGGATGCCCTTAGATTGTGTTTAGTCTTTTTTTTTTGAGTTTATATTGTGTGGTCGGGAACCTAAACATGAGGTTCAAACCTTTTTGTTTGCGTTGGTTGAGGATCTCGATGCATTTGATGATTTCCCATGGGGATCATATTGTTGGGTTCCAACGTATTACAGTTTGAGAAATGCAGCTTGGACACATATTCCTAAACATCTTAAGATTAATGATAGTAAAGTTAGAAACCGTAAAAAGAAGGTACTTAGGGAGGATCAGGGGGATGAAGAGATGGATGAAGGAAACGGGGATGAAAAAACTGATGAAGAGAAGCTGATTAAGTATACTTTGTATGGTTTTATTTAGGGTTTTAAGATATTTTTTTTAATTTATTTTTTTTCCTTTTTTTTGTTTTTTTTAATATATGTTTAATAATTTTTAGCCTTACAAACTTAATATATTTTTTAGACATGGATTCAAGAGGTAATGCGCGAAAGTAATCGGTTTTGGATAAAGGAGTAAAATGTTGTACCTAGGGGCGTCTCTTGGCGTGTTAGAGTCAAGTTTCTTAGAGAGCATTCGGATTATTTTTTTGGCCATAACGACAATGATGTAAGTTATAACACATTAAAACTCAAATATTGTTGGTATATATTTTTTTGTTATTATCATAATTGTAATTTTTTTGTTGCACATAGTTCCAACAACAGGAACTATCTATCTGTGAGACAGCTCTAGAGCTCAAAGATCCGTTTTGGATAGCTAGTACACAATTTTTTGCTAATGCAAAGCCCAATGATGTTTTACCACAAATGCCGTTTAAAAAGAGGCTACATAGATGGAAGCCAACACGATTGCGAGCTGCAACAAATGGGCCACAAGCTCCATCTACTACAAACAGACCACCATTGCGAGCTACAACAAATGGGCCACAAGCTCCAACTACTACAAACAGACCATCAGGTCCACCTTCTTCAAATCGTGATGGTATTATTTTACAAAAAGTTTTTGACGAGATTATTGAGATGAAGAAAATCATCGAGCCGTGCCAGGTAATTTTATTAATAAACTTAGTTTAACTATGTTTCGTTTTATGATTTTAGGCACTATTGACTAATGTATACTTATTCAATTTACAATTTAGCAATTTCCTGCATGGGTGCAACGTGTGAAGGATCTTGAGTTTATACTTAAGCAGAATACAAAGGCTCCGACAAAGACAAATTATAAGGTCGATGTAGATGATCAGATTGATACATAGGTTCGAGGTGAAGAAGCTTTTGATGTTGGGAAGGATTCTGGTTTTAGGTTTGATATGTCTCAAGATGCGGGGAGTTTTGATTTTGAGAATGCCGGATGGTTGAATTTCGCTCAGACCCCCTCGGAACAATTACGTGTATTTAGCTCACTTGCCCCATGCGAGGATATGGTAAGACTATATATATTGTTTTTTAGCATGTATCATCTTCATATATGTTAATTTGGTTACGTTTAATATTTTTCAGTTACCCTCTCTACATATCAATCATGAGACATCCACCACTTTTTGTGACCCGTGTCAGTCACCATCCGTGCAATATTCTGTTTTTCAAAATGTTTCATCTTTTGTTGATATGGTATGTCTATTTTTTAACTTTCATATTATATGCTATTTTTTAATCAACCAATAATAATAATAACGTCACTAATATTAACGTCACTAATATTATATGTTGTTTTTAACTTCCATATTATTTAATTTTTTATAGTAGGTTAAGGTAGATGTACCAAAAGAAAAAGAAGCACGGGTTAGGAAGAAGTCATCAAATCTAGAAGATCCTTATACCCAACAACCTCCAACTACTCACATTCCCAAACCCCGCAAAGGAAGAAAACAAAAACAAGATCCGGTGCATACAGTCCCACGCCTCCCAATCTATCATTTACCATCTCACGTAGTTGTTGGGTTGAATCAACAAAGACCTCTTGTTACTTCTCGTTTTCGAGAGTACTATACATTAGATCATTGTGATTTTGGTGCTTTCCCGTACCTTAAGAATTTTAGGGTTCGTAAATGTTTTTGGGATAGCATGGTATGTCTTAATCTCCCGAATGGTAATGGTTATCTCGACGATTCGGTATGTCTATTTCCTAAAATATTTATATATAAAAATATACAATTTGTTTGTTATTTATTTGTATATCTTTATCATTTTTTATAGCATGTTGAGGCATACGTGAGACATTGCTTCCACAAGTTTGGACATGAAGGTAAATGAGCAGGATGCAATTCCTTTTTCATGATATATTTGATTAGAGGTGATGATAAGGCTGTGAAATTCGCTAATGGAACATGGTATCCTAAACATTGGAATGATTGTGAAGACGTACGTATTTTTTATTCACCTTTTTCATGATATATTTGAAATATTTCATCTTTTTCTTTTATATACCTTTGTATACTAACTAGTTATATATTTTTTATTTTAGATATACATGCCTATTTTAGATTCTACCTATGGTCATTGGTATCTCTCGGTATTAAACATCCCTTCTGGAAGGTCCACTTCAGATACAAAATTTAGACATCATTCAAATTATTTAAGACATGCTCAAATTTCAAGTTTTTCATACATTATTCACATCTTCTTGATACATCTCACTTCTAATATCGAAATGGATACGAGTTTAACAAAAGGAAAATTTAGATTGCGCATTGTTAACGATGATCGTCACTCTAACGTTCTTTTATAAAAAAAATGACTTATAGTAGTTTTAGGCAATACGTCGGGAATAAATTTGCTCTAGATACTAGCGGGGTTATACGTTTATGTTAGCCTTAATAGTTTTATTAAAAGTGATGGTCATTCACGATTAGGAACTTTGTAACGTGTGTTAGATATCGTGATAGAATAGTCAACGGGCTCGTGGATTGGGCTAAGCTAAATGGCTAATAGTTATGTTAAGCTAGCCTTTTATTAAGTGTAATCCAATCCAAGTCCACGAAAGCCCAAAGAAAGCCCAAGCTAAAGCCTTTAGAGTTTTATGCCTCTTGTACTATAAATACCCCTCAAATGGTCATTTGAGGGGTGTGATTGAAAGTGTGTGTGTGTGTGTGTTTTTCCTTTGAAGCAATATAACATCTTATTGTTTCATCTTCTTTCCTTTATCTCTCTAAACACATACGAATTCATATTCAAGTCACCAAGTTCTTTTCTTTGCTTTCTTAATCTTTACGCATATATTGTATGTGTAACGTGTTCTTATTCTAAGCTTGGTATTCGTGTGGTAAAGTTGAGTAAAAGGGCTTAACAATTGGTATCAATCGCCTAACAACGGTTTAGGAGTGTTTGTGTTTGTTTTGAAGGGTTACGCATAAAGCTCACGTTTTACATATTTGTCACGCTTAAAGCTTTAATTTTTGCACTCAAAAATTCAAGATTCTTGTGGTTTAAGGTTTATTTGGTGCTAAAGTTTCAGTTTTTTGCAAAAAGTTTGAAGCTTTACGTGTTTTTCTTCATTTTTAAGCTCGTATTTGGTTTATTGGTCATTTCTACTCATAACTTTTCTATGCACTTTGGGTGAAAAAGGTCAACATTTTTGGGTTATTCGAGTGTTTTTAAGGCTATCTGGGTAAAAGAAATCATTTGAATCGTTGGAAATTTCTTACGAGTAGAAGTTAAAAAGTCAAAACCCTAGTTTTCTACTCGTAACTTTTTGGTGAAGAATCTTCGTGCTATAACTGTTACTCAGTGCTTCCCTCACTTGGATAAGTGTGTGGAACACTTCGACTTGTGGATATCCCTTACGCTGTGACAGTGTAAAGGATTTTTGGTTTTTAACCTAAGTTTACGCATAAGCATAAACTCTTACGAGTAGAACTCTACGCATAAGATCACACTTACGCGTAAGGTTTTACGACTAAGTTTTTTTGTCTACGCATAAGCCTAAGGTTTCTACGCCTAAGGTTCCTACGCTTAAGGTTTCTACGCATAAGGTTTCTACGCATAAGCTTCCTACGCATAAGATCCTACGCATAAGCACCAGATCCTACGCCTAAGCCATCCTACTCGTAACTACATCCTACTCGTAACTACATCCTACTCGTAACCACATCCTACTCGTAACTTCTTTGGTCTACGCCTAAGCTCTTTCTACGCCTAAGGTTTAAAAAAAAAAAAAAAAAAAAAAAAAAAAAAAAAAAAAAATTGGCGGGAAAACTTGAGTAAAATTAAAATTTTTGAGGAGACTAAACGTTCAATTTTTACGCGAGATTCAAATTTTGGTTTAACTGTGAAAAATTTGGTCAAAAATTCAAATTTTTGGGCCTAAATTCAAATTTTTCGGGTCAAATTTGGCGTGAAAATTGTCATAACTCAAATTTTTCATACGACCTTAGAATTGATTTTTATAGTGAATTTCAAATTTTGGGCGAAAATTTTTTACGACCAAGGTTACGAGTACGACTTTCAGAAACACCTCAACCGAGCTTAATCTTCATCAACCACAACTCCTTTATCGTTGAATCGATCCAACATCAACTTTATCAGATCATACCTTCATCAATGGCAACTCAACAAGACATTCATGCAGCCGGTGCCGAAAACCGACCTCCTATGTTGGCAAAAGGTGGTTATCTTCAATGGACAAGTCGAATGCTCCGCTACATCAAGACCAAACCTAATGGCAAACTCATGATTAAATCCATTCAGGATGGACCCTTCCAGCCTCGACAAGTCCATGTCCCTGGAAATGCTGATGCAACACCTCCCATCCCACCATCCTCTCATCTTCAAACTGAATCAGAAAACACTGAAGAGGATCAGAAACAAGTCGATGCAGATGACATGGCAATTCATATTATCCAACTGGGTTTACCAATAGACATCTTTGCTGCGGTAGATAGTTGTGAATCTGCTTTTGATATGTGGGAACGTGTTAGACGGCTATGTTATGGAACAGAAATTGGTAAACAAGACATGGAGAACAAGCTGCTAACTGAATGGGAAAAGTTTACATCTACACCAGGAGAATCCATTGAATCCTACTATGGAAGGTTTTGCACTTTGATGAATGAGCTTATCAGAAACAAGTTGGCACCCAGAACAATCGTTCAAAACATCAAGTTCCTGAATAATCTTCCAGAAGAATGGGGACGATATGTCACTATTGTCAACCAAACAAAAGACTTACATCAGGTGAAATTTGATCAACTGAATGATTTTCTGAAACAAAACCAAGCTGAAGCGAATGAAGTCAGGAAAGAAAGATTGGCAAAGAATCATGATCCATTGGCACTTATTGCTAAGACTCAAACTACAGTGATACACAACAACAAGCTTCATCATCCTCCAACAACAACAACTTGAAGCAATACATTCCACAACCACAACAACAATTCTATCCAGATCAACAATACCAGGAACAAGGAATCACTGATCCTGAAACTGACCCAGAAGCGACCTTACAACAGATATTTTCTTTATTGGATAAAGCAGTTAACAGTCGCATCGGTAATCATGCGGTTCCGTATCAGGGTAATCAGTCGGGTCAGTATGTTGGAAATCAGATGGGACAGAATGTTGGAAATAGAGCAGTGGGTAATCAGAATGGCAATGTTGCAGCTCTAGTCTTTGGGAATTATGGAAATGTGAATCAGGGTAATCAGATTAAGTGTTATAACTGTCAAGGAGTGGGTCACATGGCAAGAAACTGTCCTACTAAGCCGCACAAAAAGAATGGTGATTTTCTTCGGAAAGCTGCTTTGTTAGCAGATAAGCAAGAAGCGGGGTTACAGTTGAGTGCTGAGGAACATGACTTTTTCGCTATTATGGATGATTTGGAAGGCCTCGAGGAACTCAATGTGAACTGCATCTACATGGCAAATCTTCAGGAGACTAAGTACGACACTGACTCTGACGCACCTCCTGTCTATGACGCAAATGCAGTATCTAAGGTACCAATCATTGATCCATGCTATAACAATGTCATATGTGATGTGTTTATTCATGACGAACAGCATTATGTGACGCCAGCACCTACTTATGATACATACCTGGACAATCCGAGTTGTAGCAATACTAACTCTGAAACTCCAGATGTGGATTCTAGTGGAGGCTGTGTGGCACAAAATACTGAGACTGATGAGGAAATACGTGCTTATGTTGAATCTTTAATCAATCAATGTGGCATTGAAGTTGAGAAAGTAAGAACGGTCAATCGCGAGGTTAAGGCCGCGAATAAAAAATTGACCGCTGAGCTTGAGAGTTACAAGGGGAACGCCAAAGCTTATGAATTTCATACAAACAAACTTTCAGAATTAGAAATTGGTTATCGAGATTCTGTTTTAAGAGAAAATCAATTGCAACTAAAGTATGACACACTTGATGTGAATTTGAACTTGAAAATAAAATCTTTAAACAAGGAAATTTTTGATCTAAATGACCAACTTTCTAAACAAAAAGCACTGTTTTCTGATCTTGAAAAAGAGAAGAAACGGTTGATTGCTGATTTTTCAAAACGAGAAGATTCTCTTCTTGATGAAATTCTGGATAAAAATGAAACTATCAAAAAATTGGATAATTTGCTTCTTACAACGGGTCATTCCGCTAAAACAAACAAGATGCTTTCTAATCAAGCAAATCCGATTTTTCACACTTCACATAAAATGGCTCTTGGTAACAACCCTTCTTCATTTCTCAAGAAAGCTCAGAAATCTCAAAATGTGTTGAACAATGGAAAACCTTTGCATGAACCCATAATTGTTCGTGATTCTCTTGAAACGTTGGAACTATCTGAGGAGAGTAGATCAAAAATGAAACAAAAGAATCCAGATCTTAAACCGATTGATTATAACAAATGGAACAAAATTAATGGATCTACTTTTGTTAATCAAAAAGAACAATCAACGTTTTCCACCACACCAAGTGTTTCAAACAAAGTGTCAACACCAGTTTCAAAACAAGTTTCGAAACCAGTTGTAGTTTCCAAATCTCTTTCGAAAATCGAACAAATGTCTTCAAACAATCCTTTTAACACAAGTGATACTAGAAGCATTTTAGATGACGTTAAAACTAGAATTGGGTATCTTCAAGAGACTGTTAAAACTAAAACCAATATTACAACAAACATCTGGTTTAATAGTTTTGATAATGAACAGAAAAAGTTTTTTGAAACTCTAATTGCCCCTCAGCTGAATGCCATCAGTGCAAGGGTAATTCATGTTGAACAAGCACTTTTGAAAGAAAAAACTGACTTTGTCAAGGACCATAAATCCCTGGTAAAGCAAGTTAATGAAAGTTTTGAACACATCAAAGTTTTTGGAAAATCTAAATGATTCTCTCTTCGAAGATGTTATGACTACCGATATCATGTCTATTATTTTACAAACATATTCTGTTGAAGATCATGAAAGACTACAGTATGAGACCTCCGCAATTGTTTCAAAATATGAAAAAGCTCTTGAAAAACTTGAAAAAGAAAACGTGTCCTATTTTAAACAACTTGATCGAAAATCTGAGGAATGCAAGTATGACAAACTGTCGTATGAGCGTGCCTACAAGGACATGCAAGAGCAAAATGATCTTTTGAGAGTTCAGCTGGAAATTCTAAAAGGAAAGGCTGTGGATACTAAGTTTGCAAAACCACTGACTGAGGAGAAAACAAATGTTCCCAAACCGGTTTTCAAACCAAAAATGTCTATTTCTCAGTTTCCTCCAAAAGTCAATGAGAAAAATGATTTGTCAAAAACAGTCACTCCACAGACTTTGCCTATTAAAAAGAGAATTATCAAAGGTTTTGAAAAACCTATTTTTGATAAAGAAAAAGTGATTACACCTGGCATTTCTAGGAATAGTACACGGAATGTGGCCAAAAATCCAGTTAAAGAATCTGTCGGTTCTAACAACATGGTCAAAAATCACTATCTAGAAGAAGCTAGGAAAAAGGCACAGACTCGAAAAGACGGAATTCTAGGTGCAACATCTAGGGCGATGAATTCTACAAGATTTCAAGGCACTGCTAGTAGTAGTAAACCATCACCTAGGAACACTCTACAAAAGACTAGGGGTTGGCTTGCATCTAAGAGTAGTTGCGCAAAAGAAAATGCCATGCCCTTAGAAAACAACACTAGGAATTCTAAGTCTTTTTCGAACAAGAATCAATTTCCAAAAGACTGTAGTGACAAAGTTAAAGCTGCTGTTTTAAACAAGAATATTGAATTTGTTTGTACTACATGTAAAAAATGTGTCTTTTCAGCTAATCATTATGCATGTGCCTCACAATATCTCAAGGAAGATAATTCTCGTGCCAAGGCACAATCCACTAAGACACCAAATAGAAACAAGCCCGTTGATAAAAAGACAAACAAACAGACACCTAATAGGACGATCTCTTCAGGACGTAGTTTTTCTAAAAATGAGTCTTCCGCTGCATCTGATAAGAAAACAACTCCTAGATCTTACCTTAGGTGGATACCCACGGGAAAAGTTTTCAACCAAATAGGTCTTAGATGGATTCCCACAGGAAAGATTTTTGATACTTGCACCAACATAGATAATAGTGAAACTCATCAAGTTAAGGAAGTCAAAACCACTACAACCGTTGATAGTGATCACCCTCACCGTGAGGAATCTTGTACTTCTAACACTGTTATTTGTGAAAATTCTTCTTCTTTGGCTGCAGGTGAATCAAATATCTCAGAACCCAGCTAATCAGAGGGTTCCAATTCTGTAAAATCTTCTTCTTCATTTTCTCTATCTTCTATCTTTGATTTTCCATTTCTTTTATAAAACCAACAAAAGCAAAATAAAAAAATATAAAACTTTCAAAAAATACAAAAACAATATAAAATCAACAAAATCCAAAAATATTTTTCTTACGATATGTCTCTCGTATAATCGATATTCTGTACGTTTCTAGAAATGTCATTCAACAATGATACAGGCATGTACAGATGCTTGAGCGAGAGTTCTTTAAATGTTTTCAAAACATGTCGTTTCTCAAAAATTTCTTCAATAATGGCTTTCGTATACTTCAGTACGAAACCCGGACTTCAAATTAATGGCTTCTGGACACATTAGTTCAGGTCCCGAGCTTCAAAGAAAGGAAAGTGCTTATCAATATCAAAGGTTTTAAATATTTTTCAAGCACTATTCCTAAAAACGATGGCTTGTAAGTATTTCCGCTTGCAACCCGATCTTTAAAGAAAGGAAAGTGCTATGCAAAATCAATTTTCATAAATATCGAGCACTTATCCTAAAACAAATGAAGATAATTCTACTTCAATATCTTCAAAAGATTTTTTAAAATCTTCATCTTGCGTACCATTGATTCGAAATTTTTCAAAAAGATTTTTCACAATCTCTCACATTTGGTACCAAGATAACTCCCTCTAAACCCTTAATTGAGTCTAAATTTTCTGTATGAAAAATATGCTTTCGTTAAGGGGGAGTATAAAACCAAAACTGTTCCAAAATTCATGCTCAATCAGTTTCTCTCCGAATGCTTTCCGAAAAACATATCTTTTAATCATTTTGTTTCAAAAACATCATGGATATGCTATTTTTGAGGGGGAGAAACGTGATTAAAATGTGATCAGAAAGGTTTAGTGATCGTTGTTTGAATCTCAAATGAGCTCGACTCAGTCGAAACTAATGAATTGACGAGGAATAATGTACCATCTCGAGAAACTTTCTATGTACTTGACCAGGACGGGTAATAATTTCAAGCTAGTTCTCTAGTGATGTAAACGTGTCTCGAATCGGTCTAGTTCATTTAAAGTCGATCAATTCAAAAAGTGCGAACTCTACCCTCTCTGTGCAGATTTCAGTTAAAACTTATAAGCACATGTGAAGGGGGAGTGTTTCTGAAAATATAAAACTCTCGGAGTGTCTCAATCATGTTTTCTATCATAATCACTCTGAGAGATATTCAAGTAAAATGGTTTTATGGCAACAATAGGACAATCATGGAGTTATAAGGTGACTAAGGATAAGAAATCAGTCCTATGATCCGCCAGAGCCGGAGGGATCTACCCAAGGACATCACATATAGTTTATAACTAGAAGTCCTTAGGAATGATTGAAAAAAGGAGTAATGTGAGAAAGGAGAAAGAAGGGGTTGAAGAATTAAAAAGAAAAGTAAAAGAAAGGGTGAAAAGAAATAGCCCTCCATATTCAACCTTAGGGCAGAAACCGGATTCAATTCATCTGCTACTGGTTGTCACTAGATGACACTGGTATTGAAGACCAAGACGTCATGGACCCAGTGACGCACTGCACTAAAACCTTCTAGCCACTCAATTCCTCTCAAAAGGGATTTGTTTCATTCTCACTGGGAACCCTACATAATCTATCGACTTTCTCTTAGAGATCGTTGGTATTGAAGAAGGAGACCCTCTCCCTAGTCTCCGCTCAGGAAAACCAAAAATGCACTATTTGAGTCTAAAGCCACGAGATTCATCAAAAGATCTCATAGGAACACTTGACATGACATCGCTTGTTGTTCATCAATAAGGACACAAGTGATATATTATAGAGTCCTACACAGATCTTAGCAATCTGCCAGAACATTTATGAGAAGTTTCACATTTGTGATCTTCAGTGATTGAATGGAAACTCCTGCCAGGGTCAACATCAAACAGCCCTGACAGCAGGTCACTTCGGTAATTCTCCGTGGATTACGCTTAGTGTGTCTCAAACGGTCTATAGTCGTGAGGTGATGCTTCGGTGTACCTCAGCGACTCATCTGAACTGTAGATGTACTTCGGTATATCGCGTTATCTCACTTGTGGGACTCCAGTTCAGGAACGGCCTCTGTGAGAATTAGAGACGTGTTTTCACACTATGCTGTTAACACCCTCGAAATTCAAACTTGTAAGTGCCGGAATCCGATTATTACTAACCTGTTTGTATGTTTTCTTCTTCTGGAAGCTCCGGAGCGGATGGATCGTGCAGACTCGCCACATGCTCATACCAACAACACATGAAAGTTCTCATCAAAATCAAAGGCAACTCAAAGTTAAAGATGATTCTTCATCTATGTCAAAGAATCTACAAAGTGTAAAGACTCGAGAACTTCATCATTGGAAACTCAAAGTCAAATAGAAGTGTGAGCATGGTGGAGAAAGACGTGGAGACACCTAACCAACGAAGTTGACAATGGCAGACAACCACATTATCTGATCACAAAGCATGATGGAACAAAGAATTAAGACTATTCAATATCTACACACAAAGTTCTTGCTCGAGAAAAGTAAAGACCTAATCAAGTGGAGCATCGTTTGAATGACCACCCCTTAGGGGGAGATTGTTAGCCTTAATAGTTTAATTAAAAGTGATGGTCATTCACGATTAGGAACTTTGTAACGTGTGTTAGATATCGTGATAGAATAGTCAACGGGCTCGTGGATTGGGCTAAGCTAAATGGCTAATAGTTATGTTAAGCTAGCCTTTTATTAAGTGTAATCCAATCCAAGTCCACGAAAGCCCAAAGAAAGCCCAAGCTAAAGCCTTTAGGGTTTTATGCCTCTTGTACTATAAGTACCCCTCAAATGGTCATTTGAGGGGTGTGCTTGAAAGTGTGTGTGTGTGTGTGTGTTTTTCCTTTGAAGCAATATAACATCTTATTGTTGTCATCTTTCTTCTCTCTACCTCTCTAAACACATACGATTTTATACATCAAGTCACCATATCTTATCTTAATCTTTCTCTTTATTTACGCATAACAGTTTGGGTTTAACGTGGTATTCTTGTGTTCATAACGTGGGTATTTGATAAGGTTGGTATATCTTTGGTCCTAACAGTTTATCATACCGTCTTCCTTCTGGTGACCAAGTTTACGATATCAACGACGATGCAGAGTTGAGGTATTTCATAAATTTTATTTTATCTACAAATAAAGATCAAATGATATTGTATGTCAATCAGTGTTATCAAACACCACATTTAGATCCTTATCATAGTCAAACTGGCCAACCTTCCCAAACATTTCCATCTCAAACCAATTATCAACCTTGTAAGAATTTTCCATATTCTCAAAACATTCAACATTCTCAGTATTTTCAGCTTTCACAAAATCTTCAGCAGCATCAAAATTTTCAAATTTTTCATAATATACAATATACTCAAAATATTCAATATTCTCAGAATATTAAATATAATGAATATATCCTATATTTTGAAAATCAACATCATCCTCAGACTGTTGCCAATGGCTACATCCAACAGTATGACACTCAATACCAAAGTTACAACACCCAAAATCAACGATATTTCACTCCACACCATGAAAGCCATTTTAGATCTGAAGCTGATACTATAATAGAAGAGGATGAAGATGATAATGAAGACGATAAAGTTGAAATTGGATATAATCCAGACATTGATATTGATGATGAAGAGGAAGAAGAGGATGTTGGTGAAGTTCAACATGAGAAGAGACAAAAATGTTTTAATGACTGGAAAAAAGATACTTTTAAGCACATGACAGGAGATTTTTTAGCAACACCAATTTTTGAAGCCAAACCAAGAAACTCAAAAAATAATGATTCTTCAAAACTTGTTTTTTTAGGATGTTGGTTTAAATCAAAAGATGAATTTGTATTGAAAATCAGTGAAAAATGTTTTCTAGATGGTTATGAATTCAAAGTTAAAAGAACAAATCCTGAAAAATTTAATGTCTATTGTGTGGTGGAAAAATGTTTATGGAAAATACATTGTGGAAGTTATAAGGGTAGTACGATGTTTGTTACAAAAAAATTTGTAGACAACCACATGATCTTCTCCAAACCGTCAAGTTTAATCACTCAAGCCGGCCACTTGTGAATGGCCAACCGTAACAAACTTAAAACAGCTCAGAAGCAAATGCAATGAAGTCCTGAAGAGTATAGTGTTTCCCCGGGTCGTTAAGTCCCAACGAGCCGTGCGAGAATAATCAAACGTGTAGTGATCGAGATGATTTGAATGGAAAAGAGATATGATTGATTTATACCTAAAGAAAAAGCACATAAACTACAGGGGCTTAAATGCAAATTAAAGAGAATTAAAAAATATTCAATAAACGCTATCACTATTTTTACAATGATGTTTTTGTGATTTTATAAAACAAAATGACTTAAATAAACTTAAATTACCTAAAAACGTAACTTAAAATGAAAGCGTACGTTATTTATAAAAATTATGCGAGTGCGCAAGCAAAAGCGTAAAATTTAAGAAATAAAAATCCTACAAGTGTAAAAACAATTTTCTTACCTATTATATGACAAAAGAAAATTTTAGGAAAAAGCCGGGTATTTTTCCGACTCTTAAATTATTTATTACGAATTAAAAACCAAATAACACTAATTAAATTATTAAAAATACTAAAACATTTTGTAAAATTCTGAAAAATTCATAGAAAGTACTTTGAGTTATGCTGGTTCTAGGAAAAATAAGAAAACATGGGGTTGTTTTGAAAATAAGCTGCCTAATAAGCTAAAAAGGGCTTATGAACAAAACTGCCTAAATGATACTTAAGTATTTGAATGTGCATAAAATGAACGAGACAAGTCCCAAGGGCAACTGGTATCCAGGTACTTTCCAATCACTCTCCAAAGGGGGAGGTCTCAGGTTCGACCCCTGCCTCTCCCTTTTTGCACAATCATTTTTTTTTGGAAATTTTCTTTTGGAGGTTGAAGATGCAATCAAAATAAGAAACTTTTGTGAAAACTTTGCTTATGAAAAACACTCAATAAGCTGTTTTCACAGCTTATTGTTCACTGGTTTGGATAGAACCAAGACAACACACCACTGTTTGGGTTTTTTAAAACACAAATAAGCAACCAAGCTAAGAAATAAGCAATGGGTAACTAAACAGGCATCACTAAAATGAAAATAAGCTAGGAACTAATAAAATAAGCTAAGTAAACAGGGATAAGCAGTTGGGTACAATTCACACTAGGGAGATCCTAAACTAGCAAAATGGAACATAAGTATAAGAAAAGCTTGAATAAGCATATACCAAACTGAGAACTAACCTATTCTATCCTAATTATACTAATAAGCTAGCAGAAATCCTAATAAGCACTAAATAAGCTAAAATTGAAAGACTTGAGTGACCTGTTGTGCAGACTGCAGGCTGCAACAGCCTATGGGGGCATCTTTGGAGCTTATTTTAAATAAGCTAGAGAGAGAAATAGCTTGTGAGCTTCTAAGCCTAAGCAGACCACCTACCCAACTTGCTTTTGCCCCCACTATCTCACCCAAATAAGCTGTTAACAGCTTATGAATAAGCTGAGAAAATTTTGGTTGAGACTGCAGGCAGTGCACAGGGCAGTGGGTTGGCCAATCCACCCACTTTGACCCAATGGCAGACACCTAAAAATATTTTTCTGAATTTTTTTTCTTTTAACCCAAAATAGACAAGCTAGCAAACTAATGATTTTTATTTTTTATAATTTTTTAACTTGACTAAAACTACACTAAAACTGTTATACAAAAATTTGACAAATTCTAGTTAGAAGAAAATTTTGACTTTTTCATTCCTTGAAGGGTGGACTAAAATGAAGTTTGATCTTAAACTAATGACTGAAATTGTAATGTTAAGTGGTTATAAGGCTTAATGAGACTTAATAATCAACTTATGCACCTAACTCTAAGATTGCTCTAGCCTAAACAGTCCTAATACTAACTGCTATGGAGATTAAAAGGAAATTGACTTTCAATGAGTAAGTATGCAAGGTTGTGACTGGAACTTCCTATCTATGCTTAAAAGAGATTCACTCAACTGATTTTAACAATTGGGACAGTTTTGAAAGTGAATAACTACTTAAACCAAACACCCCTTCAAAGTGACTACAAACAATTTTTTTTATGAAACTAAGATGAGTTTAGGCTTAAACTGAATTGATGTAAAGATTTTAACAGCAAACTGAACTTGTAAACACAGTGAATCCAGGATGTAACCAAAAACAACTTTGACTTCTGAATTTGACTTATGTTGACTTTTGTTGACCATACACCATATTTGATTGAACCTGTTTTCCAAGCTATTCAAAAGCTATAACAAGCTTAAGTTAACATGGTTGAGCTTAAAAATAAGCTAATAGAAGCTTTAAGACAAGAGTTTGAAACTAAATTTCTCAACAGTGAATGTGAAATTATGAAACTTGAATGAAACTTTGAATTAGGACTTAGACTTGATTACAAATACTGAATTAACTTAAATTCAATACATAGAAACTGAAAAATTACATTTTAAGATTTAAACTAAGACATTTCTATAAAAACGACATACATTGAAATTGAAAACTAACTACTACCCACTTCCTTCTCTCTTCTTGCTTCCTTTTATATGCAAAAGGTCTTTCCCACTTGTTCTGAGCAAGTCCCACCTTCTTTCTTGGCCATTGGATGTCTTGAGGTGATCTTGGCCACTGATTTGGTTTTTGGCGGGAAAAGGGTTTATGCCAGTTGGGGGTTGAGTGCAAAAGGAGAAGGGGCATTAAATGCTATTTGGATTGTTAGGAGAGGTGGAGGGTAGGAGTAGGGTGTGATGATGGAGGAGGGGGGAGGTGTTGCAGGCAGGCGTGTTGCAGGGGTGATGATGGAGGGAAAGAGGGAAACCCGTGAGGGGGTTTGACCCAATTTGACCGGTGTTTTAATATTAAAAAGGGGAGGGTTCAAAATGGCAGGGTCAAATGGAAAGGCAGGGGCCAATTTGGTTTGTGACAGGGGTCCAAGGTCAAAAAGGTTTAAAGGGTATTAATAAGGACTTGTTTTGCCATTTTCTGAAAATACAAGGACCACTGCTGCCATTTTCACAAAGTTGCTCCAAGGGACCACAATTGACAAGTTTCCATAGTACAAGGACCAAACTTGACATTTTCAAATTTCCAAGGGCCATTTTTGCCAATTTTTAAACTTGAAGGACCAATTTTGTAATTTCTCAAAACTTTTGATATTTTTCACCAAAGGACTAATTTTGACAACTTATGATTTAAAAAGGACCTTTGGTGATTTTTCTTTTGAAATTAAGTGCTCATGGACTATTTCTGACAATTTTTGAAACTTGGGGGACTGAAACTGCCAATTATGCAAACTTAGCTCATTTTTCATCTGATTTTGAACATTTTGCATCTGAAACATATAAAATGCAATTTTGAGATATTTTCAGTATTTTGATGTATTTCTGAGCATTTTTAAACGTTTTGCAGTTCAAATTTAACCAAAAATGATGAGTATTTACACACTCATCACCACACTTGTCCAAGAACCATAACACGTCAGCATCACAGAAATGCTAACAAAGCATTAATTGGTTACCTTATCAAAGAGCAATTAGCGGATCCCAATCGGGAATATAAACCAAAAGATATAATAAAGGATATGGTTGTTCGTTTTCGAGTCAATATTTCCTACCAGCAAGCATATAGGGGGTTGCATAAGGGGTTAGAGATGCTTAGGGGTGGTCCTGATGAATCTTTTGAGAAAATGCCTTATTATTGTCACAATTTAGAAAAGAAAAACCCTGGCTCTGTGACAAATATAAAAGTTGACAATGAAGGAAAATTTGAAATGCTGTTTATTTCCATTGGTGTTGTGGTAAGTTATTAGTTAAATAAATTTTCAAAAATTCGCTTTTTTTTTAGCTAACTAAAGTCATATTTTTCATGTTGTCACATATTCGTAGTTTTCGGAATCATTTAAGACCAATGATCATAATCGATGGTGCTCACTTTAAAAGTGACTTCTACAACGGAGTCAATCTTCTAGCTGTAGGTATGGATGGTAACAACCAGATATTACCTATCGCTTATGGTATTTGCCAAGGTGAGGACGGCCCCGGATGGACACGGTTCCTTGAACAGTTGAAGTTTTGCATCAGTGAAAAAGGTTTGACAATCATATCCGATCGACACCCAGGGATCATTTAGGCTGTTAAACAGGTTTTCCCAAAAGCTTTTCATGGTTATTGTTGTCGTCATTTAATGAAGAACGCCGACATAAATTCTCAAAGATTCAAATCTATATATTGGAAGATGTGCAAGGCGTACACGATCCCTGAGTTCGGCAGTTACATGTCCATGATAGAGGTTGCTAGACCTAATGCATATAACAAACTTAAAGATGCACAATATTCAAAATGGTCTCGGGATCATTGTGTTGCTAATCGTTATAATTACCTAGCATCTAATAGTGCAGAGTCCGTTATTTCATTAACCCGGAAAGCTCGTAAACTTTCAGTTACAATTCTCATGGAATTCTTTAGAGATCTACTACAGAGGTGGTATTACGAAAGGAGGGAGACAGGAGGTATTTTTTTTACTATCATTTCAAAATGTGTTATTATCGAAATGTTTTTATATGAAACACTTAACTGTATAGTATTTATTTTTAATTATGTAGATGATGGTGAAAATGAGCTTACACCTTGGGCAGAAGCTAAAGTGGCATTTAGAATACAAAAAAGTTATTCCTTAAATGTCTTCGGTATCAATGTTGATAGATACCAAGTGGATGATAAACATGCAAGCTATGTTGGTGATATAAGCAAACGTATTTGCAGGTGCAGGAAATGGCAACTTTCAGGCTTGCCTTGCAATCATGTAATAGCTGTTTCAAGATTTCTCAATATTACCTATTTGGGTATTTGGGCAGAAAAATGGTTCATGAAATCTACATATAGAGCAACATATGAAGAATCAATTAATCCAGTCGGTGATATTGAAGCATGGGACACTCCAGCTTATGTCAACCCTATTTTACCTCCTTACCTAGGTAAACGTTCAGCAGGGAAACCTAAAAATAAAGATCGTATCCCATCTAAAGGAGAGATGCGAAGAGAACCATATTGTACTCGATGCACAAAAATTGGGCATTCTAAAGATAGATGTCATGAACCTACATCTTCACAAAGATCGACATACGACATCTTTATGTAATTGTTTGGGTGTTATTGAAGGTTAATCAAAAAAACAATATCTTTATGTTTATTGAAAAAATATGCAACTTGTGATTGATGAATCTCAGTTATATGTTAACTAAAAAATAATTGCAATTTGTAATTGAAAAAACAATAGTTACTTGTTGCAAAAAACAAGCTTAATTGAAAAACAACAAACAAGTTATGTTGAATAACGAATGCAAATAACATAAAATTACATTGACTCCTAACCTTCTTAGAGCATGAATAGTGGCTTTCTTTGGAAACTTACACATTCCTACCCTTCTTAGAGCATGAATAGTGGGTTTCTTTGGAAACTTTGTCTTTTCTTTGGTATGATCTTTGTATGAGTGAATTGGTATCTTGTAATGTAAACATTAATTAGTTTCTCTTCAAGTGTTATACATGGGAACATGTAACACCGGATATCAGTATCAGTGATCAAAGGTAGCAAACCATCTTCCAAAGTATTATTCGGTTTTTGAAAATAAAAATATCTAGGTGTTTTTTCATCATAACCCAATTCCCTTACAAGTTGATGCAATTCATCCATGCAAATGTGTTCATATTTAGAAAATCAACATAAGCGTAAACACCCTCGTCGAAGGTGATACAACCAAATTTAGTAGAGAAAATACCATAGTGATGTAGTCTAATAGAAAAAATTAGTTCATCTTCATCACCATATTCACCGTATATTGCTTCAGTGAAGTTGTACTGACCTTCAGATCTCCATTCACGAACAACCATATTCTAATGAATATTATGAGTTTTGAGTCCATACAATGAGCAACATTTATTGGTTTATGAGTATTTATAAGTAGAAAAAAGTAGAAAATGATTTCACCAAACAAAAAAAAGATAAAAACTGAAAACTCAAGCGCCACGCCCAGCTCCACCCTGCCACGCCGCTGTCACGCCTGCCACGCCCAAGCGCCACGCCCAAATCCACCCTGCCACGCCCAACGCCCAGCCTAGGCTGCCACGCCCTAGCCACGCCCAGGCTCCACGCTGCCACGTCCAGCTCCACGCCCAGATCAAGCTCTCGCCCAGGGCACGCCCAGAACACGCCCTCACTTCTTGCTGGTTTGTATCACGCCCAAACTCACGCCCAGGAAATTCGTTATACACGTGTACGGTTTAAAACATATTCTGGTAGAAATCTAACGTATAACATTCAAAAGTTAATTTTTGAAAAATATATAGGTGAGGTTCATTTTCAGAATCTAACGCAGAAAGTGTTCATTTAAGAAATTTTCTCTTATATTATTCTTTACCAATTAAGAGTATTCACAAGAGAAATTTGATTTTTAAAAGGATAACCCACTGTTCATCTACAATGTTTACTCTCACAATATTGCCAAAAGTGACAAATGTTAATATTTAATTTTAGGATGCGTTTGGTATTCCTCTATGAGAATGAATGAATGATAGTAGTAATGATTTTAAAGGTGCGTTTGGTTTGTTGACGGGTTTAGAGATAGATTTAGATTTGGGAAAGGTTTGAAAGAAAAAGATTAGAGAGAAAATATATAATTATTTTATATAAATTAATATTTTATAAGTTGATTTGAAATATGTATATATCAATTTTAAATAAAATATAGAGGAAAAAACAGAAAAAGACAAACAATACACAAAAACGTGTGGCTCATATTTGTTGAAGAGTTGTTATTGTTTGAATCCCACCAAATTAATGCGTTATGGGTTTTTAAATTTGATACCATTACTTGAATTCAAATAATCATGACAAACAACCATTTTTTGATATCATACCATTCCTTTTTAACAAAACCCATATAACAAACATGCCTTAAGTGTTTAATTAAGATGAGGGCTCATATTATATGGGAATGAAATATTGATATTGTTCATACTCCATAGGAGTTCAAAAGAAGAGGAATGAATCTATCATAGGTGAGTGACCTATCTTATACCGAAATCGATACCGATTGTGATTCATGGCATTATACCAAACGCACCCTTAGAGATATAATGTTTGTATTTCCTGTAATGTTAATTCGCTACTACATAACAGGTCATTAGCGACAGATTTTTCCGTCGGAAATCTCTCGGTAACAGTTGTTTCCAACATATTAGTGACGGAAACAGGTTGTCGGAGAATTCATGGTCGGTAATTACTATCCGTCGGAAATCTGTTGAAAACACTGACTTAAAAAACGCGCAAGAAATCCGTTGGTAAATTTCTCGTCGAAAGTCTGTCGGTAAACTTTATATCAGATATAAGTCAATCGGAGATCCATCAGAAAAATACTAATAGTTTCACTCACTAAAGCTCGAATGTGTTTAATCCTGCATCTAAAATAACTAAAAAGAGCTAATAAATAAGATGGATAATTCAAAATTAAAAAGATCCATCACGAAAATTTAGCATTCAAATTAAAAAAATTGTAGTCAAATCAAAATGCAAATCGAAGAATTTTTAAACATTCAAGATAAAACTAGTGTATTTAATCTAAATATATGAAATGATATGACATTATACAACTAAGGAGGAGGGCCTGAATTGGTAAACTTCTCTAACACCGAGTTAATATCATTCATCCTTTTTTGTCATTCTCTCTCTCGAGCTTGTTCACGAGCATTTGCCTCACCTTCTCGTTGTTACGAGTGTTGTTACACTTGATGCTCCACTTGTTGTTGAACCTGAATTTGCAATTCTCTTTCAAGCAGCTATTTACTCGCAAAAGTTTCCTTCATGCGCTTAAATATTCTATCACACGGGCCAAGCAGTTAAATAGTTTTTGGGAATAACCTAAAATTCTGTTATCAGAACGGATCTTAAGCTAATTTACACAAACTAGTTTATAATTACCTAATGATGTCATCTTCCAAAGCTAGGAAAAGTTAAGCTAATCTATATAATTTGTTGAATTGCTAAGAGCCAAACATTGTACTTGTAAGTATGCAAATGTCATAAAGTGGTAAAGTTGATTTGAGCTACATAATCAAGTATTTCTAAGTAAGGTAACGTCATAAGTTTGCAATGTTCAACATTAGACAACAAACTTTCATGCCAAATTTTTATGTGCTTATTAACTAGCTTATTTAAGTTATGGCGTATATTTGACCCCAACCAAAACTAAAGGACTAAGGGAGTGTTTGGTTTAGCTTATTTTATAAACTAAACTACTTATTTACAAGCATGGTTTTAGTAAACATTATCTAAAAGTGAATTAGCCAATAAACAAAACGAATCATTACAACAAATTAACTAATTATCAAAACATGTAGTTAAAATTAACTATCTGTCAAACACTCAAAGACCAATTAACCTAAGCTTTAAATATGAAAACACACGTGATATACTTATCGCAAATTATAGCTCCAACAAAACTAATTCCGCTAATCTGCTTATCCGATTATTCGACTCCCATGTCAATCAACCAAACACTCTGAGACCATAACAACATAATCCATTCACAACTTCAAACATCATAATCTCTCTCTCTCTCTCTCTCACGCACACACACACACACACATATTCACATAATCGGATCCATTCACAATGAAACCATAACAACTTTGTAATCAATATCAAAACAGGAAATTGTGACAACAAAAAACCATTAACACTGAAATTAGAGAAAAATAAAACATTCAAAATTAGGTAAAAATAAGATAACATGATGAAATTTGGGCAAAATTGAAGTGTAATTTGAATGTGATGGAAACTTACCTGATTATATGGAATTGTTGTTTAGATCGGATTGTGATTTGAATACTTAGTTCTCGTTGATTATATGGAATTAGTTAAATGTGATTTGGGTGTTTTGATATTTTTGGGAAAAATCTAAAAGTGTTTCTGGTTTTAGAGGGAAAAGCTAGAGCATAAGAGCGAACAAAAATAAATGAGGATTTTAGGGGAAAATCTGAAAGTGTTTGCGACATATTAATGACGAGTATGCACGATTGTTAGTATGGCGTCGGAAAGCCATCGGTAGGTTAAGTAAATTTGCGACGGAAAATTGTTCGTTAGAAAATCCGTCGGTGAAAGTCAACTTTCTAGTATTGATTAATTCTTACGAGCTATAGTAAAAATAATGTTGTATTCAGTAAAGAGCAATATTGTATCTTTATAATACAAAGTACGTGTTTAAGTTTTTGACTCTTTTTGTTACAAAACAAATAGATTAAGGGATTTCAAATACGTTGAATTTAAATTCGTATGAGATTTAAAAACCAACTATGTGAACTTTGTTTAAATAAACTTAAAAAAAAGAACGTATGAAAATATCAACAGAAGCTCATATAAACCTTTAAGTTAAAAGCTACTTTAAATAGCAACAAAACATCTGCTTGTAAGTTTTGTTAGGCTGCGTCCTAGGAGCACAAGGTGTGGGCTCGCCACTCCAACGTGGCCTTCTCGCCATCGTTCGCCACTGTACCACCGTGCTTTGCCATCGCTCGCCACTAAGAAACTCGTCGTCTATACGACGAGCTTATTTCATGACATTTTGAACGTTTTGTGGGGTACTTTATTGAATATAAACAGTAATATTACTGTTTTAATATATATATATATATTAGGGATCCAGTGAGAAGTAAATTAAAATAAGAAGTGGTGAGAAGTGACCAAAACCACGCATTTGAGATGCAACGACTTGCATTAGATGCATTTCTATTCATATCGATGCAACATCTTGAGTTTCGTAAGTTAATTTGATGTATAAATGGTGCAAATTGATTTTCATTATCTCGGCACATGTAGAGGAACAAAAAACAATAGAAATCATGAAATGCATCTAATATACGTATATGCATCTGATTAAAAGCTAGAAAACACACTACGATGTGTTATAATGCATCTAATATTATAGGGATGCATCTAATTTAGGTTGGTGCATCTCGGATTTGAGGTTATAGTTCTTCTTATTCCTTCTTATTTTAAGTAATCTTTTTATTATATATATATATATATATATATATATATATATATATATATATATATATATATATATATATATATTATATATATATAAGGCATTTGGCATTAATGCCACCTCAATGCCCAGTAATTGTTTTCCATGCCACATAAGCATTTTTGGTCCAACTAAGCAATTTATTAATCCACCTAAGCAATAGTATATAATTTTCGGATTTAATGTATAAATTATATAAATTTTTAATATTTTTTTTGTGAAATTCGATTTTTATAAAAAATGACAATGGTGAGATTTGAACTTGGGTTGTTTGTAAGAGTAGCATTAATAACTTGTGTGTTTACCACTTAGGCAACAAGTTATTTTGATAATTATGTTGCATTCTATAATATATAAATAGCTTTATGAATTTCGAATTTAATAAAAAATTTAAAAATCTGTATTGTTTTAGGATTGTGTAATTTCGTATTTTTATTTATAATTTTCGAAATTTAATTAATTTCGTATTTTTATTTATAATTTTTGAATTTTTATTTATAATTTTGAATTTAATAAAAAATGACCATTGTGAGATTCGAACTTGGGTCGTTTGTAGGATTAGTATAAATAACTTGTGTGTTTACCACTTAGGCAACAAGTTATTTTGATAATTATGTTGCATACTATAATATATAAATGGCTATAATTTTATAATCTATAATTATAAATCTATGCAACCAATTATGTAGGAGAATCCCTACAACTTAGGTAACTCATTATCTATTCGTGATTCATTATATCATTTTTTTTCCGGGTTCAACTATTTTTCACTTTTTTTTCCTCAAAACCCTAATATGCTCCGTATTCATTCTTCGGTTGTTTTGAGTATCATTAGTTGTTTTTTATATGCATGTTAAACCAGGAATCCAACGTGGTCAAAAAGTGTCAACAGTTAATACATGTTTTATGATTTCAATCATGTTTTGGTAAATGATTGATGTTTTGCTTAGGATATGGTAAACATACATCAACGGGATAAATAGGAATGTTTTAGCGAGTGATGTGCTTGGAATAGACCTCATGTGATGATTAGCGCGTGGCGCAATTGATCAATTTATAACGGCAAAACAACTTAGATATTCAAGTATTTATGTTTTATTATCTTCCGAGATGGGAAAGGCTTTCTTAACTGAATAATATTCCTTTAGTTAGCAAGCATCGCAAAATCCGTAAGTGAATGATGAACTATGTCCTCGCGTGAAAATTAATCAAGGTCCAAAGATATTGACTAAGTATGTTTGATAAAGGCATGCGCTAGATGAACCATCGTACACATATGCAAGGTCTAGAGAACACAAGCAGGTCTCTTTTTCCTCAATCACCATCTGTTAAAACTCTGCATTTTTTCTTATTCGTGTTTGTGCAGATGTACCAAGCTGAAATCAAATATTTAGCTTTGAAATTAGAAGATAAGAGCCATACATTGATGAAAGCCAAGGAACACTCTTGCATTTTCCTCTTTATTTATATTTTTTTGTTTTTATTAGTATATGATTTATATTCAATGTTTATTAATCTCTAGCTAACTACATACTAATTAATATTGGCATAATAAGTATCGATCAATCTTAATTATTTATATGTCTCAAATTAAAGACACGTGTGTTCAATTTATTGCACAAGCTTCATGTAGATATGCATAGCAAAGGCTACTCATATTTGATAAGTTGTCAACATATATTTGCGTTTTAACAACAAATTATTCGACAATAGTTTTTAATTGGCTTATCATTTTATTAAATCTGCAAAGATTTTTTTCCCAACCACGTATAATATTAATTATGTTATGTTAGATTTAAATCTTGCTTTTTCTAACTCCAGGCTGAGTTAAAATATTCCGATATACATTATGAGCACCAACAAAGTCATGGTACTATTCTCAAACATGCAATCGTCTTCAATGTATGCCATTTTTTATGGTTATCTCTTTAGCAATAAGGTAGGTGCTCTTCTTAGCGTACAAATGTAATATTTGTCAATATGAAATATTAGCGTTTAGCTCATAGAGTGCGAATTTCTACACTGAAATGCAGGTATATTTTTATTTATCTTTCTAGCAAATAATAGTGATTAAATCTCTCTTAGCATTCTCTACTTGCAGATGTATTTGCGAGGCTCCTTGGGTTGGCCCTTATTTAAGTAGCTCTTCCTCTAATCTTCTAACCCATCTTCCTTTTCTTATTCTACATTTGCTTCATCTCCTTTGTGTAACAAAAATGGCGAAAATATGCATTCTTCTGCTATCCGCTATCTGTTTTCTATTTGTTTATGCGAATGCTTTTACAACTTTGGGATGGAAAAGAGCTCATGAAACCTTTTATGGAGGCAGAGATGCTTCAGGGACAATGGGTATGTTTTTTACTTTTAGCTAAAATAACTTATAATGAGTAGCAACATTTTCCGGTGTCATTGAGTACTGCTCTTTTCAATGATGAAGCTGCTTGCGGCCAGTGCTATAACATCATATGTGATTACAAGGCGAACTCAAAGTGGTGCAGGAAAGGAGTGTCTGGGACCATCACCGCAAAAAAACATGTGCCCACCTAATTTACGCACAAGCTAATGATGATGGAGGTTGGTGCAACCCGCCACTTGAACATTTCGACATGGCTCAACCTGCTTGGAAGAAAATTGGCATTTATGCTGGTGGAATCGTCCCCGTTATATATCAAAGGTCATACCTCCTTTTCTTTTATCTATTACACATGCTTAAAGTATGAAGCGCCACCAAGTCTTACAAAAATGTTTGTGGCACAGTACATACACCACCTTCATTCATAATTTATGACACTAATTGCCATTCGTAGCACTATTGTTGTTTGGTTTGGTTGATTTGAGAGTACCATGTAAGAAACATGATGGAGTTAGATTTACAATAAACGGAAGAGACCACTTTGAGTTTCTTTTGATCATTAATGTTGGAGGGGTCGGAGCAGTTCAAACTATGAAGGTTAAGGGGTAATAAACCGGATGGTTGCCAGTTCTACAAAGGGAAAAGACCCGTTCACTGATGCTCATTTGCTCTGGAGAAGGAGCAAACCTCCAAAGGTTCCCACAAGATACAATCTGACGCGCTTTGCTATTACTTTGAATGAGCTTACCCCTGGACTGAAGGTGAGAGCTCAGTTGCTAACCCGCACATACTTAAGGAAAGAATCGTATCTGTAGTGAGGGCTTTCAGATTTCGTGAAAATGGTGTATTTTCAAAGCATTAAGCACTTAAATACTTGCTTATTTAAGTTCTTATCTGTTTACTTTTTAATGCATAAAAGAGCCAATGTTGCCAATTCATCTCAGGTATGTACATCTGAGGATCCATTGTTGGCCACTGATCTTACCGAGGAAATTCGCTCTACTTTAAAAAAAGGAAATATCTTTGGCAATCAGTTGGTATGGATACGACCAGTTTTGAAGCTAAAGCTAAGAATACACCAAAGTGAGTATTCAACTATGTATAAATAGGTTTATTGATATCGTGATTTTGTTTTCTAGTTACTAAGAAAAATTGTGTGTTTTGTATAGTTTTACAAATAGGCTAACTCATATAAAAGAGAACCATAAGTTCCAGAAAGACAGTAAAGAAGGTCACAAAGTGGAAATTCTAGCCATGGGACTTCGTCACGTTGTTACAGACATTAAAGACCATCTTAACCTCAAGTACATTTTTTTTCACTATTTCTTATCAAGGGGTGTTTAGATTTGTTTTTACAAACTGATTATCTGATTTTTGAGCTATATGATTAACTTTTGCATGTTTGAATAATAAGGTTTTACTTTAAATTATAGACATCAATTTAATGGTCACATGATCAGTTAAAATCAAATGTAAATAGTTATCTTTTATAATAATGATAATAATAGTACTAATACGCTTGATTTTAGTAACCCATCTGGTGATAATAATGGCAGTAGTGTTAACGGGGTTAATGTGTCGAGTTTGGCGAAACGTGTATTGTTTATATGATTTTACAAGACATCTTAAACTACAACACATGCCTGATTTATGTTAATGTTATTATAGGTTTTAAACCATGTTCAAAAGTTAAGAAAGAAGTCTGCACTGGGACCCACTAATTCAGTGGAGGTTTATTTTAGTTCAATGGATGATGACAAGTCAGTTTCTGCCGCAATTCTGCAATCCCAGGTAACTCTTAGTGTCACTATATACATAATGATGAATGGTTTATGTGGGTTTTGCTTTATCTTTAAAGGGTCAAACAAACAAAAAAACAGAAGTAAGGTCTCTCTAACCGTCATCTCACCATAGTGGAGGTCATGTTGACTTATATAAGCAGTTTTTATTTTGGCAATTTTGCTCATTTACAGATTTGAGAGTAAAATAATCTGAATCTGGTAAGAAGTTTGAAAGGGTATTTTTGGATTGTTTTATCAGTGCTTATTTGCTTATTCTGTGCATTTAAAGCTGATAAGCAATCTTACACACTCTCTTGATACCTGCTTATCTGTAAAGGAGATGAGCATTAAAAAAACAATGGATCGAAACACATAAATCATCCTGCCACCTTAATCTTCTACCTCTGATCCAATACACACTATAATAGTTGAGAAAAGGTTTCCACATGGCACATCACTCATGTGGCTCATCAAGTTAGCTTATTTGTAGTGTTTTACAAATAATTTTTATAATACCTCATTGAACCAATATGGTTAGCATTTTCTGTGTCTAAAGAACAAAAGATTCATCTGAGTGACATGCTCATCATTCTACCCATGCCAGTCCGTCAAAGGAGCATGTGTTTTTGGCCATAAAACTCGGCTTATTTAGGTAAGTTTTTTTTGTCTTTTTCGATATTAAAAGCGAATTTTGGAACAAGTAACTTTTTTTAGCTGCAAGACATTGGGTTGACTGAGAAGTGAGTATATCATGCATTTATTCATGGCATGATGCCGAAATAGAATGTATATAAAATTTCAAGTGATACTTCCTTAATTTTTTGAGTAATGAATCAACAAAACATCATATGCTATCATTTGTGTGAAGATAACAAGGGAAGACGCTATAATTTGTGTACAGAGAACATGGGATCTCGATACTCCTATGGCGTCTGAACAATTATCAACTTTGCTGTAACTTCTACAATGTCTATGGCTGTGAGGTATCGTTACAGTTTATTTTGCATAGTTGAATTGTTTTTAAATCATTTGAACGTCATGATACTCCCTTAATAGTATATGAAATTACAGATGAAAAAACAAATAAATGTTTATAGCTTATTCTGTTATCAACAATTCAACACACAATATATTAAGATAAACTAAAGATTTTAAGCTCAAATTCACCCACACACCCAGCACTACAGAAATGTGGGAATTGAAATTGAATGAGGGATACATGTTTTATCAGGCAAGGACATTTCTAAATGCTTCACAATTAAAAGCAATGTATAATAATAAAGCTTTGTGGTTTGTTTGTTTATTTATAGGTGTTAGTTCAACTCCTATTCTAGGAATTTTTGGCTATCTATCTTTAACTTTTGTTAATGGAAACATCTTATACTAAACCAATGTAAAATAGGTTGTTTGTAAATGAAAAAGAATAAAAGTTATTCATCTTCTTTAATTATAAATTGCTTGATAAGAAAAAACCTAAGAGAAGTTTAGAGAAGAATTGTCACCTATTAGCTGGTTGAAATTGTATATAATGTAGATTCAAGTATATATTATAAGATGATTTCTGTTAAATAAATGCTTACTAAGATACAAGTTTAGAAAACAAAGTAATCAAGTCGCTAATGAAAGTAAAATCTGTCAGAATCGGAACCATTTCCTGTATAAAAATAGAAACACCCTTCTATTCATCTTGGTAGTGCAACCGAACTGGACATGGTCTTAATGAATAGCCAGTAATCAAACATTCTAATGATTCATTAGAATGCTTCTGATTTGAACATATAAAAGATTTTTGAGGTGTATGATATTTTTCAGGTTAATGAATTTCACTTCGGTGGGAAACTACTATGCAATACAATTTACGAATATAATCGTCTGAATGAATATGCCAAATCAAAAAGACAAGATCTCGGTTGATGTTAATATTTAAAGCAAGATTGTGATCCATCTGAAATGTTTATTTTTTAGCTGATTATATTCATTTGAATTTTTTAACCATTTGACCCGTTAGAGATAATAAAACCCAAATCTACTCGTTCATAATTAGCCACCTTTAACCAAATCCACATTCATAGTTTTTTTTCTTTCTACAAGTGACACTCACTGTTAAGTGTTAAAGTTACAATTTCATTTTCGTGATGTACTATGAGGTTCTTTCTCACGTCTATGGGTGAATCTTGCCACATTTTTGGGTTAGGTTGCTTGGTTCGTCTTTTGTTTCATCTAATTGGGACTACGATTACATTAATAATCACATAATTTAAATAGCATTTCGCTCACAAAATGCAAACTTTCAGATATTATACTCATAGCAATTTCTATTAGTAGATGTGCCATTATTAACATATGAATATGTGCCATTATTATCAGGGGTTGATGAGTGTGTAAATACTCATCATTTTTGTACAAATTAGACTGCAAAAACATCTGAAAACACTAAGAAATGCATCAAAATGATAAAAATATCACAAATAAGTGTTTTATGTGTTTTAAATGCAAAAATATCAAAATCTGGTGAAAAACGTATCAAATTTGCATAATTGGCAGTTTTAGTCCCCCAAGTTTCAAAAGTTGTCAAAAACAGTCCCTGGTAAATCTAAATAAAGAAAAATGTTATTCAAGGTCACTGAAATATTTTAAATTGTCAAAAATAGTCCTTGAATAAATCTTTTGTTAAATGGCAGAAAAGGTCCCTCAACTTTCAAAAATGTCAAGTTTGGTCCCTGGAAAATTGAAATTGTCAAATCTAGTCCTTGTACTATTGGAACTTGTCAATATTGGTCCCTTGTAACAAGTTTGGAAAATTACAGGTTTGGTCCCTCTAATTTGGCAGATTTGCAATGATAGTCCTTGTCATAATAAGCCAAGACTTGTCAAAATTAAAATTGAACCCCTGCCATATCCCATTTGACCCCCCCCTGTCATTAGCCTTTTTGACCCCTTGGTCAAATAAAGTCAAAACCCGCCCATACCACCTGTCCTGTTTATCTTCCACCTCCCCTCTGCAACCCACTTGCCTGCTCCCTCCTCCCATCACCTCACCTTTTCCACCACCCTCATCATCATCAACCCCCCACAATAAATGCCACCCCCTAGTGCTAGTTTCAGAGCCCTATAAGTCAAATTCAGGTTTCCCGCCAAATTGATAAAATGGCCTAGAATACTCAAAACTCAACCATTGGTCAAATTGAAAGGTGGGATCTGCTCAGAGGACACGTGGAGAGCCATTTGAAGTATAAAAGAGGAGGAAGACAGAGAAGCAAAGTAGTACTTAGTTTTTTAAAATTCTTGTATGTCGATTTTCTTTAAATGTCTTAATTAGTTTTTAAAATCTGTAATCTTAAGCTTATTTGTACTAAGACTAATACATTTGATCATTGTAACTCAGTTTCAAAGCTTAATTCAATGGTTCATTTGTATTTCAAGTTTGCATTTTACTGTTTCAAATGCTAGATTCAAAGTCTTGAATTCAAGCTTCCAACATCTTATTTTTAAGTTCAGAAAAGCTTACTTAAGCTACTATAGCTTTTTGATAAGCTTGGAATTCATTTTCAAGCAACTTTGGTAAAAGGTCAACAAAAGTCAAACTTAGTGGAATTTAGGTTCAAGCAGGTTGGAAATGGAATGGGGGTGTTGCAGAGATCAATTTGGGGTGGAATTGGCTTAGTATAAGTGTAGTAATGGTTCTGCTTTTGGCTGCAATCACAGCTGGTAACTTGTGAGCTTTTTTTCTCTTTTTTCATTTTTCAAGCAGTTTACATTTTGAGCTTGTGTTTAAATCAGTAGTCATTAGCTATCTTAAAACTTGTTCAAGTAGTATAATTAGGATCACTAAAATCAGCTTAAGTGATTAGCATAAGCTAATTCATGAATAATCTCAGTTAAGAATGCAAGTTAGTTTCAAAAATGGTGTTTGGATTTGCTACTTAAACTGTCACAGAGGTTTGTTCAAGAGTTGAGGTCAGTTGTTTCATGGTTGTTAAGCTCATTTGAGCTCATATCAGTCTTTAAATTGTGCCTGCAAACATTGAAAGTCAAAATCAAACATAATCTATCTCACTGTCTTAACTGTTGTGAATTTGGATAATCAAATTCTTGTTTTGTGCTTGAAATTCATAGAAATAACTTGCATTAGTGTCATTTAATCATAATATAACATAATCAGTCCTCAAAGTAGAGTCAAAGTTCATTTTGGTCAAAGTTTCTTAACTGCTCAAAAAGTCAAAAATTGAAAATACTAGTTTTCACCCAAACGGGGTGATTTTTCTTGCACTCATTTTTGGCTCAAACTAAGTGAAACTTTGGGATTAAGAACTTCAACTGGTCAAGTTACTTATCATGATTTTTGTTAAATTTTAGTAATTTTTCTTAAGCTTCAAATAAGCTTATCAAACAGGGCTTAAGTGCCCTGTTCATAAGCTCAGTCAGAGCTGAGTTTTTCTCAGCTTATAGCAGCTCTTGCAACAAGCTCCACAGAGCTTTTCCAGGTCTGCTTTTTGGTTTGAAAATACTTAGCCAAGTCTAGTGTTAGTTCCAACTTTTTGTTTTCCTTTCCAGCTTATTGTGTTGCTTATGCTTGAGCTCAAAAGTAGCACCCTCACACTGTTTTAAGCAATAAGCTCAAATAAGTCAAATCTTTGCAGTTGGCTATCCAGAGGTTAAGGCTTATTGTTTCTTGCTTCATTTTAGTAGTTTTAGCATATTAATGCTTCTGTCTCAGTTTGATA
>BPTQ01000008.1:111724147-111776309 GCA_019973895.1 Chrysanthemum seticuspe | reverse complement strand
AGGGAGCTAACATTCACAAAACTAATTCTAAAGGAACTACAACCTTTGGAACTAAACCAGGCCTTATCTTTAATGGAACCAAAACTATTGGAACCAAGTAAGAACCAACCAAGACTAAGGCCAATCCTAAGACCAATTTTGGCCCACCACGGACTATTCATAATCGAGCCATCAAACCAAGTAAAACTCCTGCCATAACTAATGGAGGAACTAAACTTCATGGCCGATATCGTAATCGAAGTTTGCCTGATGGTAGCCACCGTCATGTCAACATCATACGTACTCCTGGTGGTGTTCATTGTGTTTGAAGTTGAAAGAAGTGAAGTGGTATACTACCACGAACACACTTTCACTGAAAGAAAACCAATCGTTCTTGGTTTCGGGCTTGTTATAGGCACTCAAACAGTTAGAATCGTAGCCACGATCTACATGAGTGCCCTCTACTTCATCTTCCAGGTCGTAATCTGAGTCATACTATACAGAAACACGCCTTTCCTGCCTGGACCCTGAACAAAAGTTACTAAACGTTCCGAAGAAAACACCAGAACGAGTTCTTTAACACCGATGGTAGTCCGTTTGAAGCTAATGCTATAGCCGGTACTTCAAATCAAGGAGGTAATCAATACCGTCCTCAAAATGAACCAAACTACCGAGCTAATACTTATCAGGCACCACCCGGTTTTAACCAGAATCCTAACCGGAATCAGAACCAACCAAGAATGAACCAAGGTTATCAAAACCAAGGTAATTTCTATTCCGGACCAAATCAAGGTTTCCAACATCAAGGAAATCTTAATCAAAACACTTACAATCGAGGGAATCAATTTCAGGGGAATATGAACCCTAATCAAGGGAATTCTGGCTATAACCAGAACATACGGCCTCAAATTATCCCTCCACCTCCTCCTGTATCAACATCTGATGAGCTTTTAAGGCAATTCATGAAGACTAAAGAGGAGACAAACAGGTTGTTGGTCAGTCAGATCGCTGAATTAAAGAAGTCTTTAAATGATCGACCCTCGGGCTCAGGTACTTTACCTAGCAACACGATCGCTAATCCGAGGGGCGATGCAAAGGCGATCACAACCAGAAGTGGTGTTTCGTATGATGGACCCGCTATTCCTACTACCTCTTCTTCTTCTCTCCCGAAGGTAGTGGAAAGTGAACCTGAGGCGACAAAGGACAAGGAACTTCCTACTAATAACGGAAGTACCAACAATGTCCATCCTCAGGTTGTCCCGAAACCCAAATCCAATCCAGGAGTTGTTTTTGAACCTCCAGTTGGTAACCCCAAATCCAAAACTTCTATTCCTTACCCATCACGTTTACATGAGCAAAAGCTCCGCGAAAAAGCCGGTCATCAAATGGAAAAATTCTTTCAAATTTTCCAAGAACTTCATTTTGACATAAGCTTCGCGGATGCTATCATGTTGATGCCCAAGTTTGCATCAACTCTCAAACACATGTTAAGCAGCAAGGAAAAGCTGTTTGAAATGGCTAAAACTCCTCTGAACGAGAACTGCTCTGCAGTTATCTTGAAGAAGCTTCCCGAGAAGCTTGGAGATCCTGGAAAGTTCCTCTTACCTTGTGTATTTCCAGGAATGGTTGAATGCTTTGCCTTAGCCGATCTTGGTGCAAGCATAAACCTGATGCCTCATTCAGTATGGAAGAAACTTTCTCTTCCGGATCTTACTCCTACATGCATGACTCTCGAGCTTGCAGATCGTACAATATCCCGTCCTCTTGGAATTGCCGAGGACGTATTTGTGAAAGTAGGAAAGTTCCATTTTCCAGCTGACTTTGTAGTTGTTGATGTCGATGCTGATCCACGGGTTCCTCTCATTGTTGGAAGAGGATTCCTGAGAACGGGCCGTGCTCTCATTGATGTATTTGAGCAAGAAATCACATTACGTGTTGGTAATGAAGCTGTCACCTTTAACCTTGATCAAACTTCGAGGTACTCCGCAAACTATGATTCTGAGTCGGTTAACCGAATAGATATCATTGATGTTGCTTCTGAAGAGTACTCTCAAGAAGTTCTTGGTTATTCTCATAATTCTGTGAGTGGGGATCCCACCACATCTTCTCAACCTATCATAGCCAATTCTACTCCTTCTCTCACTCCGTTTGAGGGAAGCGACTTCATCTTGGAAGAGATTGAAGCATACTTGGCTAGTGATTCTGTTCCATGGGAAATTGATCACGCTCCAATTGACATCAAGAGGGACATACTTCTCATTGAGAAATTGCTTAAAGATGATCACTCATCAACCCCTCTCACTAGTGATGCAATTCCAGAAGAGATTAATCACCATGAGATTAATCCGGAGGGAGATATTCTTATTCTTGAGAAGTTGTTAAATCAGGACACTTCTCCTCCACTCCCTCCCGTCAACCTTCATAACAAGGAAGTCAAGTCAGTTGAGAAAACTGAAGAATTTCCTGAAGTCGAACTTAAGGACTTACCGCCTCATCTCGAGTATGCATTCCTTGAAGGCGATGATAAATTGCCTGTCATTATTGCTCGAGATTTGAGTAAAGATGAAAAGACTGCTCTCATAAGGGTCTTGAAGTCACACAAGCAAGCAATTGCTTGGAAACTCTCCGACATTAAGGGTATCAACCCTGAATTTTGTACTCACAAAATCTTGATGGAGGATGACTTCAAACCAGCAGTTCAACATCAGAGAAGGGTGAATCCAAAAATCCATGATGTTATCAAACAAGAGGTTATCAAACTTCTTGATGCAAGATTGATTTACCCAATCTCAGATAGTCCTTGGGTTAGCCCTATTCACTGTGTTCCTAAAAAGGGTGGCATAACTGTTGTCACGAATGAAGAAAACGAGTTAATTCCAACTCGATTGGTTACGGGATGGCGTGTGTGTATTGACTACCGTAAGTTGAATGACGCCACCCGTAAAGACCATTTTCCTCTACCCTTCATGGATCAGATGCTTGAGAGATTAGCAGGGAACGAATACTATTGTTTCCTTGATGATTTCTCGGGTTACTTTCAGATCCCCATTGATCCACAGGATCAAGAGAAGACCACATTCACCTGCCCATACGGAACTTTTGCCTACAAACGTATGCCTTTTGGCTTATGTAATGCTCCTGGCACGTTCCAACGATGTATGATGGCCATATTCCACGACATGATCGGGGAAACAATGGAGGTGTTTATGGATGACTTCTCAGTCATTGGGGATTCATTTCAGACATGTCTCTCCCATTTAGCCAAAATGCTAAAACGGTGTGAAGACACCAATCTCTGTCTAAATTGGGAGAAGAGCCACTTTATGGTCAAAGAAGGCATAGTCCTTGGCCATAAGATTTCCAAAAATGGGATTGAGGTCGATAGAGCAAAAGTTGATGTTATTGCTAAACTGCCTCATCCTACTACCGTCAAAGGTATTAGGAGTTTTCTTGGTCATGCCGGGTTTTATCGTAGATTCATACAGGATTTTTCTAAAATCGCTCGGCCTATGACCCATCTTCTTGAAAAAGAAGCTCCTTTTATCTTCTCTCCTGAGTGCGTCGAAGCTTTTGAAACACTAAAGAAAAAGCTTACGGAAGCACCCATTCTAGTTGCCCCCGACTGGGATCTACCCTTTGAGCTCATGTGCGATGCAAGTGATTTTGCTATCGGTGCAGTCTTGGGGCAACGAAAAACCAAGCATTTTCAGCCTATCCACTACGCAAGTAAGACTATGACTGAAGCTCAAACCCATTACACCACTACAGAAAAAGAACTATTAACTGTGGTGTATGCGTTTGAAAAATTTCGGCCCTACCTCATCTTGACCAAATGCGTGGTGTATACGGATCACTCGGCTCTCAAATATCTCTTTGCAAAACAAGATGCAAAGCCGAGATTGCTCCGTTGGGTTCTCCTCCTCCAGGAATTTGATATCATTATACGTGATAAAAAAGGAGCTGAGAACCTGGCTGCTGATCATCTGTCCCGTCTAGAAAACCTTCACCAGGATGTGTTTGAGAAAAAGGAAATAAATGAAACATTTCCTCTCGAAACACTCAATGCGGTTTCTTTTCGTGGAGACTCTACTACCCCATGGTTTGCTGACTTCGCAAATTACCATGCGGGTAACTTCATAGTGAAAGGGATGTCAACCCAGCAGAAGAACAAATTCTTCAAAGATGTTAAACATTACTTCTGGGACGACCCCTACTTGTTTAAAATTTGCGCGGATCAAGTCATCAGGCGGTGTGTTTATGGACAAGAAGCTCTTGACATTCTCAAAGCTTGCCATGCTGGACCCACCGGGGGCCATCATAGTCCAAACTACACCGCCAAAAAGGTGTTTGATTCCGGATTCTATTGGCCCACAATCTACAAGGATGCCCACGAATTTGTCAAAGCCTGTGACGCTTGTCAACGTCACGGGAATATCTCACAAAGGAATGAAATGCCACAAAACGCCATTCAAGTGTGTGAGATTTTTGACATCTGGGGCATTGACTTTATGGGGCCATTTCCTTCTTCTCGCGGTAATAAGTACATACTCGTGGCCGTTGACTATCTGTCAAAATGGGTTGAAGCTAAGGCTTTGCATACCAATGATGCCCGAGTTGTTGTGAAATTCTTGAAATCTCTTTTTGCTAGGTTTGGAACTCCACGAGCCATAATCAGTGATCGTGGTACGCATTTCTGCAATGACCAGTTTGAAAGAGTCATGCAGAAGTATGGTGTAACTCACCGTCTCTCTACTGCGTATCACCCCCAAACAAGTGGGCAAGTGGAAGTTTCCAACCGGGGGATTAAAAGAATTCTTGAGAGGACGGTTGGCGAAAACCGTGCCTCTTGGTCGGATAAGCTAGATGACGCACTCTGGGCCTTCCGTACAGCTTACAAAACACCCATCGGGTGTACTCCATACAAGCTTGTGTACGGAAAGGCATGTCATCTGCCGGTTGAGCTAGAGCACAAGGCATACTGGGCCTTGAAGCATGCCAACTTCGATATTCAGACAGCTGGTGATCACCGGAAAGTTCAAATGAATGAATTAAATGAACTCCGTGATCAAGCATACGAGAACTCTTTGATCTACAAAGAAAAGACAAAGAAGATTCATGACTCAAAAATCAAGAACCGCGTTTTCAACGTTGGTGATCGAGTCCTTCTTTTCAATTCAAGATTGAAGATTTTCTCGGGAAAGCTTAAGTCCCGTTGGTCTGGTCCATTTACTATCACTAAGGTTTATCCTTATGGCACCATTGAGTTATCTCAGCCCGATGGTCCAAACTTTAAAGTGAATGGTCATCGGTTGAAGCATTACTTTGGAGAGGACATTCCCCCTGTGGTTGTCCCAGATCTACAAACTTTCCCCATGAACCAATAAATGCGGGGATCGAGTCAAGCTAGCGACTCGGGAATCAAAAACAGTAGCATGCCATATGGGTTGTCACCCATATTTCTGAGCTGTCTAAAGTTTGTTACGGTTAGCCATTCACAAGTGGCTAGCTTGTGTGACAAAACTTGACAGTTTAGCTACTTCTTTCTACTTTCTACCACCCTAGTGTGGGGGAGTTGCCCCACATGTTGTGTATATATAAGAGTTTCAAAAAAAAAAAAAAAAAAAAAAAAAAATCCTTGCTAAATAATGGCCTTAGTATTTCCCTTTTACGTTCTATGTTTCGACATAACCGCCGGTACTTTGAATATTGAGGGCAATATTCATTTCTAAGTGTGGGGGGGGAATTCTCACGAATTTTATCATGTAATTATACCGCCTAATTCCCCCATTTTTGGCCAAATTGTTTTTTGGAGTAAGTGTTTTGCACTTACTCAACTTATGGTTATCAATCCGCCATGTCTAATAAACAAAAGGATTGGCTAATCCAGGAGCAAACGGCTCTTGGTAAAGATATCTCAAATCCGTTGACGGCTTGCAATTTGCCCAAAATTGTATGGTATTCAGCTCACCATATCCTTAAAAATGAAGAGTTGGCTAGCCCGCAAGTTTATGGCTTGTGGTAAAGGCAGTTGGAAAACCATAATTGGTAATCAGCTCACCAAAGATATTTTATCTAAGAGTTGGCTAGTCCAGAAGCAAACGGCTTCCGGTAAAGACAAATCAAATCCGTTGGAAGCTGGTGATTTGCTCAAAATCATTTGGTTATCGGTGTACCAAGGTTCTTACTTGAACTGAAACATTTGGCTACTCCAGAAGTAATGGCTTTTGGTAAAGAGATGAAATCCATTAAATTTTTTTCAAAACATTGCTAGGGACTAGCAATATCTTAGTGTGGGGGATTGATGAGTGTGTAAATACTCATCATTTTTGTACAAATTAGACTGCAAAAACATCTGAAAACACTCAGAAATGCATCAAAATGATAAAAATATCACAAATAAGTGTTTTATGTGTTTTAAATGCAAAAATATCAAAATCTGGTGAAAAACGTATCAAATTTGCATAATTGGCAGTTTTAGTCCCCCAAGTTTCAAAAGTGGTCAAAAACAGTCCCTGGTAAATCTAAATAAAGAAAAATGTTATTCAAGGTCCCTGAAATATTCTAAATTGTCAAAAATGGTCCTTGAATAAATCTTTTGTTAAATGGCAGAAAAGGTCCCTCAACTTTCAAAAATGTCAAGTTTGGTCCCTGGAAAATTGAAATTGTCAAATCTAGTCCTTGTACTATTGGAACTTGTCAATATTGGTCCCTTGTAACAAGTTTGGAAAATTACAGGTTTGGTCCCTCTAATTTGGCAGATTTGCAATGATAGTCCTTGTCATAATAAGCCAAGACTTGTCAAAATTAAAATTGAACCCCTGCCATATCCCATTTGACCCCCCTGTCATTAGCCTTTTTGACCCCTTGGTCAAATAAAGTCAAAACCCGCCCACACCACCTATCCTGTTTATCTTCCACCTCCCCTCTGCAACCCACTTGCCTGCTCCCTCCTCCCATCACCTCACCTTTTCCACCACCCTCATCATCATCAACCCCCCCACAATAAATGCCACTCCCCCTAGTGCTAGTTTCAGAGCCCTATAAGTCAAATTCAGGTTTCCCGCCAAATTGATAAAATGGCCTAGAATACTCAAAACTCAAGCATTGGTCAAATTGAAAGGTGGGATCTGCTCAGAGGACACGTGGAGAGCCATTTGAAGTATAAAAGAGGAGGAAGACAGAGAAGCAAAGTAGTACTTAGTTTTTTAAAATTCTTGTATGTCGATTTTCTTTAAATGTCTTAATTAGTTTTTAAAATCTGTAATCTTAAGCTTATTTGTACTAAGACTAATACATTTGATCATTGTAACTCAGTTTCAAAGCTTAATTCAATGGTTCATTTGTATTTCAAGTTTGCATTTTACTGTTTCAAATGCTAGATTCAAAGTCTTGAATTCAAGCTTCCAACATCTTATTTTTAAGTTCAGAAAAGCTTACTTAAGCTACTATAGCTTTTTGATAAGCTTGGAATTCATTTTCAAGCAACTTTGGTAAAAGGTCAACAAAAGTCAAACTTAGTGGAATTTAGGTTCAAGCAGGTTGGAAATGGAATGGGGGTGTTGCAGAGATCAATTTGGGGTGGAATTGGCTTAGTATAAGTGTGGTAATGGTTCTGGTTTTGGCTGCAATCACAGCTGGTAACTTGTGAGCTTTTTCTCTCTTTTTTCATTTTTCAAGCAGTTTACATTTTGAGCTTGTGTTTAAATCAGTAGTCATTAGCTATCTTAAAACTTGTTCAAGTAGTATAATTAGGATCACTAAAATCAGCTTAAGTGATTAGCATAAGCTAATTCATGAATAAACTCAGTTAAGAATGCAAGTTAGTTTCAAAAATGGTGTTTGGATTTGCTACTTAAACTGTCACAGAGGTTTGTTCAAGAGTTGAGGTCAGTTGTTTCATGGTTGTTAAGCTCATTTGAGCTCATATCAGTCTTTAAATTGTGCCTGCAAACATTGAAAGTCAAAATCAAACATAATCTATCTCACTGTCTTAACTGTTGTGAATTTGGATAATCAAATTCTTGTTTTGTGCTTGAAATTCATAGAAATAACTTGCATTAGTGTCATTTAATCATAATATAACATAATCAGTCCTCAAAGTGGAATCAAAGTTCATTTTGGTCAAAGTTTCTTAACTGCTCAAAAAGTCAAAAATTGAAAATACTAGTTTTCACCCAAACGGGGTGATTTTTCTTGCACTCATTTTTGGCTCAAACTAAGTGAAACTTTGGGATTAAGAACTTCAACTGGTCAAGTTACTTATCATGATTTTTGTTAAATTTTAGTAATTTTTCTTAAGCTTCAAATAAGCTTATCAAACAGGGCTTAAGTGCCCTGTTCATAAGCTCAGTCAGAGCTGAGTTTTTCTCAGCTTATAGCAGCTCTTGCAACAAGCTCCACAGAGCTTTTCCAGGTCTGCTTTTTGGTTTGAAAATACTTAGCCAGGTCTAGTGTTAGTTCCAACTTTTTGTTTTCCTTTCCAGCTTATTGTGTTGCTTATGCTTGAGCTCAAAAGTAGCACCCTCACACTGTTTTAAGCAATAAGCTCAAATAAGTCAAATCTTTGCAGTTGGCTATCCAGAGGTTAAGGCTTATTGTTTCTTGCTTCATTTTAGTAGTTTTAGCATATTAATGCTTCTGTCTCAGTTTGATAGCTTGTGGTGATCATTTAGCTTATTCAAAGTGCTTATTAAGAAGCACTTACAACTGCAGTCTCATTTTCTTACACACAAGCATATGTTTTTCTATTTTTCTTAGATTCATAACATTATTTTAGAGTTTTCCTGAAATTTTCATAATTTTCTAACACTGTTTGCTATTTTTCTTAATTTAAATTAGTTTTTAGGATTATTTAATTAGCTTTTAATACAATTAAATCAGAAAAAGTTCAAAAAAATAAATTTTCATTTTTCTTAGGTTAAGATAAATATAAAAAGTAAAAAACGTAATTTTCCAGATTTTTCATAGTTTATTTTGTAATTTTTAGTAATTTAGTTAGTTTTTAATAGTTTAAAATTCATAAAAAATAGAAAAATAATCAGAAAAATACAAAAATAGTTTTGAAAATTCTCTTTTGTTATTTTAGATTTTTCCAAGTCTTAATTTTATTTTTCTAGGTTTATTTCCTATTTTCTTGTAATTTAGGTTATTATTTAATAGTTAAAAATAGTTTTTAATTAATAATAATTAATTAAATAGTTATAAAAATAATTTTCTTTTTCTAAAAAGTTTCTCATATCATTAGGTTTGTAAAAATATCATTTTCATATTTTTAGGATTAATATTGTGTAAGTTTCACGTTTTTATTTGTACGTCACGTAGTTTTAATTTAAGTTTTAAAATCATAAAATCAAAAACATCAGTATAAAATTAGTGATAGCGTTTATTTAAGATAGTTTATCTTTTTAATTTCCTTTAATTTGCATTTAAGCCCCTGTAATTTATAAATAACTCAAAATCCTTACTAATCACTATCCTTAGTGGTTATTCGACATCTGATTGTGTTAAACACCAGTCATCCTCCGTGGGACTTAATGACCCGGGAATCCACTGTATTCTCCTGATCTAAATTGCAATTGGTGTTTGAGCTGTTTTAAGTTCCTTACGGCTGGTCATTCACAAGTGGCTAGCCTGCGTGAGAAAACTTGACGGTTTTGCACCAACCAGGGGTACACACAATCTGCAACTAATTGTTATGAGTTTTTCTAGGATGGCTTTAAATCCACGGGCGTAATCATGAAAAAAAACAAGTTCCCATAGACAAGCTTCATGCTTATAAATTAAGTTCATATTGAAAGAACGTGACCAAATGTGACGCAAATAGTCTCACAGTCTACAAGAGGACTTGAACCGTGACTTGCCTTTCCTACTGAAGCACATTGCGCTATTGATTTTCATTCAAGCTCAAGTCTTTGAAGATTAAGAAACCATTTTGGTGTTTCATTTTGGCCTTTGTACCATGGTTTACTCATGAAACAGAGGGAGCATGTTAAAAGAAGCATTTTCAATTGGAAGGAGTGTATAAAAAACTTATATTAAGACTTTAAGCTATAAGACCTGGTTTGGTATGCATGTAACTTGGTCTCAGTTTTGAACTACATAGTGTAAAGAGTTAAAAGAACATCCATTAAGTTTAATGCAATGTTTTGAAACCCGGGTTGACCCGGCCGGACCGGTTCCGGGAAAAAAAACGGGTCAAAATAACCCGGGTTTTTAAAACCGGGTTAACCGGTTAGACCCGCCGGGTTTTGAGTGACCCGGATCAACCCGGTTCTTGAAACCCGACCGGGTTTGGTTTTTTTTAATTTTTTTTATAAAAACCAGGTTGACCCAGATTGACCCAGATTGACCCGGCGGTTGAACCGGTTGACCCGGTTATTTTTTATATATATATTTTTAATGGAAAACCGGGTTGACCCGGCGGTCAAACCGGTCGAACCGGTTGACCCGGTGACCGGGGACTCGACCGGGTTGATTATAAACCCGGTTTTCAAAACATTGGTTTAATGTTCTTACCCTCTTACATTAATACATCCCTTATGGTTTAAGCTACATAATTTTATATTTTTCGACATCCTATTTTGCTTCATTTGACCATCTTGGTTTGAATTTGGCAAGCTACATCCATTAACTGTATATTTGTCAACAACACTTCAATATACATTAAATTTTGTACGTACTTATCATTTGTTAGCATATAATGATAATTCAAGTGTATAATAAAGATATACTTAAATGTCTGTACTTCTCATTTGTTGATTATGGTTTCTTCATTACTTTTTCAATAAACAATTATGAGGTGTTACAAGTTGAGGTGTTATAGAGTTTGATTACCATTAAATACACCGACAAAACGACCAATTTTATGTACACTAAACCAAGCGGTATTGATAAAACTCTTAAGTTTTCCTACTTTCTAGACAATATTTGTACGCACATCTACATTGAAGGCAGTTGTACTTATCCTGTGTTCGCGAAAGATAGACCAAATGTAGTCTTTGCAACGGCACAAAGTTTTATTATTTCTTTAACATAATTTTTTCTTTTTATATATTCGTGTCACTCATTACATATTTTTCTATGGTTTTTTTTATCATGAGATAATTAACTTTATAAATACTCTTATAGTGTTCACTAAAAGGATTTTGGATAACCTCCCATTTGTCGTCCTACGACTACGACATGATAGAAGTTAGTCAACCACATATGACCAAGGTTACCGCATAGTGTTTAAAGGAAATTTTGTTGGAGTGAGTTTCGATTTATATTTTCCCACATAACCACACAATATTCAGAAATTGATTCTTTCGTTTATTTCCTCATAGCAAAGAGGAAAAGTATTTCATCAATAACCACTTGAGTTTTTGAGTCATGTATCACAAGTATCTCGAGACTCATTCCGCAACCAGGTATAAGTTAATGGGTTAATACAGATAAATGGGTGTCAAAATGGACGGGATGACCTATAACAATTTTTTTTTTGTTTTTTTAATTTATTACTCAATAATAATAAATGCGTCTTAATATACAGAGTAGAAACATCATATTAAAGCTTGAACCAGAAGAACAAAGGGATGCAGACACAACAAGTACCAGGAGGAATGGTTCCCGTTCAGAAAGCTCGATATGCACATACTGTAAAGATTCATTCAAGTGTTGGTTGTACCTATAGCTTATTTTTTTGTTAATTTAATTTTTTAATAATATTCATAAGGCTTCCTCGCCCAACGGACGGGCTATGCTTTGATACTTTGTTCTTGCGTACCACTTTCAAACTTTTTTCCCTCTCATATTCGATAATCATTTATTTATTTTTGTTCTTAATGCATTAAAAAATATTTGGTATGTTAATAGCTTATTTTTTTGTTTACTTAAGTATTTTAACGATATTCATAAGGCTCGCTCAACCATTGGACGGGCTGTACTTTGATACTTTGTTTTTGCGTACCATTATGAAACTTTTTTTTCTCTCATATTGATACGTTTATTTCTTTTCTTTCTTAATACCTCTGTTTTAAAATGTAATTTTTCTACCCTTCTTTCAGTATAATTTTTCTTAATACCTATAGTAAAATATGCCAACAATAAGTATAAGTCAGTATTTTACATTTTACTTTTTAGACATGTTTATAGCTTTAACGAGGAAGAGCTGGATATGGTGAATTCAGTGATGAACAAGATTTTCAACAGGGCTAATCCATTTAAGCAAGTAACTAAGAAGTCTGAATCGGTTAATGAAAGAGGCGACCCAGTAATTTTTCTACTTCCTTGATTATATTTAAATTTTTTGCAGGTCGGGAGTCTTTTAAAATTCAATGAAGTTTCTAAACAATTGAAGCCTGCTTGAAAGCAAATATTTTATTTTTCTCATAACTTTCCTGGATGGCTTATGCTTGTCTTATAAACCAAAAGAAGTCACTGATTTTGCCGAAGGTGCAAAGGCGATAGATGAATTTTGATGTTTAAAAACCATAACTAATTAATAACATATTTGTTTTTTAATACATTTTCATTATTTACAACTTTACAAACATACATAAAATTCATAATGTTGTAAAAATTATATATGATGTGTTATTAACCATTCACGCAAACCATACAATTATTTATAATTCTTCACAAAAAAAAAAAAAAAAAAAAAAAAAAAACCAACATGTAAAAACCAAAGAAACAATTGTTTTATATTATTGTTTGAAAATTATAAAAAATGTATTTCTCTAGAACCGGACCCTATATAAAAAATATATATATAGGGTCCGGTTCTAGAGAAAAGTGTAATTAGATAGAAGAGTGAGAAAAAAAGTTACGGGGTAGATTTTGCAAACATCTCAAACTTTAGGATAAATTTTGTAACAAAGCAAAAAAATATAGAGTAGCTGCTAACCATTAGATTCAAACACACAGTTATTAGTTCAAACACACAGTTGTGATTCTTCTCATTCACCATCTCCATCTAACCATCTCCATCGCCACCATCACACGGCCACCGCACCGCCACCAATTAACATCGCACCACAACGGTATCAACACCATTCCTCAACCACAACATCATACCATCAATTCTCAATCATGTTTGTTTTTTTTACGAACTGATATTCCCATTCATTTGTTTAACTTAATGTTTCTGGTTCATATTATTTATTTAAACATAATTGTGTATAATTATAAATTTCAGCAATTAGAATATGTTTTTAATTAGGTAACTTTTACGTGTACAAAATCTGTAAATTTTTAACTATGATGTAATGAATTTTTAAGTTTTGTTGAAAGTTTATAATCATATCATCATGTTTTATACAAGATTTGGAACAAATTTGACGAAAAAATGCATATAAAATGTATTTATTAAAGTTGCACACCAGATGGTTGATAAAATGGCTGAATAAGATTTTAAAGCTGTGATGCACTAATTTTCAATATATGAGCTTAATATTGATACATACGACATCTGAGGGCATCTGTGTGTATATCTGCAGCATCAAAATTACAAGTTAGGGCATCAGATTGTATTAGTGTATTTGTATTTGTGGTTGCTGGAAATACTTCAGCATCTATTGTATGTTTAGTGCATTCTTGGAAATACTTGGGCATCTATTTGTATATTTAGTGCATCGATGGACATATTAGGGTATCAATAAGTATGATTACTGCATCATTGAACATCTTAGAGCATCAGCGAGTATGATTGCATTAGTGAGTAAGATTAGTGAATCATCGGACATATTAAGGTATTAGTGTGCATGTTTAGTGCATCGTTGGTCATAGTAGGGCATCCATTTGTATGTTTAGTACATCGCTGAAAATACTTAAGCATATACTTGTATGTTTAGTGTGTCTATGAACATATTAGGGCATCATTGAGTATGAATAGTTCATCGTCAAAGATATTAAGGCATATGTGTATTTTTATAGTGTATTCGTTTTTATGTTTAGTGCATCGGTTTTCATAGTAAGGCATCCATTTGAATGTTTAATGTGTAATTGAAAATACTTGGGCGTCTGTTTGTATGCTTGGTGTAATTCCTCTTGATGCGGCTGAATATGTTCTGAAAGATTTTGGTGAATCTATTGGAGAAGTCACCGAGATAACATTCTCTCTCTCTCTCTCTCTCCCCCTCTCCCTCTCTCTTTATTTTATTGAAAATTATGTTGCTATATATGTATTTTAATGTTACTTAACGTGCAATAAGTCCAGATAATAAAAGGTAAAGACTTAACTGAGAATAAAGGCTATGCTTTTGTGACCTTCAGGTTTCAAGATTTGGCTGCTATTGCCGCCATTAAAGAGCTTAACAATAGAGAGTTAAAGGTATTGCAACAGGTTTAAATCTGTATAGAGTTATAAAAAGTTGTGGGTTCGATAGACTGCCTCAGCAACTATATTGACATATGGATCTTATGGTCTTAGCGTGAGTTTCTGTTTATGTTACTTATGTTTTTTCATTTTTGGTTGTAGCAAGATTTTATTTGGCTTTAATTTTTCTTCAAAACTTGTGTAGGTATATAATGCAGAATACGACATTGATGCTCTTTGTGTTGGCCCGTGGTTCACCATTTTGACAATGACTTGTCATCTCATCTGTTTAATTCATTTATTGGCATACACTTAGGAAAGAAAACATGGAAAGACAACATTTTAATAACTATTATTATTTTACGTTACGTAGGAGGATTTTTTCATAGGTCTACACAACATGCTTGCAAATAGTGTAGAGGTGTCAGGTATACACTGTGTTAAGGACGCGAATGTTCCATTGATGAGATTTAAATTTGAGGGATTTCAATCGACTTGCCTTATGCTCAACTTCAAGTTACAACTGTTCTTGAGGTATCTTGACAAGTTCTTTTCTTTTTAATTACGTTATTAAAAGGGAGTTAGATACTAAGACTATAATGCTCACGTTATAGTCTTTAACAATGGGCATTGGTGGACTCACATCAAGACTGCCAAAGGGTAATATCTTATAGCATTTGTGTTATACATTAGTGCATCAACATTATAAGTTACAATTGTTGAATATTGCTGATCTGTGGTGAACCGTCAAGTCTAACAGACTCAAAACAGCTTAAACACAAATGCAATTTAGATCAGAGGAATATAGGGAATTCCTGGGTCGTTAAGTCCCACGGAGGATGAATTGGTGTTTAAACAACTCAGATGATAGAATGATCACTAATGATAGTGATCAGTAAGGATTTCGATGGATAATTACCTAAAGAAAAGATTTACAAATTAAAGCGACTTAAATGCAAATTAAAAAGATTAAAAAGTTAAAATCTATTAAATAAACGCTATCACTATTTTTACAGGTCGATGAACGTTTATGATTTAAAACGTACGTTTAAATAAAATTACGTAAACGTACAGAATAAAACGTGAGTTTTAAGAAATAAAAGTCCTAAAAATATAAAAATTATACTTTTGAAATCCTAATAATAAAAGAAAATTATTGGAAAAAGAAAATTATTTTTTACAACTATTTATTTAATTATTATTAATTAAAAACTATTTATGAAGTATTTAAATTGCATTAAAATACAAGAAAATACAAAATTAACCTAGAAAAATGAAATTATAACTTGAAAAAAAAAACTAAAATATGATAAAACTTATTTTAAAACTAAAAATATATTTTTTAGACTTATTTTGTATTTATTATTAATTTAAAACTATTTAAAACTAGTTAAAATGCTAAAAAATACTTTTTAAACTAAGAAAATTATGGAAAAATACTTTTTAAGCTTTTTATATTTATCTTAACTTAATAAAAATGAAAACTTATTTTTTAGAACTTTTTCTTAATTATTTGTATTTAAAGCTAATTAAAAATGCTTGAAAACTAAATAAAATGAAGAAAAATAGCAAATCAACTTGGAAAAATATGAAAATTTCAGGGAAAGCTTAAAATAATATAAGGAAACTAGGAAAATTAGAAAAAGAGGTGCTTATGTGGAGGATATAGAAACTGAAGAATAAGTGCTTATAGAAATAAGCTCTTGAATAAGCAATTGCAGTCCAAAGGGCACCAAACTGATATGCAAACTACTATAAGCTAAAATGACCAAAATGAAATGAGAAACAACAAGCTAAACCTTCTGATTATCAAGTTGCAATGATTTGAGTGATTTAATCTAATAAGCTAAAACAGTGACCTGTGGGCAACTTAGAGCTTAAAAATAAGCCACACAATAAACTTGCAACTAGAAAACAACCATGGGAACCTCACAAGGACCTGGCTAATTACACATGAGCCAAATTGCAGACTTTGATAAGCTAAAACAAACCCTGTGCAAGGGCTTCAAACTCCCTGTGCAGACTCAGTATTAACTGAGTCTATGCACAGGGCAGTTGAGCTCATTTTGAAAAGCTAATATGAAGCTTATAAAAATTTAACAAAATTTCACAAAAATGACAATAACAAAATAGACCAAGAGCAGTTTCTAAAACCATAGGATTCACATGATTTGGACCAGAAATGAGTAAAGGAAAATTCACACCAGTTGGCCAAAATCTGAGTTTAGCAATTTTGACTTTTTTAACAAAAACTAAAAGTTGACTTATATGAGATTCTGATTGATTTTACTAACTAATTATGTTGTAATAAGCTAAAATGAGAGTATCTAGAGCTATACTAACAACTTTTAAGCTTGTAAACTGATTTTGGCTACTCAAAATCCCAACAGTGGACTGCCAAAGGCAATCACATAAGATTTTGACTTTTTAACCAAAGAGGATTGGTTTTTATGACAGAACTTGGCTAATAAGAACCTCAGTGACTTAGAATATCAACAATTAACAACTCAAACAACTTCAAACACATATTAACAAGCAAAACCAAACACCCCTTATAAAGACTGTTTTGAAGTATTAAGCAAGGAAACAGATTTTTAAACCAAAGAACCTATTAATTAGCTTATATTAACTGCAAAGAGACAATATTAAGACAGGATTAACAAGTTTTAACTACTTGAACTAAGAAATGCAATATTTAAGAAAATGGCTTACAAAATGAGTTTAAGATCAAAACAGAATTGAGATCAAAGGATCACTCCTACTACCTCCCATGAGGTTCTAAACCCAATAGCAGTCCAATTCCAGCTCTGCTTCAACTCTTGATCATCATGCCCATGATTTTTGAATTTTAACTAATTTTTGAGTAATTTTTGGTATTTATGAATTTTGAATCTAAACTGAATGATAAAGGTTTTTAATAGCTTAAACACGCTTCTAAGAGCTTATATAAGCTTATTTAACCCAGAATAACAACCATAAGTAACATATGTCGAATTTGAGAATTTTAGCTTAAAAATGGTAAAAACTGAGTTCGTACACAAAACTTGAAATTGAAACTGGAATTATATCTTTATTACACTGGAAAATGATTACAAGTCGCTTGAAGGTTTAAACATAAACTTACAAACTTGAAAACTTAAAAACGACATAAGCTAAATCTAAACTACACTACTTTTCTCTAATTATTCTTCTCCTCTGCTTCTTTCTTTCTTTATAGACATCCAAAAGTTTCCCACTGGCACTCTGAGCATTTCCCACCATTTTCCAGCCATTGATGTAGTCAAACGAATCTTGGCCATCAAATTTGCTTTTGGCGCCAAAAGTCTTTGGGTGGGTTTCTGCATTAATTGAGGTGATGAGTGTTTTGCAAGGTGTAAAGGGTGAGAGTGAGGTGATAGAGATGAGCTGGAAAGGTTGAAATGAGGTGGTGGTAGCAGGTGTTGGGGAATGGTTGGACACAGGTGGAGTTGGGAAGGAGGAGCTACAGTGGCGCGGGGCTTATCTGTTTTAAAATTTGGGCCGGGTCAATGGATTTGGGCTGGATATTGGGTTTGATAATATAAAAGGTCCGTTTGGTTTATTATAAGTACAAGGACCAATATGTAAGTTCTGATTTTTGAGGGACCATATTTGTAACTTTTCCAAACTTCACATAAGGACCAAACCTGCATTTAAACATTAGTACAAGGACCATAATTGTATTTTTGCATTTTTAAACTTTAAGGACCTAATATGTAATTTTTGGATTTTGAGGGACTAAAGGTGTAAATTCCCAAAAGTTTATCATAAGGACCATTTTTGCCATTTATTAATAGTACAAGGTTTATTTTTGATAGTTTTCACTTTTTAAACTTACCAAGGACTATTTTTGACATTTTTCCAAAGTTGAGGGACCAAAGTTGTAATTTTGTGATTTTAAACTTCAAAGGATTATTTTGAACAACTTGTGAATCCCAAGGACCTAAAATGATATTTTACAAGTTTTGGAATGACCAGGGACTGTTTTTGACAAATTTTCAAACTTGGGGGACTAAAACTGCCAATTATGCAAACTTGATACGTTTTTCATCAGATTTTGATGTTTTTGCATTTAAAACATATAAAACACTTGTTTGTGATATTTTTATCATTTTGAAGCATTTATGAGTGTTTTCAGATGTTTTTGGCATTCTAACAGTATAAAAATGATGAGTATTTAGACACTCATCAATCCCCCACACTAAGATATTGCTAGTCCCTAGCAATGATTTGAGAAAATTTAATGGATTTCATCTCTTTACCAAAAGCCATTACTTTTGGAGTAGCCAATTGTTTCAGTTCAAGTAAGAACCTTGGCACAATGATAACCAAATGATTTTAAGCAAATCATAAGCTGTCAACGGATTTGATTTGTCTTTACCAGAAGCCGTACCCTTCTGGACTAGCCAACTCTTAGATAAATTATAAATATTATCTTTGGTGAGTCGATTACCAATTATGGATTTCCAACTGCCTTTACCACAAGCCATAAACTTGCGGGCTAGCCAACTCTTCACTAGTTTAAAGATATGGTGAGCTGAACACCATACAATTTTGGGCAAATTGCAAGCCATAAACGGATTTGAGATATCTTTACCAAGAGCCGTTTGCTCCTGGATTAGCCAATCCTTATGTGGGTTAGACATGGTGGACTGATTACCATTTGTTGTGTTTAGTACATAGTACTTCCACTAATAAAAAATTTTAAAATTTGGCCATTTTGGGGGAAAAAGGGACTAAAAGGGTACATTTATGATCAAAATTCGCCAGAATTTCCCCCCCACACTTAGAAATGAATATTGTCCTCAATATTCAAAGTACCGGCTGTTATGCCGAAACTTAGAACATAAAAAGATAACATTACTAGCTAAGTGTAGAAACACAACATTTATTCTATTTTTTAAATATTTACAATTTTCATACATTTTTAAGGTCTATATACAACATGTGGGGCATCTCCCCCACACTTAGGTGGTACACACGGGTGAAAACCCATGTTTAGCTACTGTTTTTTGATTATCGAGTCGCTAGCTTGACTCGACCCCGAATTAATTGGTTCATGGGGAAGTAAGTGGAAGAGACAATCTCCATCGGACTTTCATTCAAGATGTTTGTATAAACATTGAAGTATGTGAAAGTTCCACACCGATGAGATATACATAGAACCAGCTCAAAAATGATAAATGAAAATGCCGGGGTCAAAGATAATGTCTTCATTCCCGAAGGAGTGAAGAACAGGAGAAGCCACGGGATAGGTGAAGAAGAGAAAGAAAGTCATGATAAAGATCATGATTAACTCATCATCACTCACAGGAGAATTCATGGTTTCATGAATTTCATCTTTTAAGCTCAATTGGTCTAGACATATCCCGGGTGTGTCTAGATCAAAGTAGAAGTTATCATACTCCGGTAGAGATATGATATGAGTGAGTTCACAGGAGAACTCCTCAAAGGAAAATGATTCATATTCAGGATTAATTTGACTGAGTTCATTGGGGAACTCATCAAAAGTGAATGATTCATAATCGGGGAGAGAATTATGAGAATGAGAAGTGGTAATACCACTAATCTTCTCTCCCATATGATCAAAATGGAACGTTTGCAATTCGGGAATAGAATCATTGAACAAAAGTTCACTATCCTCAAAGGGGATAGGATATGAAGTAGGCTTTTCATCAAAAGCCTCGATTCTAGAAATGAGAAGATTAACATTCAATAATGTAAGACGAAGAGCTTCGTCTTGGATTATTTCTTCATCATTCTCTTCTCCTAAGCTGACAAGCTCAGAAGGTAATTCCCCCACATAACTTATGTCTCCACAAGATAAAGAATAGTCCTCATCAGAATCAGAGAACATCTCAATATGATCATTTTGGAAGACAAGAGGAGGAGGGATATCACACACATGATCGAAAATTCCCTGTGACTCTCTTGGGATTGGGACAAGGTCCTCAACACTAGACTTTATGAATTCGTCCGATTCCTTTTCAGGAACAGTGTCAAGAAGCTCATCCCCCATGTTCAGAGAGTGAGTAGGAACCTCAGGTGTGATAGCAGTAGACTGTGGGAGTTGAGAAGGACTAGCAGTCATGGATTCTACAAGTTCCATTATTTCTACTGCTAGTGATTCAGTCATATTCTTTTCTCCCTGTATTTCCACGGATGGAATCTCAACTGATGAACTTGATGAATAAAATTGTAGAATATCAAGGGTATCTTCATCATCATCGTCATCAGGAATGAAATGGAATTGAGAGCTAGATTTGAATGCTTTTTGTAGTGCAATTGATTCCCTAACAGTGTTTTCAATGGCAATCTGGGAATCTAATTTAGCATCCCGTTCCTCGGCTAACAATTCTTCCATGGATTTCTCATGTGACATAGCCGACTCCTCCTTAAGTTCTTTTAATAACTCAAGACTCTTCAGTAGAAGGTCTGTCGTAGTTTCATGAGGAGTTGCTTGAATCATTTGGTACTGTGGAGGTTGGTCTTGATACGAAGAGTCGTAATTGTTACAAGGAAATGGATTCCCTGTTTGACAATCCGAGCTAGAGTGTGGACCTCCACAATACTCACAACAGTAAAACTGATGTGGCTGTGAGTTATGTGTGTTATTGTCATAATTGTTATCAGGAACCTGCTCATAGACAAGCACGTTTCCCGATTGACAATCAGAACTGTAGTGTGAACCACCACAGTACTCACAACAGTAAAACTGCTGATTCTCACAGTGTGGTAGCTGATGGAATAAATCAGTTGTGTTATGGTAGGAATAGGGATCCTGGTTATAGACAGACCCGTTTCCTGATTCCACCATGCTACAACTGGGGCAATTGCCACCATTATAAGGACCACCACACCATTGACAATCTAGAGGGTGAGGATAAGACATAGAAAGAATCAAAGTTTAACAGAGGGTAAGAAATGAAGAATCAAAAAGGTAAGAGGGTAAAGAGGAATATTTTTGGATTTTTGAAAAACATGCCATAAAAACAAAGAATGAAAATATTTTTGGGTTGTTAACACTTTAGAAAAAGTGTTAATGAACTTTTTGAATTTTTGATAACTTTACAAAAAACTGTTTACAAAAGGTGGTATATGTGCAAGTACGGGTCTGGAAATGCTTAAAACACGCTTTCAGCCACCCCGGCAGCGGCGCCAAAATTTTGATCTGTGGTGAACCGTCAAGTCTAACAGACTCAAAACAGCTTAAACACAAATGCAATTTAGATCAGAGGAATATAGGGAATTCCTGGGTCGTTAAGTCCCACGGAGGATGAATTGGTGTTTAAACAACTCATATGATAGAATGATCACTAATGATAGTGATCAGTAAGGATTTCGATGGATAATTACCTAAAGAAAAGATTTACAAATTAAAGCGACTTAAATGCAAATTAAAAAGATTAAAAAGTTAAAATCTATTAAATAAACGCTATCACTATTTTTACAGGTCGATGAACGTTTATGATTTAAAACGTACGTTTAAATAAAATTACGTAAACGTACAGAATAAAACGTGAGTTTTAAGAAATAAAAGTCCTAAAAATATAAAAATTATACTTTTGAAATCCTAATAATAAAAGAAAATTATTGGAAAAAGAAAATTATTTTTTACAACTATTTATTTAATTATTATTAATTAAAAACTATTTATGAAGTATTTAAATTGCATTAAAATACAAGAAAATACAAAATTAACCTAGAAAAATGAAATTATAACTTGAAAAAAAAAAACTAAAATATGATAAAACTTATTTTTAAACTAAAAATATATTTTTTAGACTTATTTTGTATTTATTATTAATTTAAAACTATTTAAAACTAGTTAAAATGCTAAAAAATACTTTTTAAACTAAGAAAATTATGGAAAAATACTTTTTAAGCTTTTTATATTTATCTTAACTTAATAAAAATGAAAACTTATTTTTTAGAACTTTTTCTTAATTATTTGTATTTAAAGCTAATTAAAAATGCTTGAAAACTAAATAAAATGAAGAAAAATAGCAAATCAACTTGGAAAAATATGAAAATTTCAGGGAAAGCTTAAAATAATATAAGGAAACTAGGAAAATTAGAAAAAGAGGTGCTTATGTGGAGGATATAGAAACTGAAGAATAAGTGCTTATAGAAATAAGCTCTTGAATAAGCAATTGCAGTCCAAAGGGCACCAAACTGATATGCAAACTACTATAAGCTAAAATGACCAAAATGAAATGAGAAACAACAAGCTAAACCTTCTGATTATCAAGTTGCAATGATTTGAGTGATTTAATCTAATAAGCTAAAACAGTGACCTGTGGGCAACTTAGAGCTTAAAAATAAGCCACACAATAAACTTGCAACTAGAAAACAACCATGGGAACCTCACAAGGACCTGGCTAATTACACATGAGCCAAATTGCAGACTTTGATAAGCTAAAACAAACCCTGTGCAAGGGCTTCAAACTCCCTGTGCAGACTCAGTATTAACTGAGTCTATGCACAGGGCAGTTGAGCTCATTTTGAAAAGCTAATATGAAGCTTATAAAAATTTAACAAAATTTCACAAAAATGACAATAACAAAATAGACCAAGAGCAGTTTCTAAAACCATAGGATTCACATGATTTGGACCAGAAATGAGTAAAGGAAAATTCACACCAGTTGGCCAAAATCTGAGTTTAGCAATTTTGACTTTTTTAACAAAAACTAAAAGTTGACTTATATGAGATTCTGATTGATTTTACTAACTAATTATGTTGTAATAAGCTAAAATGAGAGTATCTAGAGCTAGACTAACAACTTTTAAGCTTGTAAACTGATTTTGGCTACTCAAAATCCCAACAGTGGACTGCCAAAGGCAATCACATAAGATTTTGACTTTTTAACCAAAGAGGATTGGTTTTTATGACAGAACTTGGCTAATAAGAACCTCAGTGACTTAGAATATCAACAATTAACAACTCAAACAACTTCAAACACATATTAACAAGCAAAACCAAACACCCCTTATAAAGACTGTTTTGAAGTATTAAGCAAGGAAACAGATTTTTAAACCAAAGGACCTATTAATTAGCTTATATTAACTGCAAAGAGACAATATTAAGACAGGATTAACAAGTTTTAACTACTTGAACTAAGAAATGCAATATTTAAGAAAATGGCTTACAAAATGAGTTTAAGATCAAAACAGAATTGAGATCAAAGGATCACTCCTACTACCTCCCATGAGGTTCTAAACCCAATAGTAGTCCAATTCCAGCTCTGCTTCAACTCTTGATCATCATGCCCATGATTTTTGAATTTTAACTAATTTTTGAGTAATTTTTGGTATTTATGAATTTTGAATCTAAACTGAATGATAAAGGTTTTTAATAGCTTAAACACGCTTCTAAGAGCTTATATAAGCTTATTTAACCCAGAATAACAACCATAAGTAACATATGTCGAATTTGAGAATTTTAGCTTAAAAATGGTAAAAACTGAGTTCGTACACAAAACTTGAAATTGAAACTGGAATTATATCTTTATTACACTGGAAAATGATTACAAGACGCTTGAAGGTTTAAACATAAACTTAAAAACTTGAAAACTTAAAAACGACATAAGCTAAATCTAAACTACACTACTTTTCTCTAATTATTCTTCTCCTCTGCTTCTTTCTTTCTTTATAGACATCCAAAAGTTTCCCACTGGCACTCTGAGCATTTCCCACCATTTTCCAGCCATTGATGTAGTCAAACGAATCTTGGCCATCAAATTTGCTTTTGGCGCCAAAAGTCTTTGGGTGGGTTTCTGCATTAATTGAGGTGATGAGTGTTTTGCAAGGTGTAAAGGGTGAGAGTGAGGTGATAGAGATGAGCTGGAAAGGTTGAAATGAGGTGGTGGTAGCAGGTGTTGGGGAATGGTTGGACACAGGTGGAGTTGGGAAGGAGGAGCTACAGTGGCGCGGGGCTTATCTGTTTTAAAATTTGGGCCGGGTCAATGGATTTGGGCTGGATATTGGGTTTGATAATATAAAAGGTCCGTTTGGTTTATTATAAGTACAAGGACCAATATGTAAGTTCTGATTTTTGAGGGACCATATTTGTAACTTTTCCAAACTTCACATAAGGACCAAACCTGCATTTAAACATTAGTACAAGGACCATAATTGTATTTTTGCATTTTTAAACTTTAAGGACCTAATATGTAATTTTTGGATTTTGAGGGACTAAAGGTGTAAATTCCCAAAAGTTTATCATAAGGACCATTTTTGCCATTTATTAATAGTACAAGGTTTATTTTTGATAGTTTTCACTTTTTAAACTTACCAAGGACTATTTTTGACATTTTTCCAAAGTTGAGGGACCAAAGTTGTAATTTTGTGATTTTAAACTTCAAAGGATTATTTTGAACAACTTGTGAATCCCAAGGACCTAAAATGATATTTTACAAGTTTTGGAATGACCAGGGACTGTTTTTGACAAATTTTCAAACTTGGGGGACTAAAACTGCCAATTATGCAAACTTGATACGTTTTTCATCAGATTTTGATGTTTTTGCATTTAAAACATATAAAACACTTGTTTGTGATATTTTTATCATTTTGAAGCATTTCTGAGTGTTTTCAGATGTTTTTGGCATTCTAACAGTATAAAAATGATGAGTATTTAGACACTCATCAATTGCATAAGGATTATTCAGCGATGTAGTAAACATTGGGTGTTTGGCAATATAATAATTTCTATACATTTTTAGTACATATGTATTAGAAAAATAAGGCATCTATATGAAATGTTGCATGATAATTATTAAGCGGTGTTTGGCAATATACTAATTTGTGTACATTTTAGGGCACATGTATTAAAAAAATAAGGCATATGTATGAAATATTACATAATGATTGTTCAACTCATAATGATTATTCAACTAATTCAGGTTATATTTAGAAATATACATTTGACCTGTCCCCATCTGCAACTTACTGGAATGGATGAATTTAGTTACGAAAATGATGTTGTCAGACGAGAATATGACATTTCTTCTTGGTTGAATGCTGATAATTTGTTACAAGGTGAAAAATTTATAGGCATCGAAAGGTAAATGGTTTGAGAGGCTTCTCTGGATGTTTCAGAATTTGCAAGAATTTGAAGATAGTCATTGCTTAGCTTGTAAAAATATTATTTGCCAGCTTTTGTTTAGCTTACTATATCTTAGGAGATGTTGTATTCTTATTATAGCATCACTCATCAATACAAAATGCATCTCTTGTATTCTGATTGGCAAGTTAAGTTTATAATAAGATTAATTTGTTCGACTACTTATTTATTTGTATGTTTATTATTTTTTGTTCAACTATATTTTTCGATTGATATTTTTGACTCCTAATCGCACAAGAAATATATTCTTTTTAATATACAGCTTTATTCCTTCATCTCCATTACACTTAGTGCATTCTTTTATTATTTATATTAATGGATGTGTTCATCATAATTAAAAATAATAACTACATCATGGTAAGAAAAAAAGTAGTGATATCACAACAATATGACACATCAATATTACAGAAAACAAATGCATCATGTTAATACAACTATGATGTGCGTTGTTTATAGCGATGATGCATTTTGGTGCATCTGGTTTTTTATATTAAGTGCATTAGTTTGTGTAAAAATAGTGCATCAGTTTGTATAAAAACAACGCATCTGTTTATTACTTATGTTCTAACCGAACTAAAAAAATGGACTGAAAAAAAAGGAAACCAACAAGACGACACACTTAAAATGTGACCATATAAATAAATAAAATATTGGCCACCTCATGGCTAGAAACATGCATGTCTATATTACATAAAACCTCAAATAGACACTGGTTTTAATCAATTATAAGTATTACAAGCTCAAATGTCCAAACATCCGTAAAAACGGCAATTACATACAAAAGAGAAACATGACGCAACTTTACTGCATCTATTTGATCAACTTTAGTGCATCTGTTTGAGACACTTTAGTGTATCCGTGTGGTCAGTTGGTGTAACCTGCAAGATATAAGATACATGTTCAAATTCAAGTTATGTCTTAAGAAACTAGCATGAAAAATCTATAGGTTACAAATTAAAATCTAAGTTCCAAATGAAATAGTCCAAAAATATAACAACAAATATAACATTATTAACCTTTTTAGGAGCCTGAGATTTCTCTAAATCTTCCAACTGGCTTGCTGGTACTGATATCTATTGGCCTGGAAAGATTACCATACTCGACCATTACAAATTTCTAATAAAAATAATTTGAAAGAAAATAATAGTAACTTGCCAATTTTACATACCTATTTTATTCTCTCGTTTACCCTTTATGTCGACTTTAGGCGTTTGATTAATTACATGTGACCCATCGGAGGGTGCCTTCGGCAACTCCTCGAATGTAACGTCGCAAGAACCTCATGTATTTTTGTCTTCCCAAAATAATAACACATTCATACAATTGAATATAACACATCCATTACATTCTGCAACTGCATTTGTTTATCCTTTGCATTAATGGTTGTGTTCATTTTCAGCTAAAACTTTAGTGCAGCTGCTTGATGCAATTTAGTGCATCTGTTTTACGCACTTTAGTCAAGTGAATGAATTCTAGACATAAAGCAAAAGAACTCTACCTGATTATCACAGAGTACAAAGACTATAACTCTTAATTAATATTTTCCTTGATAACTAACTTTAGTCAACTGTGGCACAAGTAAATGTATGGTTCTTGCATCTTTTACAAGATCAGGACCATCTAGATCCATCATGAGTCCATATATAGAACCGTCAATCATACCAAGATGTTGATCATACTAAGCTTGCGATTCAATTTATTTCCATCACTTAGATTTGCAGCATGCAATGAAGCACCTAAAACTATAGCCTCGTATGCATCTAGATGTACGTCAAGATCACTCCTCCCAAGAAATTCTTGAAGCTTAGCTTGTGAAAAAGAATACATCAATACTAGTGGTAAGAGAAAGTTGCATCGCAAAAACGCAACTTGTAAAGATAGGAAAAAAAGAAAAGGAGAAAGAATATATGCATATAAAAAACAATCCAAAACATTCTAATCAGTTCTCATATCTATTTGAGGTTCATGTGAAACTATGTTGCAAAAAAAAAAAAAAAAAAAAAATCTTTTCTTTAGCGTTGGTTAAGAAAATGGCAGCTCATCACGGTCTTGCGAACGGGTATAATGTGAATAACAGAACTTTCAATTAGCATGTATGAAACATAATAAAAAATAAATAGCAACACACCTGCAACTTTGGTACTCGAGTGCCGCCACCAATCAACTCAAAAGCGTATATATCATCAACCTTTAAACCTAACTCATATATTTGTTACTACATAACTAATCTCATTCGTATATGTTTTGCTTCTGGAATTCATATCTACTAATTAATTAGCAAGACTGTTGGAATCACTCCTAAACTATAATTCAAGTGTTAGTAATTAATATGTAATAGTTAGCTTAATTATGGCTTTTATGTTAGTAATCAAGGCTAGGCTCATGTAGAAAGCCCATGAGCCTATGCAAAGCCCAATAAGGAAAGGATGGGAACTTGGTGTGTTGCCCTAGTTCCATCCTCTAAATAATCTTGTAAACCTTCTCTTGAAGGTTGGTTGTTCATTTCACTTCATATCCTACGCATAAACTTTCTATATTTCATACGCGTGTGTTTGTGTCTTGTTCAAGCAATCACTCTCTTATCTCATTTCTTATATTGATGCTTGTGTTACTAATATGGGAACCTAACAGTGGTATCAATCGCCAAATATTTGGGTGAAACGATTTTGTTTTTGACGTTATTGTGTTTTACGCGTAAGTCTCGGTATACAATCTTCATACGTTCAAAAGCTTGCATTTTTACACTTTAAAATCCAAGATTCTTGTACTTTAAAGGATATTAAGTGTTAAAGTTTAAGTTTTTGGCAAAACGTTTGCAACTTTACGTGTATTTCATAGTTTTTAAGCTTGGTTTTAATCGTGTGGTTATTTCTACGCGTAAGGTGTATTAAAGTTTTGGATCATCAAGTTTCACACTTTTGTGTTATTTTGGTGATATTGAAGCTGTTTCATCACAAAAAAATCAGGTTTCGAAACACTTTGGGTAGAAAATCAGTTTTGGTTAATTCCTACGCATAAGTAAACCCTAAGTTTACGCGTAAGTTCTTCAAGGTTTGATCTTCTGTGTTCTTGGTTTACTCAGTGTTTTCTTGCTTGGATAAGCCTGAAAACACTTCGACTTTGGATATCTCTTACACTGGAATAAGTGTAAAGGATTTTTGGGCAAAACCCTAATTTTACGCATAAGCTAAAAATTACGCGTAGAACTCTTTACGCCTAAGCATTTTCTTATGCCTAAGCCTTGTCTTACGCATAAGCATTCTACGTCTAACTTTCAGTTTACGCCTAAGCTTAGTGTTTCTCAATTCTTACGCGTAAGCTAACCCTACGCGTAAACATTAATTTTACGCGTAAGTTTGGTATTTTTACGCCTAAGGTTTTCTTTGCCTAAACTTGGTTTCTACGCCTAAGGACTCTTCATCAACAAAGTTTCATTCGACTACAAAGATCCATTTTACAACACAAGTTATCAAGATGTCTCAACCACCATACTCTAATTACTTTCCTCATGTGTATCCTCAACAACAACAACAACAACAACTCAGTCCACAACAACAACAATTCAATCTACAACAACAAGTTTATCAACAACAATTTCAACAACAATTTACTCCAGGAGAAATTCAACCACAAATGATTCAACCACCACCTAGTCTTCAAGTACAACCTTACACAAACTTTAACAATCAACATCCATCCAGGAATACTATGAAGGAACTGTCTTGGTTTGCAAAGATGTGTGAAGCTTTTAGTAGCCAACAATCCATTCATGAGGTAGGATCACTTGATATACCTCCAATGCTCACTCCCGGAAACTACGATCAATGGGTGATTAGGTTCTTTAGGTTTTGTAATCTAAAGAAGCCACATGGAAAGTTCTTAAAGAAGGTCATCCTGGAAGGTCCGTTTCAGATACCTACTGTCGTTACACCCGGAGATCCAAATGCTAATCCACCAAGAGGTGATGTCACCAACATTGCAAGTCTTACTGACCTCACTGCTGATGAACTTCTACATTTTGAAGCCGATGAGCTAGCAATGCAATACATCCTTTTAGGATTACCCAATCCGATCCTTTGAAGTGTTGATGCTCAAAAGACTGCTAAAGCAATGTGGGAACATATTCATCTTCTCATGGAAGGCACTGAACTCAATCAAGAGGACATGGAATCAAAAATCCACTTGGCTTATGAACACTTCATGATTGAACCAGGAGAGACATTAGAGTCATATCATCATCGATTCTAAGACATCATCAATGACTTGGACAAACATAACATCATTATGACAAGAATTGAAGTCAACACTAAGTTCCTAAGTAGTCTTGGTCCTGATTGGGAAAAGTATGCCATTTTCATGCGTCAAGCTAAGAATCTTCATCATGCTACATACGGATTGTTGTACGACTATTTGAAGCCCCACCAAAAAGAAGTTTACAAAGAAAGGGTTATCCGTGGACAACCTGTTTCACCTTCACTTCCGGATAATCAACAATTAACATTGTGGGCTCAAGCTTGTTATCCTCAATTCCTGACCTTACAAACTGTATTCACAAATCCTCCACAGCCCGCTGCTCAACCATATGCTAAGATAACACCTTATGATCCGTCACAGCACCAACCTCAAGAAACTCAATTGGTTCCATACAACAACAACAATGATCAAGCACTTTACAGTCAATCTAATGAGGATACAAAAGCTTTTGATGCATTGCAGCAAGGGTTTGTCATGATTACTAGAGCCTTCGGCCGATACTCAAACAAATCCAACAATTGCATTCGTACCTCATCCAACACAAGGAATCAGGCTGTTGTTAACAATGGACGTGTTGAAGTTCAGAATCGAGGTAATGTTCGTCAGATGTCGGTGGTCAAGGGTTTAATCCAATGGGAAGGAATAACATGGGTGCTCCACAACAACAAAGGGCTCAAGTGGTTGAACAGGGTAATGCTCAGAACGGGATTAATGGTCTTCGTTGCTATAACTATAATGAGAAGGGTCACCTGGCTAATGCATGCCCAAAGCCGACGACTAGAGGCAGTGCTTATCACAAAGAGGCTCTACTTTTGGCTCTCAGGGATGAAGCTGGTGGAACCCTCACAAACAAAGAACAGAGTTTTATGGCAGATGCAGACTCAGATGATGATATGGAGGACTTGCAGGCTAATGCAACAGTTATGTTGATGGCAAACATGCACGAACTCCACATGAGTGACACAGGCCCAGTGTATGACACTGACGGCTTGTCTCAGGTTCCCGATCAAACCATATTCATCACTGATCTTATATCTCAGCCAACATCTGAATCCGACGAGGCTCAGAATGTTCAACATGAGCCATCCACATCTCATTCTATTGATTCTCAACTAGATCCAGTAGTTACATTTGACGATCAAGATGACCTCCTGGTTATCATTGCTAATCAAGTTGACTCCGTGGTTATACTTGAGGATCTGAATAATGATCATGTTGAGACTCACGTTGAACATGCTGAACCTTTGCCTAATCCAGATATTGACCTCTTACTTAATGACCAACGATCCCGAATGGAACAATGTTGTGAACTCAATCAGCAATTAAAAAATAAAAATGCACTGTTAACCAGGGATATTGAATGGTTAAAAAGGCAACTCAACATTTTTAAAACTCAAGAAAAACGTGAACAAGGTTTTGAAGTCGCTTTTGCTAAATCTTACCAAAACGAAAAATTATTAGAACGATAGATACGTGATCTAGTCGCATCAAAGAATGCCTTGTTGTCTCAAATAGAACAACTGAAATATGATCATAAACAACAACTTAACGCTCTTACTTTGGAAACTCAAAAAGCCAAGTCTGAGCTGTTAACTTGTCAAAAATAGTTCTTTGAGTAAAAAAAGCGTTGTACGAAATGAATAGATGACTATCTTGAAGAAATTGTCGACTTACAAAACAAAATCAAGGAGTTTCGAAATGTTGTTTATAAACATGGTGAATCAATCACAACGATTCAAAAGTTTATTTTTAAACCAAATCCAAATGGATATAGTCCGAATCTTGCTGATTACAAACCAAAGTTTTCAAATAGAGCATTCAAACCAAATCCTGAAGTTTATAGTGCAGAACATAGAATTGATGATTCCATTATGAGTGTTGTTGAATATAATCGTCAAGAGGAATTTGATGCAGATGACGAGAGTCGGTCAAAAATGGAAAATGTTGTTTATAACAAACCATTTAACTATTCAAAAGCCGTTACTTTTGTCACACAACAAGATTTTTCTAACACATCTTGGGTTATCACACCTACTTCTGAGGGTCCCCTTTCCAATACTCTACAAATTAATGGTCCTTTACCTTCACTTAGTTAAATAAAACCATTAGCCGAAAAATGTAAAGTTATAAAATATTTTGAAACATTCATTTCGGACATCAAACTTTTGGAACGTGAAATTGAATTTCATTCTGAAATAAAAGTTGAACATTTTCAATCGCCTCTTGCGCGTGCACAAAGAGATATTCTTCAGAAAAGAATTTTACCTCATGTCCGAAATTTGAAAAATTGTGCTATATATTGGGAAAGGGATTTTCACAAGGAGCTTGGAATTATGAAAAGAGTTTTCGAACAAACAGAAACATCGATTTCAAATACAAAACGTAAAAAGAAAATGTTACGAAAAAAATGTTGATCAACTCTTGGAAGATGTTATCTCTGCTGATATCCATAATGTTGTGTTATTACATTCCGTTGCATATGCATTTGATTTTATCACTGCTGATTCTATTGATTCTGTTGAAGATGTTGAGAATACTGATACTGTGTCACAAATCAAGTCTTTAAAAGTTGAAAATGAACGATTGTTAAACGAACTTTCAAATGCAAATCGTCGTCTTCAGTGGTGTCAAAAAGATTGTCACAATCGTGAACTCGCTTTGCAAAACAAAATCAACCAGTTGCATACCAAAACTCTTTGTCCAAAACTTGAGAAACTGGATGATCAAAATGTGTCTTTGAAGTGTCAAATCTCAAAATATGAACAAGAAATTTCAAAAGTGAAAAAGGAATATAGTGTCATATTTGATTTACTCAAAAAGACTCGTGCTCAAGCGTCAAAAGATGTTGATAATCATCTGGCATATACCAAAGATGTATTACGACGAGACGGACTCACTCATTCTAAAAATCTAGATTTGTTACACAAAATCCATGATCTAAAGGCAGAGTTGGTGAAACTTAAGAAAGATAGGGATAGTAACACTGTAGTAACTACACCTAAACAGATTCAAACTGACTCTAGAATATCTCATGACAAACCAAAATAATCTAATGTGCTTCCCTCTACTGAAACAAGAATAGTTGCCTCTTTTCCCAACGCCTGCACTTCACAGCCTAGGAGAAATACAAGGAAGAATAGGAAGTTGCGACGTAAGAAAAGAACAATAAAGAATGTTAAAGTAGAAGAACACCCTAGGACTTTGAATAAAACTCAATTTGCACCCACTTTAGATATTGCGTCTGAAAAATGTAATGGAAAAAGTGTTGTAACGAATGCTGAACCGTTAAGTAATTTAAATGTTAAGTTTGAAGCTTCTTGTGTTGGATGTCATAAAAGTATATTTTCTGGTTGTCATGACAAATGTGTTGCTACGACTATCTTATCTCGTAAGCGGAACAATAGAAAACGGAATACCTCTAGGCCCACTACTGCTTCTAAGTCTGTCCTAGGTAAACCGCCTTTTAGTGCTCATGCTTTAATCATTGATGTACCCTTAGAACCCACTTCACCTCCAAGGAAGAACTTACCACCTAGTGCATTCACTAAGACCAAAGCTAAGACTAGTTGGAGATGGCAGAAATGGTTACATAATACACTTGGCTTTACATGGATACCTAAAATCATGAACATGTGTGTTTCATCTATATCTGCATCGGAACCCTCTAACTCTTCGGGTTCCACATCTACTTCTATTCCATCTGTGTCGTCTGTGTGTAATGCAGGTGATACAGATCATCCTCTGGGTTGTTGATAGCGGATGTTCCCGGCACATGACAGGCAATCTCAAACTGTTATCAAACTTTATTTCAAAGTTCATTGGCACTGTCAGGTTCGGGAATGATCACTTCGCAGCTATTATGGGTTTCGGAGATTACATCAATTGTAATATCGAAATTAGCAGAGTTTATTATGTGGAAGGTCTCGGTCACAATCTCTTTTCAGTCGGTCAATTCTGTGATGGAGATTTGGAAGTTGCTTTTAGGGAGAAAACTTGTTTCATTCGTGATCTACAAGGAAACGATCTTATGTCTGGTCAATGCACATCAAGTCTCTACATAATCTCAATGCAAGACATGATTGCTTCATCTCCCATCTGTCTACTTTCTAAGGCTACATCTACAAAATCTTGGCTATGGCACCGTCGTCTCTCACATTTAAACTTTCAAACCATAACCAACCTTGCTCGATACAAACTTGTTGAAGGTCTCCCAAGATTCTGATATTCTAAAGATCACCTCTTCTCAGCTTGTGAACAAGGGAAAATCACTCGTGCTCACTTTCCTTCAAAGGTGGAACACAACTCACATCATGTGCTTCATCTTCTTCACATGGATTAGTGTGGTCCGATGCGCGTGTAGACGATTAATGGCAAACGCTACATCTTGGTAATTGTAGATGACTACTCAAGATAGACTTGGGTTTATTTTCTTCGAAGTAAAGATCAAGCTCCACAGATGATCATCACCTTTCTCACGAAAATTCAAGTTCAGCTCCGGAACACAGTCAGATAAATCAGAACAGACAAAGGAACTGAAGTTGTGAATCAAACTCTTCGTGCATTTTATGAGAAAGTGGGAATTGAGCATCAAACATCTATTGCACGTACACCAGAACAAAACGGAGTTGTTGAAAGACGAAACCATACGTTAGTGGAAGCTGCAAGAATAATGTTAATTAATGCTAAACTTCCAGATTACTTGTGGGTTGAAGCCGTGTCAACTGCATGCTACACTCAGAATCGCTCAATGATTACCAAGCGCCACAAAAAAACACCTTATGAGCTTATCCACAACCGTAAACCGAATCTAAAACACTTTCATGTATTTGGATCCCTTTGTTATCCGAATAATGATCGTGATGACTTTGGTAAGCTCAAAGCCAAAGCTGACATTGGAGTCTTTGTTGGATATTGTGACAACTCCAAGGGTTACCGGATCTGGAATCGTCATACAAGGGAGATTATGGAAACGATTCGTGCCAATTTTGATTACAGAAATGGCTTCTGAGCATAACAGCTTGGAACCCGGTCATAACCGTTTAAACTTCCCTTAAACCCCATCATCAGCTGAACCTAGTTTACAACTAACTCGACATCAAATGGAACAGCTATTTGCTCCTCTGTTTAATGATGATATTGATGAATGTGCACCAGCTGTATCCAATGTTTCCGCTGCTCAACCTGATCAAAATCCATAACCTGATACACCTGCTATAACAACTACTGTTGAGGAAGCACCACCAATTGATTCTACAACAACAGCCGAACAAACCGCATCCATTGACGCTGAACCAGCTAATGATCTTCTGAACAATGAAGTACCACCACCTGCAGATTATGATCCAAATGCATTCTTCAACCCTTTTGCAAATGCTTCTGCTAATTATGATGTTGCGGAATCATCTACAAGTCATTTGAATCCTCATAATCTGCAGAATGTATATCAACATCAACCCTCCACATATCGTTGGACAAAAGACCATCCTGTTGTGAACATAATTGGCAACCCTAATCAACCAGTCGTAACTAGACAATGCCTTCAGACTGACGGTGAACACTGCATTTATGCACTTACCGTTTGCCAATCTGAACCCAAAAACATTAAAGAAGCAATGACTTATGACAACTAGATTGAATCCATGCAAGAAGAACTTAATCAGTTTAATTGTCTTGAAGTATGGGAATTGGTTCAAAAACCAACAGGGGTCTATGTTATTGGTCTGAAATGGATTTGGAAAAACAAGTTAGATGCTGACGGTACGGTTATCAGAAATAAGTCACGTCTGGTGGCTAAGGGTTATAGACAAGAAGAGGGGATTGATTTCGAGGAATCCTTCGCTCCAGTTGCTCGACTTGAGGCTGTACGGATTTTTCTGGTATTTGCGGCTCACATGAACATCACGGTCTTTCAGATGGATGTTAAAACTGCGTTTCTGAATGGTAAATTGAAGGAAATAGTCTATGTTAGTCAGCCAGAAGTCCAGAGTTCCCTAATCACGTCTACAAATTGAACAAGGCTCTCTACGGTCTCAAACAAGCTCCTCGGGCGTGGTATGATGAGTTATCATCCTTTCTAATTGCCAATAATTTCACTAAAGGCTCGATCGACCCAACACTTTTCATACAATATTACAGGGAACACATTTTAATCGTTTAAATTTATGTGGATGACATCATTTTTGGGTCAACACATTTAAAATACTCAAACGATTTTTCAAAACTTATGAAAAAACATTTTGAAATGTCCATGATGGGTGAACTTATATTCTTTCTTGGATTGCAAGTTCATCAATCACCCCGTGGTATTTTCTTGAGTCAGTCCAAATATGCCCTTGAAATTTTAAACAAACATGGAATGCAAACCTGTGATACCTATGCCACACCAATGGCACATACCAAGAAAATGGATGCTGATTTGCATGGGAAATTGGTTGACCCTACCAAATACCGAAGTATTATTGGGTCTTTCATGTATCTAACAGCCAGTAGGCCTAACATTGTATTCGCTGTATATCTTTCCTCCCGTTATCAGTCGAGACCAACTGAAACTCACCTCTCTGAGGCTAAAAGAATCCTCCGATACATCAAGGGAACCATTAACTTGGGGTTCTGGTATCCGAAGGATTCTGGTTTTGAACTAATAGCTTTTTCAGACGCTGATCACGCAGGTTTCTTAGATTCTCAGAAAAGTACTTTAGGAGCTATACAATTTCTTGGTGATAAACTGGCGTCATGGCAATTGAAGAAGCAGGATTGTACATCGCTATCATCAACAGAAGCAGAATATGTAGCCATGTCCGCGTGTTGTGCTCAAGTCATTTGGATGAGAACACAACTCAAAGACTATGGTTACATATTTGACATAATCCCGATGTACTGCGACAATCGAAGTGCTATTGCGATCTCGTGCAACTCCGTTCAACATTCAAAATCAAAGCACATCGATCTCCGATATCATTTCATCAAGGAGCACGTGGAAGAGGGTACTGTTGAATTATACTTTGTGGGTACTGAATACCAACTGGCAGATCTTCTCACCAAAGCCTTAGCTCCTGCTAGGTTTAATGAGTTGGTCCACTGGATTGGTATGCGGTGTTTGACTCCAGAAGAACTGGATGAACTTTTAAAACATTCTTAAAACCAGTCAAACACCAAAACCTCTTTTGTATATATTTTTCAAAAACAAAATATGAAAATATAAAATCTGATAAAATTCAAAAATATTCTTTTATCCAAAATTCTTTTAACATGGCAAGTACAATTCTTTCGTCAACACTTTACTCTTTCAAAATTCAGTATTTTCTTGGTCAAGTGTTGAGGGGGAGAAAGTAAATATTTTTCGGTTTCATAAAACCTTGTACTTGCATGTTACCTCATCCGGGTTGTTTCTTTGATAATGGTGGTCACATTTCTGGTTCACTGACTCTCCCCGGGCTCATATTTATAAAATTTCATTATTTCTTAAATCGAGGGGGAGTGTCATCAAGTTTCTTTCCAAATATCATTCTTTACGTAACCAAAATGGAAGTTATAGGCGTTGGATGAAAATGGTTAAGGTGGAGGGACTGAAGTTGTCAAAAGCTCAAACTAAATTTTAACAAAATACCTCACCTACCATTTCAAACACATTAACTTTCACATTTATTAATACAACTACCAAATCCTACGCCTATCCTTCCTTCTACAAATCCGTGCTTTAATCTTCGAATTCGTAAGTGTTTAAACGTTCTAAATGATTATCTAAACAATGGTTTTGATTTGTTTCATGATCCAACGGCTAGATTTTACTCGAAGCATGCATTTGTGTTCTACGCATAAGCGTATGAACACATAATCATGTTTGGGTGTTTGCAGTTAAAATGGTTGTGTTAAAATGTTTAAATGATCACCCTTAAACCATTTCTATCATCAAAACTCACCCAAAAAACGATTTAATGAAGTTTTAAGGATTAGGGTTTAAGCGTAGAATTGGGTGTTTTCGTATGTGAGCGTTTCTGGTTAAAAAGATGGGTGTGTTATGTTCTTAACATGTTTAATTGACCAAAACCTTGATTGAATAATACCCAGAAACATTAATTTGATGTAAACTAAGAATTAGAGTTTATGTTCATACGAGTTGGGTATTTTTGATCCATTAGGTCTTTGATGTTAAAACTTGTTGCAACATAGTCATATGGCCTCTTAGATATCCCAGAAATGATTTGGTGTCAATCCTATGGTTATATTAGTTACTCTTAAAATTTGAATACTAGGGTTTAAGTTTCTACGCGTAAGCATATCTTACGCGTAAACTGTATTGATTAAGACTTCATGTGTGACAGAAAAGGATTGAATATGGTGTTAATGGATGTGTTGTGATTCATTTATTTCAGTATTATTAAGCGTGAAAATTCAGAATCAAGGTTAAGTGAGCTTCTACCCATAAGGTTCACCTTACGCGTAGACTGTTATGCGTAAGAGAAATCTTACGCGTAACCGTTAAGCGTAAGGTTCTACAAAGGGTACTACGCGTATCTTGTGAAGGATATGCGAAAACAGTAAGCTTTACGCATAAGGTTCACTCTTACGAGTAAACCTTACGCGTAAGCTCCCATATACGCTTACGCGTAAGCTCTATGCTTAAGGCCCTCTTTTCCTACGCGTAACATTTCTTATGCGTATGTGAAGATCCTACGCATAAGCTTATAACTACGCGTATGGTTCACTGTTTACGCATAAGCTTGCAAAACCTATGCCTAAGCCTAATTTTAACCAAAATTTGTGAATTGTTACACGTGCAAACTTGTAAATAAATAAATCATAACGTCACGAAATCCAAATGTCACTAATAAGCTTAAACGCTTAATAAGTTGTGAAAATAAGTGAAAACTTGGACTTTAAAACTCAAAATTAATCAACTCACGAAACTTATCACGACGTCTTTGGACTATTGGACTAACAAGTGACATTGGACATGTAACATTCGTTAACATATCATATTCAATAAATAGTCAATAAAATCAACTTTTGACTAACATAATGTCTTTCGGTATGTTGGTTCGTTTGGCTAAATTTCTTTCAATTCATGATATGGACGTTCAAATGGAAAATGTGGATGCACCAAATGTTCTCACTATTGAAGACATCTTTCCCAATGGTTACCCAACGAAGATTGTGAAGAATAATCTCAGAGTTGACTTTGATAACTTCACATGTTCCGAGTCTTCCTGTGTGATTGCCGTGGATATTCTGAAGACTCACCCTTACCAGAATATGCTCACGAATTCTGCTACTGTGCCGGAGATCTACATTCATCAATTCTGGCACACAATTAAAAAGGTCAAAGGTCAAAGTACTGTGACGGTGACATTGAACAACAAACAAGTCACAGTCACTCCTGCAGATTTGAGAGTTGTTCTTCTTCTACCAACTGTCGAGCCTACTGACTTCTCTGTTACTCCTACAGAAGAGGTCGTTCTCCAATTCATGGTCGATATCGGCTATGATGAAGCTGATAAGGTTATTACTAAGCACTCCTCAGTAGATCTCAAGAACATCCCTCAACCATGGAGAACACTATAAATCATGATTGACAAATCAGTGTCCGGACGTGACAGTGGATATGAGCACCCAAAGCTCATGGAACTTCAAATCTTTTGGGGCATGGTTAACATGAAACACATTGAATATGCTGCTTTGATCTGGGATGACATGATGACGTACCTGAAAATGCCTGGCACCAAGATTCCCTATATCAGATATACAAAATTGCTGATCAAAAGGATTATTGAAACCAATCCTGATATTCCCCAAAGACGTGAAGATCCCAACCATCACACCGTGCTACTTGAACCCACACTCAACGTGGTAAGATTCAAAGAATCAACTACGAAGAAACAAGGTGTAGTGTTTCCAGATATTCTTCTCACTGATGTTATCAAAGGACTTTATTCGTACAAACGATATCTGGTAGCAGTGGATGCAGGCAAAGTGGCTTTTATTGATGAAAAGTCTTTTGGGACACCTGTCAGGAAGACAAGGAGAGGCAGTACAGGAAGTATAGCGAGCACAGAGAGTACTAAATGGTATCCTAAGAGGAGTCCTTCCCGTAAAAGGAAAGTTTCATTAAAGGAGGCAATCCCTATTACCAAAACTGAACCACAACTGAAGGACGAGGACTCAGAGGAGACTGACAATGATGAAGAGGTTACCTACTCAGAAACTCCCATTGATGACCCACTAACTGTTGCAAAACCTCTAAGTCCTAAGGCTGATAAAGGTAAAAACCTAGTTGCGGAGCCAGAGGAAGAGGAGAGCTCGGATGAAGAACCGCTGGACAAAGACTATAGGAAAAAGCTGAAGAATCTAAGACTCCAACATGTTGCTCAGGAATTTACCCATGAACAAACTCGTGGCCCCGGAGGGTCAAGTGGTGGTACACTATCTACACCAGTTTCCGATGCGGTTAATCAACCCGATAAGGGAACTGGTACCACCACCCACGAGCACCAACAAAGGCAACTTGAGGATTCTATCAAATATGACTTTGAGAAACCAGAAATGGAGAAGTCTGAGAAAATTTTTGATGAAGATGCTGAGGTTGCAGCTAAAGAAAATGCAGAAAAAGAGGCTCAAGCTCAAGCAGATGAAGAAGCCAGGATTAAGGCTGAAGAAATGGCTAAATCTGGAAAAGATGACGATATTTATTATGATGATTTTCTTCTAGATAGCCCAGCACGCTCCAAGGAACTAACTTCTGAGCCACCAAATGACCCTGAGCCTCCTCATGTCTCATCATCATCAGACTCGTCTTCTCACTCTTCACCTCCGTCATCCAAAGGCACAACCAGATCCGCATCCAAGTCAGTAAAGAAACCAACCGACTCTTGGATATCCCGAGCTAAGACAAAGATTGTCAAAGCTGTCAGACAAGTCAGGAAGAAAGACGTGACCAACAAAAAGCTGAATCAACTCGCTGACAGGATCAATCTTCTATAATACGGGATAAACGAGATGTTGAGTGAAAGGGTGCATATTCAGAAGCTTCTCAAAGGATATTTCCAAAGGGAAATAGAGAAGACGGCTAGAGAATATACTCACAAGTTTCTTCTCGACGTCGTCCCAGGAGTGACAAAAGAGATGTTCACCAGATAACTCTATCCGAATCTCATGCAGTTGGCCAAACAAACAATCAGATCAACACCCTTAACTGTTACCATCAACCCAACTGAGCCTACAACTTTCTCTGATGCAGAATTGGTTTCCAAGCTTGTACTCCAAATGTCAAAACGATCTGGAACATTTACTTCTGACGAAGGTAAACTGTTTGAAGCACTGCTGGATTACCAACTTAAAACGGGATGCAGAGTGGCAGCTGAAACGGCTAAGCGTCCTAGAGACGATGATGCAGATAAAGAAAAAGAATCGAAACGCAAAAAGAAGTCTGGTGAATCCCCCTCTATGCCACCACCAACCCAAAGGACTCCAACCGAGAGATGATCTCTTCCACGTTCTGCTGCTGATAAACCTCAGGACTCTGAGTTACCACCATCCACAGAGAAAACCGGTGATCATTTCGAATACACTAGTGGTGACGATGAAGAGATCCCAGAGCCCCAACAACAACCCAACTCTCCCGCCACAACAAAGAAACCAGAGTCCTCATCAAAGCCAAAGAAGAAGAAGATGAAGACCGATGTTCTTGTAACATATTGGATTTCACATACACATCAAATCACTATCACAAGTGGCATACAAGATGAGTTTTAGAGAGGGAAAGTTAGAGGTTTGGGAACTTTAGTGAGAGAAAGAAAAATCTTATTATGAGTTCCAACTCTCTACCTTGGGAGGTAGAGAGTATTTATAGTCTTAGAATAAAACGCCACCTGACGGGCTGTGGATCAGGCATACAGTGGGTAAAGACCCGTCCGTCCTCCATGGTGTTACCTAACTAAATACTACTTAACATTAAATAACTACGACTACGAGCTTTCTAACAGGATACATATACTTGAGGTGACCGACACTTTAATACCTGAATTTTCTAAATCCTAACAATCCCCCCCTAAGGGAGGTCACCTCAAACACACATTACAATTACATAGAATACAAACAGATATTACATTGAAATTGTTCTTGGATTCTTGTTCATGTTATTTGTTCTGTAGCTCGTAGTCTTTGATTCTTTATTTTTTCATGTTTGGATAATCTGAGTGGAGGTCTTTAACTGATCCACGTGATACTGAGTTTTGAGCCAGCTTTGAGATCATCAGCCATAGTAAATCTCTGACTCATCCATTGTGGTGTTGGTATTATGTGATGTAGTGACATTTGGACCGACATGCTCACATTCTGGATCATGATATATTCTTATTAGAGTAGTGGAAGCTTTTGTTGATTCATGATATTGGCAGCAGCGTAGTAGAAGCATGAAGTTATAATATCAGAGTCATTGATGCACCAATCATGATTTATTTGGAAATGAATGTGTTGTGTGAGCATGCGGATAGGGATTGACCGCTTCATTCTGATCAGCTGCAAACGTCGGGTGTTCCTACATAAAACAGTTAGCAATAAAGCGCACAAGAGTGTCTTTGATCACTTTTGTAGAATTGAGGTACACGGCCCACGGTTCCCCGTTGATCAGTACAAGTACTGCCTGTGATCAGGTATAATTCCGAAGAATTTCCTTGACATGGTTTCGCAGCTGCTCTAGCTGTTCTCAAACCGGAACATCTCAAAGAAGACAACACGGAGTGAGTGAACCAGCGAAATGAGATTCATTGATTGATGAGAAGAGATTTGAAAAACAATCGTGTACTGCTCAAAGAATTTTTTTTGCAATACAACGAAGGTTTTAAGGAAAATCAATTATCAATCATAAACACCTTTTATTTTGAAAAATTAGTATATAGTCGATGTGCTAAGGAAAAGAGTTTTTTAAACTACAACGACCGGTTTTTCAAAGGTATCCGTTAATCCATAACCTGAACCAGGATTGATTCAAAAGATTGAATCGCCCCATTGTTTCTGTTCAGTTGTCACATGGTTGATCTATTGGGTAGATCTTACATGCCACCCATCAGGACCTTATTTGATGTTGGCTCCAGAAGGCTTTCCATCTTCATTGTGAATATGTTTGCATATCACTCAGATGTTCTGGCAATACCACAAGGATAATGCGTAGGACTCATAAGATATAATCTCTCTTTCCACATTGTGTGAAACAGAGACTCTTCATTGAAAGTGTCCTAATGAGATTTGTAGATGATCTCGTGGCTCTAGACTTAATTGTGCATATTTGGTTCTTAAGCCGGAGACTAGGGAGAGGGTCTCCTTCTTCAATATCAACAAACTCTAAGAGAAAGTCGATAGATAATGTCGGTTCCCCGTGAGAATGAAACAAGTCCTTTTAAGAGGAACTTGAGTGGTTTGGGAAGTTATAGTGCAGTGCGTCACTGGGTCCATGACGTCTTGTCTTCAATATTGATGTTACCTTGGTAACTACCAGTAGCATATGAATTGAACCTGGTTTCTGCCCTAAGGTTGAATAAATGGAGGGCTATTTCAGTTCACCCTTTTTCACATTCAATTCTTTTTCATTCTTCAACCCCTTCAGTGCTTACCGAAACTTCATAACTAGAACTTTGTTGGGTTTATTCTAGTACTAGCTCAGTTTTAGTCCGCACTCTTCCCATATCTCAAATTTCTCCTTTTTTTCATCATACCTAAGGACTCTACACTATCTAGTGGTTTGTCCCTGGGTAGATCCCTCCGGTTCTGGCAGATCGTGGGAACTCAACCTAACCTTATCATCCTTATGTCACCATGCATAAAGTAAAGTTGGTCGGTCTTTAGATATAGTTTTTCCGCCTTGAAACCAATTGAAAACCATTTAAAAATCAATCAAGATACTTGTGATATAAAATCAAAGTATTTTGTATCTTAATTGTTTTGATATTTTAGAAATGCTCCCCCTCAACATATGCATAAAATTCAAAAATTGTTTAGCACATGGAGGCAAGAGATATTTGAAATCGTTAGATTAAGAATGAAAGGTCCAATCTTTGATTAACATTTTCTAAAATGATCATCATCACTTCCCAATCAATTTGAGTAGATAAAACATTTTGAGGAAGGATGAGGTTTTCAAAAGTTTGCAACCCCTTAATATGTGCCTCGAAGTTTGAAAGAGTTTTGCACATATTAGAGGGAACCTGCACTTAGAGACAATTCAAGCACGTTTCAATAATTTAAGGTTTAAAGTAGATGCTCCCCCTCAACATGTGCATGGAAAATTTGAAATCATTTGTCACATGCGGGGAGGAAAACTTGCTAAACACTTATGAACCCATTTCTCGAATTATCAGTTTAAATCCAATTTAAATCACAAAATCTCCCCCGATCACAATTATCAAATCATTTGAGATTTGTAATCTCTGTAGATTTAAATTGATTTTGAAAGCTTTTAAGGAGAATTGTAACTTAATTATGAAAAAGTTTTAACTTATAAGGATCGGATTTTGAGACTTTAAACTCCATAGATTAAACATGCATGATTTTCTTTTGAAAACAATTGTATGGAAAATAACCTTTTGATTTAATTGAAATCATTCTCCCCCTCAATCAATGACATAGGTTGTTGATTGAGAGATAGATATTTTAACAAAAGTTAAGTCCAGATGATTTACAAAAATAGAGTATGAGTTATTTTTCAAAGAAATTAGTTTTCATTAGATTGAAAGCAATTGTTTATAGAATCGGAGCATGAGATTTGAAAAAGCAAGATAAAGCATGGCTCTGTTCTTTCTTTGAAAAGCGGGTTACTGCCTGAAATGACAATAAACCATATATTTCACTTTCTCCCAAAAATATTTTTTGATTTTTTGATTTTTTTTTTGATTTTTTTTTTATTTTTTTAAAACGAATATGTACATTCGACCAACATCTAAAGACCCGTGTCACTCTTTGACTGACAGCACAAAGACCGTAGATATTAATCAAATCAAGAAATATATGACAAAAAGACAATATTTTTGAGATTTTTTGAGTTTTTCAGATTTTTATGGATTTTATGAAAGATTTTATATTTTTCTATTTGCTTTTTGTAGGTTTTGTAATTTTGTATTTTGCTTTTTTTTTTGAATAAATATGTACACAGAGATAGATGAAGAAAGAACTTTACTCCTCGACTTCCTCCTGAAGACGTTTGAGTGTTTCTGGTTGAAGGCTTTTCAAGCCAAGTCGTGGAAGAATAAACTCAAAACGTTCTCTTGGAAGAGCTTTCGTGAAGATGTCTGCTAACTGGTATTCTGACTTCACAAAATAGAGTTCCACCACACCGTTTTCCACTTGCTCCCGGATGAAATGATGTCGAATGTCGATGTGCTTTGCTCTTGAATGTTGAAAATTGTTGCATGAGAGAGCAATAGCACTTTTATTATCACAGTACAGAAGGATTTTGTTGAATTCAAAGCCATAGTCAGATAATTGGGATCTCATCCATAGGATTTGAGCACAACACGATGACATGGCTATGTATTCAGCCTCTGTAGAGAAAATAGAAGTACTCATTTGCTTCTTTGACGACCAGCTCACAAGCTTATCACCCAAAAATTGAGCACCTCCTGACGTACTTCGACGTGTATCTTGACATCCTGCATGATCAGCATCTGCATAGGCTGTTAGTGACATACCGGTGTCCTTCGGGTACCATAGTCCCATATTGATGGTTCCTTGGAGATATCGAAAGACCCGTTTAACCGCTTCAAGGTGCTTTTTAGTAGGCTTAGCCTGATATCTAGCACACATGCACACAGCGAACAAGATGTCTGGTCTACTAGCTGTGAGGTACATCAGGGATGCAATCATACTACGATATTTCGTTTGATCTACCATGATCCCTGAGTGGTCCTCATCCAGCTTGGTACGCTCAATCATGGGAGTGTCAACGGTGTCACATGAAACAAATCCAAATTTCTTTAAGATCTCATTTGCGTATTTAGATTGATTTATAAAAATCCCTCTGGGACTTTGTGAAATTTGTAATCCCAAGAAAAATGACATTTGTCCCATCATTGACATTTGAAATTTGGAACCCAACTCTTTTGAAAAACGATCACATTCATTGGGATCAGTCGAAACAAAGATAATATCATCAACATAAATCTGAACGTGAATTAAAAGTTTGCCTGACTTTCTGGTGAACAATGTCGGATCAACTGCTCCCTTGCTGAATCCAGTAGATAGAAGAAATTTTGACAGCGTATCATACCATGCTCTAGGAGCTTGCTTCAAACCGTAAAGGGCCTTTTTCAAGCGATAGACATGAGTAGGATGCTCTGGATTCACAAAACCCTCTGGCTGGCTGACGTAAACCACCTCTTTCAAATCACCATTAAGAAAGGCAGTTTTCACATCCATCTGATATACGACCATGTTCTTACTAGCCGCATTAGCCAAGAAGATTCTGATAGCTTCGATACGAGCAACAGGAGCAAAAGATTCCTCAAAGTCAATACCTTCTTCTTGACGATATCCTTTAGCCACTAACCTAGCCTTATTTTCAGCACATCACCATGCTCATCAAGCTTCACTTTGAAGATCCACTTTAGAGCAATGATCATAGCACAGTCTGGAGCAGGTACTAATTCCCATAAATCTAATCGATCAAACTCATGAATTTCTTCTTGCATGGCATTGAACCAGCTGTCTTCATTCATCGCAGTTTTAACATCTTTAGGTTTGATCTTAGAGAGTACGGAGTTGAAGAAGCACCATAATGCATCAGTAGCAAGTTGTTTATGAGTGGATACAGGACGAGAAGGGTTTCCAATGATGTTGTCCAATGGGTGATCATGTGTCCATTTTCTAAGGTGTTCATGTGGTTGTTGTTGTGGAACTGAAGTAGCAGAGTCGATGTCTCCTGATGAAGATGGTTCAGATGATGAATCAGGAGCAAATATATTTTCAAATGGAGCATCTTCGGGAGTAGCAAAGGGATTAACTTCATCTTGTGAATCAGAAGCAATTCCTTGATGTACACTCGGTGATTGAAGGTTTGTTGATGAGATTGATTGATCAGCAGCAGGCGCTTCCTGACTTAATGACATAGAAACTGAAGGATTGACTACATTGATAGGGATAGAAGCAGCCTTTGATGATGGTATTGACAGATCATTAGCAGTTGGTTCATAGTGTTCATCAAACATTGGATCAAATATTTTCTTCAAGTCATCTTCTGAAGGAGGTACATAAGGAGTTGCTGGTGAGGAGCGGTAAACAAGAGTAGAACTGATGGGACTACATGATGATGCGGGTCCAGAACTGAGTTGTCCTGGAGCCATTGGACCGGTCAGCTCATCGAACGTAACGTGAATAGTTTCCATGATATTTCGGGTTCTTTTGTTGTAGATTCGGTATCCCTTTTTGTTTGGTGCATATCCTACAAATACTCCAATGTCCGCTTTTGGTTTAAGTTTGCCTAAGTCTTGACCCTCATTAGTTGGATAACACAATGCACCAAACACACGAAGGAATGATAAATTAGGTTTTCTATTGTGGACAAGTTCATATGGAGTTTTTCCATGAGCAGTGTGAATTAGGGATCGATTTTGAGTGTAGCATGCAGTGGCAATGGCTTCAGCCCAGAGAAACATTGGAACCTTTGAGTAAATCAGCATAGTTCTTGCGGCTTCCACAAGAGTTCGATTTCGTCTTTCAACTACACCGTTCTGTTGAGGAGTTCGTTGAACACTTCTTTGATGACTGATTCCAACACTTTCATAAAACTCACTAAGTTGTTTATTAACAAACTCAGTTTCATTGTCGGTTCGGATGATTCTGACAGTTTTGTTAAGTCGAACCTGCAGCTGTTTGATAAGTTTGATGATGATATCTGGAGTTTCATCCTTTGTCCTTAGGAACTTGACCCAGGTGAATCGAGAGTATTCATCAACCACAACTAACACATATTTCATCCCAAAGATATTATGCACTCTCATGGGTCCACATAAATCCATGTGTATTGTATGAAGAACTTCTGTAATTGAGTTTGTTGTTTTAGGTTTGTCGGCATATTTCTTGCTTTTTCCCAATTGGCATGCTGAACAAAGATGATCCTTTCTGGAGAGATCATTGATGGTGCCGAAGTTCAAGTGATTGAGACGATGATGCCATAACCATGACTTTGTTTTCAAAGCCTTTGACAATAAGCAAATTGGAGAAGACTTTATCATATCTTCGATGGAGATGGTGTATAGATTTGACCCACGTGTACCTCTTAAAAATTCTTTACCATCAAGTTCTCTAACGAAGCAAGTATCTTTTCTGAAAGCCACTTCTAGATCAGAATCACAGAATCGACCGACAGAGAATAAGTTATGACCAAGACCTTCTACGTAATATACCGTGGAGATAACACTATCTCCGACAACATAATCTCCATAACCCATAATTGCACCAAAATGATCATTCCCGAATCTAACAGTCCCGATGAATTTACTCACGAAGTTCATGAGCCGCGACCGGTCTCCAGTCATATGCTTGGAACAACCTGAGTCCAGGTACCACAGAACGATTTGAACGATCTGTAGTTGAACACGGACAAGAATGGATAACTGGATAATTGGGATTCCCATGCAAGAATGGGTTCCATTTGGTTAGTAACAGTGATTGGAAAACCCACATCAGAAGTAGAAACAATGGAATCATCAGAAATTAGATGCAGTGCTAGTATCCGTATTTGACCTATTCAAAGTATGTTCACTTCTTAAGGGAATAGTTCTACCAGTAGGCATCCACACTAGTACAAAAACGGGATTTGGTCACGCATGGTCGAAATGGAACAGCCACACATTCGCATATTTGTGTGGCTGAAGGTACGAAAATTGACAACATGTACTAATTAGTCACACATGAAAATTTTAATTGTGTGACCATTAGAACTGTATCGCCACACAATTGAACGTTGTGTGGCTAAAGGTATCTGGTGATTTTGTTTCAGATCATTTAGCCACATATGAATTTGGAACGCGTGACAAATACAAGTAACCTTGATGCGTTAGTCACATGAAGTAATTTTTTGTGTGTCTAAATCATAGAGTCAAGTTTTGTCACACATTATTTAAGGGTGTCTGATATGTTTTGCCAACTCTTTAGCCACATCTGAAATTGGAACAAGTGACAAATGAAAAGTAAGGTTGAAGCATTAGTCACGATATACATATAAACAGTGACAAATATATGTCACACACTTGAACACTGTGACCAAAAGCCATATATGGTCACACTAAATGTTTTGTCACACATTCGTTAAGTGTAGCCAAAATCCAGTACATATGTTCACGTAAGTTAATATGTGTGTTTAAAGTTTAGTTTGTGTTAGCTTGCCGAAAGCTAATCTATAAAGTCACATTTGCTACTAACACCGTGACCAAATGCCATATATGGTCACACTAAACATTTTGTCACACATATTATTCAAGTGTAGCCAAAATCCAGTACATATGGTCACGTAACTTAATATGTGGCCATTGGATGATGAATAGTCACTCAAAATATGGTCACACTTATTAACACTTTTGCCCACTTTATGATTAATTGAATGTGACTAAATACCCAAAAGAAACATTCTTTGTGTGACTAAATGTTAGAAAAGGCCACACAAACATAAAATTCAAGTGGCCATTGGATGATCAATAGTCACACAAAACACACATTTCTTCACTTAAAACACCATATGGTCACACTTATTAACACTTTTAGCCACTTTATGGTTAATTGCATGTGACTAAATAACCAAAAGAAACATGCTTTGTGTGACTAAATGTTAGAAAAGGCCACACAAACATAAAATTCATGTGGCCATTGGATGAGCAATAGTCACACAAAACACACATTTCTTCACTAAAAACACCATATGGACACACTTATTAACACTTTTGGCCACTTTATGATTAATTGGATGTGACTAAATACCCAAAAGAAACGTGCTTTGTGTGACTAAATGTTAGAAAAGGCCACACAAACATAAAATTCAAGTGGCCATTGGATGATCAATAGTCACACAAAACACACATTTCTTCACTTAAAACACCATATGGTCACACTTATTAACACTTTTAGCCACTTTATGGTTAATTGTATGTGACTAAATACCCAAAACAAACATGATATGTGACTAAATACCCAAAACAAACATGCTTTGTGTGACTAAATGTTAGAAAAGGCCACACAAACATAAAATTCAAGTGGCCATTAGATGATCAATAGTCATACAAAAGACATATTTCTTCACCTTAAACAACATATGGTCACACTTATTAACACTATTTGCCACTTTATGCTTAATTGTATGTGACTAAATACCCAAAACAAACATGCTTTGTGTGACTATACAGTGTTTATGGTCACTAATACGGATTAATCCAACAAAATTTGTACCTAATTAGTCACACATGTTACGGTTTTGGTTACTCTTTTGCAATAGAGACTAAAAAAAGTCAAACACGTGACCATAGGGTACCTATGGTCGCGCGACCTTTAGTCACACACGGCCGAAAAAACATGTGTGACTATATGTATATCGTCACACATATTCGGTGTGGCCAAATCCACTTTTTGTTCTAGTGCCATTTTCTAGTGGGCATTGTCTTAGCAAATTGAGGGCAGAACTGATTAAATTTATGGCCAAAAGGTATCCATTGATAACCTATCTTACTAAATGTTCTTCCTGTGGGTTTCCCTTGTTTTCTAACTTTCTTTCGCTTTTGCCTTTTAGCCTTCTTAGCTTGATTTTTAACATTAACAGTTTTAACTGGGCATTTGACAGCATTAGACAAATCATTCATACCACATTCAAGATTAGTAACAGAAACCACGCAATCATCAATACATGTTTTGCTAAAAGTAGTAGAATTCGCATTAATTACAGTACGCTTAGAGCTAACACTAGAATCAACACGATTCATTTTATTCAAATTCTCCCTACAGTGATCTTCTACTTTCTTCCAATGCACAATTTTAGCTTGCGAGGTCCTATCATTCCTTGTATTGCCTTGAGACTTTGACATGCTCGCTTTAATGTCACTGATTACTCCTGTAGAGGGAATGGGAACATTAGTTGGTATTGCTACTTTTTGCCTTTCCTGTTTTGATGTGCTGGGATGTGTACTATTTGAAGGTACACTGAGGTTCACTTTCATAACATTGGGCATTGAATGAGTTGTATACTTGGCACTAGGCATAGAACAAGGTATCAAGGGATTGACTTGCTCACCTAAGATTTTAGCGCATATTGTAATTAAGCATTCTAGAAGTTCTTGAGATCGTTTGGAATATAAGCATGCATGGCCAATTGCATTATCAAATGGTTTCTCTAACTTATCCTCTTTTACAATCTCACGGAGACATTTTAGGCTGTCCTTAAGGTATGAGAAATATGTTTGAATAGCAAGTTTGTTATTCCTAAGATGAGGAGGGACATATTTCACAGACAAAGCATATTTATTACAGACATGCACCTTTGAAGCACCATTATCCCCATTTGTCATTGGCATTTTCCCTTTTACCTAACTATTCAGATTCTCAATTTCCTTTTGCAATGAAGTTATTTTTTCATTATTTTTGTTACGAGTGACTTGACTCAAATAACTCATTGAAATGACGTTTAACCTTTTCATTTTCTTCTAGACAACTCTCATTTTCCTTTGGTAAAGCATTAACCAAGTTTTGAAGATGAAAATTTTGAGAATTCCGAGAATCTAAAGGAGGAGGCATTTGGGAGCCAGTCACATTGTTCATTTCACCCTTTAATTGAGAAATTTGGCTTTCAACTTTCTGATCGTGTTACAGTGAGCTTGAATCTGTTCATCACGTTGGTTTATTTCAAAAACTACATCAAACTCTGGAACATCTGAGGATATCTTGATGTTTGAGGTTTTAACATTTTCTTTGAGATGTTGATATTTTAGTTGTAAATCAAAATGATCAACTTCTAGTTTAGAAAAATGTTTTACCAAATTATCGTGATCATCCTGTTCAATTTTCTCACTTAGTTTAGAGTTTTTGATTTCAAGCTCAATGACACGATCATGGGAGACTTTCAAAGGAACAGATAATTCATGAAATTGAGAAGCAGTAATAGAACAATTAGTGGCAGTATAGAACACATCTTGAGAGATACATTCAGAAATAAGATTCTCATTCAACGTATGCAAGTTCTTCCTCTCAATATCATTATATTTTAATTCTCTCTCATAGTCACTAACCTCAACAATCATTGCATCAAATTCCTTTTCCATTCCTTTAATATATGTATCTATCCCCTTTTTAAGACTCTCAAATTGATCTTTTAGTTGTTTAAAGAAAGGCATGACCTCCGTTAAATAACATTCTTTTGTTTGCTCAAAACCCCTTTCCCCTTCAGTTATCCCAGTGGGTGTGATCCTTTTCTTACAAGTTTTCTCAAAGTCAACAAATAATTGAAAAATAACATATTGACTGATTAAGGTCTTGCT